>OU015465.1:0-357889 GCA_907164805.1 Brachyptera putata
ATTAGTTGTAAATTCGCGAACTTCATCTCCCAATACATGCTGAATGCACTTTTCAAACGCACCTGTTGAAACCTTAAGCCCGAATGGTAAAACCTTGAATGAATATATTTTTCCATTGAACTTAAAAGAACAAAGTTTCTTACTACTTTCCGATAAAGGCACTTGCCAGAATGAGGAAACTAAATCCAGCGTAGATAGCCATTTGGTATTATGAAAACCATGTAGTATCTCATCAGGACTGTTCGGATATTCTCTTTCGGGAATTAGGATGGTATTTAGCTCTCGCGCGTCTAAACACAATCTCACAGACTTATCTTTTTTTTATAACTACTACGAGTGGATTAATATAGGGACTGCTTGATCGTTCAATAATACCCTCCTTCTCCATTTCTTGTAATTGTTTTTCAACTTCCGCTCGGTATGCAAAAGGTACTGGGTAGTTTTTTTCGAAATAGTTACTACCTGGCTTTATCTTAAGTGTGTGTTGATAATCCCGCACGTGTCCGGGTCGAACTGAGAAAAGATGTTGATATCTCGACAAAAGGTTGACTACAACTTCCTTTTGTTCGTCATTTAGTAGACTTTGTTAAAAATTGTTTCACGTATTGTATTGATTGATGTTAAAACCGAATCTTGGTCGGAACAGCTGTTGATTACAAACGCGTTCAACTCAAACGAATCGTTTTCGAATAACTCCTCGCCAACACGATTCTCACCCTTATTTGACGTTTTAGTGGTAGGCATTACTACGACTTCTGGATTGACGATTCTATTTTTTATTGAAAATGATCCTGAATCAAATTTTAAAATCGCCTCATTATCAATTAGCCAATCAACGCCTAAAATAACGTCCTTGATTAAATCAGAAACTACCAGGCATACTACTTCGGTGTCGATTCCGTCTATACATACATTCAAATAGACTTGTTTTGTAATACGTTTACTTCGTTTACTTGTCGCGCCTAAAACCGTCACTCCAATTACTGGTAGTGTAGTCATGTTCGCCCCTTTACTTTGCAAATAGTTGTATATTTCCTCTGACATTGCCGTTATCTCACTTTCCTGTATCAAATTAACGTTTAACTTCATCCGAGGTGACATAACTATCGCTTATCGAATGGGCTTATCGGTGTTTCATCCTTATTACACTCTGCGTTGTCAGTGTGACTATCTAACTTTCCTAATTTCTAGTCAAGCTCAACATCACAGCTGTGTATCTGCAGTGATGCGGTGTGGTCGTAAGCTGCGATCACAGATCCCACGTCAGTCTTCGTGTGACCGCCCCTGGTGCGCCATGGTACACAGTATGTCACTCGTGCTCCAGCTTCCAGGGGTATCATATCCCGCGGACTGCATGACGACGTTTCT
Source organism: Brachyptera putata (assembly GCA_907164805.1). Taxonomy (NCBI): domain Eukaryota; kingdom Metazoa; phylum Arthropoda; class Insecta; order Plecoptera; family Taeniopterygidae; genus Brachyptera; species Brachyptera putata. The sequence goes on from OU015465.1 coordinate 1,369, forward strand.
GCATCTATCCCACTACGCTGAAGCGGGTGGTGGTTATGGGTGACCTAATTGGGAGTGCTGTGCATCTCCGCCGTGTGTGTATCAACTTGTGTGTGCGCGTCCCATAGCGCCCGGTCAAAGTTTGTAATATTTGTGGCGATGTTCTGTTCATGATCAACGGCCCAGTGTCACGAGTCATTGTGATTCACCGTTTACACTGATGGTGTAAGTGCTGCGTTCCTCATGTATGATGTTAGACGGTGTATGATCGCGACTGTCTCAAGCCCACTTATAGTTTGCTGCAGGTCTCACCAGCTCTCTACCCCCTCTGAGTTGGGTCGTCCATCAAGACATTGTCAGTTACTCATACCCACGCGCCCGCTGCGAGAGTCCGCGTCCAGGTGTGACACTATGATACTAGGGTGGTAGTCAGTGTACTCTAATCTGGTCGCCTCCACCCTCGAGACAATGTGGATCAAGCCATGGTCGGTGGCGAGCAACTGTGTGCTTCTGCTCCTTGTTCACCAGACTGGTGTGGGGAACAACTCATGCCATCAAGAGCGTGTGCAGCTACACTAGCAGGACCGATCGCTCGGTATCTCTCGGACTAGGGCATGATGGCGAACGGTGCTTATGTATGTCTAACGAACGGCATAACCCCAGCTAGTCACTAAAGACCTACCGGTAGTCGGACGCTCCGGTCAGTATGGGATAGCCAGCCCGTCTATACGCGGCGTCGCATGCGGATGGACACGGTGCCGCGCGGACTTTGTCACTCATCATCCAATTGGTTCTTACGATACACGGCGAACGATCGTCCGTACGTAGATATATGCTACCGGCTCTCCTTCCTCGCTCCGAACTGAACCTGATACCGCGCCAATTACCCGGCGGTGCCTAACCGGGGGGACCCACTGACACTCTCCGCGCCAACAACAAGGCGGGGCAAACTCTCCAAATACCTTCATTTTGACACAGGGTCCCAGTGGGGGGTGTGAGCAGGGGCACAAACAGGGTGTGACACCACAGGTGGGGGGGGAAGAACGCAACTCGCCGCATAGGTGCATGGCAGATCATAAAACCGCGCAAGCCGGAGCGCCCGCTGGTAGATGTCGCGTCCTCTGGCTGTCAAGATAACACATATCAATGCGGGTGTACACGACGCGGAATATGTTTTTGACTATATCGGGTGTGGGGTGGTTTGTTAGGGGTGCGGTTGTTTATTCCAACTCTATGGCATACGTCAATATCACCCTCAGTGAGATGGCAGCCCAGGGTGTTTGCGATGCTCGTAACAATGTTATACACGTCTTCCTTCGCTTCGTACGGAACACCTTGGATCTCCAAATTATAGTTGCGAGAGTATTGTTCAAGTTCGTTTAATCGGGTAGAAAGCTTCTCGTTCTCTTTCTTCAATTCTTGGTTATCTTTTTTGCATATATTAATATCTCCAATTAGCGTCTCGATTTTAGACGTCTGAAGTTTGTTCTCTTTTAAAAGTTCTTTGTGGGTCAGCGCCTGTTCCCCGAGAGTTTTTGTTATGTCCTGAAGTGACACCAGGATTCCTCTAATAGCATCAGATATCACCCTGTAAGACGGGTCATTCACATCTGATATCTCGGCTGTAATCTCTGCTAATTTTTCGTTGATTTTGGCAGGAACACTCTGTTCAGAGTCTGAAAACACATCCGAATTGCTTTTACTCCTTGTTTTTGCTTCACTTGCCTTCGACATAGCGTGTTAATGTTTTGCATGGGATATGCTCGACGTATTAGCGTCCAAATATAGCAACTGCATATGAACACAATGCGCTTCTAACCTTTAAATGGTCAACAACGGCACGTAAATACATAAACAATTTTTCAAATTGATTTTACGCACTTTAAGCACACGCATATAAATTATTATAGGCCACACTGTTCCTTATTGCTCTGTTGATTCACAAAAATTAATTTCACCAAGATATCTCCAAATTTATGGCAGTTATGTGATATAAAGTCGGAGCTCGACGTGAACACAACCTACCACAAACACGACCAACAGGATAGATATAGAAGTGTATATAATAAAATAAATTTTATTTAACTACACTTGACATAGAATATGTGAATTAGTTGGTATCGCTCTGTTATCAGTTACACTCATAATAATTTTTCACTGTCCAGTTGCCTATAATTACTCATTGTGTCAACTTTATTACCGAAACTAGCAGACTCGGCAAACGTTGTTCTGCCATCGAAGTGATTTGTAGTGTATGTTGGTTGTTAAATGTAAAAATAACGAATGTATTGTAAGTGTGTTGTGGTGCGTCGTCGACGATGATGGCCGATTTAACCCAAAACACAGTAACCATGAACTTGCCCAATGTAATGTATTGCATGAACGTAACAGACAAAGGTCCTGTGAATCGTGTGTGTTAAAAATGAAACGTTAATTGAACAGAATTAAAGTTGGTTTTATCGCAAAGTAGTGGAGTGAAATAAAGAAAGTGAACAGTAAATTCGAAGACTAACCGAGTATGAATAACAATATGTCAATGTCTCAATTCAATATATTCCATTGACGCAATGGACATGGTCAACGATGGAGAAAAGTCAATGTGAAGTGGAATGAAGTAATAAAACGTGGATCGCCAAGTGTTTCACGGAAATAAAGGAAATCACTATTAATGTCGTCTAGAGCTATTGAGTCGACGATATTTTTGGTCAGTCCGTCTTTTGCCAACACAAATAAGTTCGATGGTCTGCCCACGCGAGAACATGCCACATATAATTGCCCCTGTGGTCTGTGAGAAATGCAACACGAAATGACTGGGTGACGCAACATTGTCGTCAAGATAACCCAAAACGTACTGGAAGGCAGACGGCGCGCTATCTAGCGTAACCAAGCAAATGCTGCCGAGTGCAGCAGACCTTGAGTCAATGTCATGGAAGAACGTCATAGCCTGGTGTGGTCCTTGAAATGCAAATTTTTGGATATTGCTCATAGGAGAAAGCTCGGTGGAAGATCTCGTATACTTTAGGACAATCTACCACCCCTATCGAATGTTCGTGAGGAATTTCACTACACTCGGTCGAGCCGTCTCGGAGGAGTTCATCCACTAACATGTGACACGAGCTTTTTATATATAAGACAAGCTGTGAATTTAGATCTGAAGAATGATCCATGTTATTCAAGTTCGAGTACCGTTTTCAGAATTGTCGACGTACAGGTAATGCTATTCTAGCCCACAATAAGTTCAGACAAACAAACCTACGTGCTGAAAAATTAAAAATGTACAACAAATCAAGAAAGCACACAGAACTCTGCTAGGTGTTAAATCAGTATTGTCTTACCTTAAGAAGTCTGGTCGTCAGCTCTGTATCGTTGACTGGCGTAATGACTCTACGTTAATATTTACACACCTTGCTTGTGCAAGTATTCAAACCAATGACAATATTTCACTCGAGTCCTTCTCGGCAGAATGACTTGTTAACTCTCGACCGTGAAGCTATCTTTAGGTGACTGAACACAACACATTCAAGTCAAAGAAAAGCATACACTGGCTCTACGTTAATATTCACACACCTTGCTTGTGCAAGTATTCTAACCAATCACAATATTTCACTCGAGTCCTTCTCGGCAGAAGGACTTGTTAACTCTCGACCGTGAAGCTATCTTTAGGTGACTGAACACAACACGTTCAAGCCAAAGAAAACTTACACTGAATTTAACATCGTGCAGACAAATCTAAGACCGTACAAGTGAGTTTACGAATGTTCTCGACCGTGAGGTCTAGTCGCGTGTCTCGGACCGTGAGACTTGTCGGGAGTTTAACTAACGTCACATGAACAGCTGACTGGAGGGGAATTGCTTGGACAATTATTGGAGATTATTCTCTGTCCTTGATCCCACGGGGAAGTTCCAGCGTTAAAGTTGTCGACCTGAACGAGCCTGCGGAGGCAAACGCGACTGGATACGAGATGTTATTCACGAGCTAACCTACGAGTGAGGCTCGATGCAACGACAAGTTAGGCTCACACACGGAACACCTGTAGATACTCACCAGAGGCCACCAGTCCTGGAAAGAGACAGAGAAAGATCAAGTTATCCTACTGCAAATAAATGAAAAAACTATCAAATATTATTTATTTGATATTTAGTTAATTTTTTGTAATTATTTTCACATTGCTTTTTTTACAATATCAATAGTTTTTGTGCTAGACTTTGAAGTCTTCAAGCCGTAGATAAGATGCCCGAATATTACAGACAGTGGCTTCGAGTAGAGATTGATGTGGAATGAAAGAAGTGATATTCTTACCTCTCTTGGGTCGACGGATGTCCTTCCTCAGAGTTGATTGGTCATTAGCCCTCAGCTGTCTTCTTCCAACGTTTGCCATAAAACAGAAATAAGGTTGGAGTATTAGTTCAACCAATGGCATACTGTGGCTACACTACATGTTGCAACACCACTCTTAGGAGCAGAGCCCACTAGATTCAAGTACTGTCACCTCTCTAGCGTCATTCAGCAGCTCTGTCATCGTAGCTGATTCCGTCTCTTGGATCAAACATTGCTGGATCGTTCACCATGAAACATAAGAACAGAATATAGTGTGAGCGTGAATACATCTACTACTATAGGCCTCCTACCTATTACTACTAAATTACTAGATTCAAGTCATACTGTCACCTCTCTAGCGTCATTCAGCAGCTCTGTCATCGTAGCTGATTCCATCTCGAGGATTAGGATTTTTTTAGGGGGCAATTGTAACGTTACATACAGTTTTATGGTTTCAATCTGTTAAAAGTGTGTCTAATTTTATTTTGTAAGACTTATGTCTTGAGAGATTTTCACTTTTATTGAGGAATTCAGTAGTTTCTCATGTTATATGGTCTTGCACGTGTCGGTGAAAGTCTCTAGCCACCCTCACAAGGTGCCAGGTCAAGGCAAAAGAGAACTAAGAGTGGTTGCATTTAGTCAAGAATATGGAAGCTATTACATTAAATTGTTATCATTTTTTGCATAAGGGTAGATGTCATGGGGTTTCAGTTCAGAACATTTTTTATCTGGACAATTTCAAAAAACAAATTCACACATGTTAAGTTGGCCATGAATTCAGTCTTTGTTAAATACCGGGAAGTGTCAACCGGGGAAAGTTTGTTTTTAAACTACAAACATTTTCATCATCTGAGCTAAATACGACCAATCAGAACTCTGCTTTGGACCACATAGCAACCAATCAAAAATTTAGTTTTGATATGATATTATACTTAGAGGTTGGACCAAAAAGAAGTTGGAAATAAATATGTAAGTGAATATTCAGGGGAACTTGTCGAGGAGTGATAGAGGCTAGTCGTGCCAAACGTAGTTAAAACAGAAAACAGTCATGTAACCGCGAGTGAGTTCCCACAAAATAAAAGAAAAATAAAAACTTGTGAGAAAACAGTCATGTAACCGCGAGTTCCCGAAAAATAAAATAAAAACAAAAACGTGCGATTCAATGTAATCTATATTTGACGGACATTAATTTAAAATTCAACATCATCTTTCGGACATCAATTCTCCAGCCGATACGAGAGATGGCAGTGATGGCAGAGGCAGCGACCACACATAAGTACAAAATTCCACCCTGACCTTCAGAAACCCCCCAACTGCCCTCGTCGAAAACTTCAAAATAATCGTCATATCGCCATAAATAAAATGTAATGTTTCGCATCTAATTGTTGTAACTTCTAAACAGTGGCGGCTTGTGTGTAAGTACTGCAGAATGGCAGCACTCCCTACGGTTTGCCGGATGCTTTGCTATTTTTTGATCAATTCACATTGAATACATCATTTCTTCCATTTCGTAGTATGTTTTATATAAAGCCATCATTGTTGACAAAATACAGTTTTCAAAAAATATATTTGCAAAACAAAAACGTTATTATTCATGGTTGAACGTCCGCGGCTTCGAATGCATCATGAAAACCACGCGCCACTGGACGCCTGCAGCAGCAACGCTAGGCAATGTTTCGTACATCCTACGTACTGCATGTTTGGTTGCGCGAAGCAAATCGTAGTAGGATGGCCAAGGGAGAGCGCGGTGAAGGAAGAATTGCGAGAGTTAAAGCCTAAATGTGTGCTGCATTGCTCGTATCTCTGGCAAGCTCGAACTTGCCCGACCACTGCCGAGTACCGAATTTGAAATACTCGGAACACCGCACACTCACGACTCCTGGCTCTCGATAGAGTTTCGTACTCATTTACTATACTAACGGAGGGGTGTTTCGAGCCGCTCGGTCACTCGGCAAATGTATTATATACATGCAATATATTATATTATGATTATATGTATTATTATATGTTCACTTCTCTGTCTTAGATGTCATAAACTATGCCCCCATTTATTCCTGGACGTTCATATTATCGTATCATTTAGCTTGTTTCGGCTGTCGCAAAATACGAAAGCTCCTAATTTATAAGATAATTTTTCCATTTTGCTCATGGAAGATTATTTCAATTTGTATGTCACAATCGAATGACATTATCGTAAGTCGTAACTACTTATGCAAACGCAATAAAATACATTTCAATAGACCATGTAATATATGTTCATTACAGTTGATTTGATTCTGCCAATAAATACTTCATACCATTTGCGTGAATACATTATTAAATTTCAGATAGTATTGTTCATCCGATCTACGCTGACAAGCTAAACGGATGGTACTTGAGTTATTATAATATCAATGAATATTCGGATCTAAATGTGGATGTAAAACGAGGAAATTTTTGGATTTTTGTTGGAGACGTAGAAAATGTCACCCTTCGAGGCTCTACACCCATTGTTCTGTGGCTTCGTAGTTTTGTGTATGATATCTTTTATCTAACTGCAGCACCCCCCATTGTTCAAGTCACCGGCCGCCACTGCTTCTAAACAATGTGTTCATTTAAATAAAATATATTCATGCTAATTCAATATGTGTTGTATGTTATTAATTAATTAATGGTGTAATGTTAAAATGGCGCTCAACTGCTAGGCTCCATATTTCATACCCTTTGATTAAGTTTCAATTTGTGATTATATCTCATGTTATATTTTTCATTGTTAAATTAGTATTGTTACATATATCCATTTGTTGATAGCTGTTGGAAAAAAAATCTAAATGGATAATGGAGATGATGTAAGGGAGAAATTGGAGGAGAAAACAACTCCAGATTCGATTAATGTGCAATTCGACAACGAAAATGCAGAATTAGATGCAACTCAAATTATCAAAGAGGAGGAGGTAGATACTGATATTGTTATGAAAGAGTGGGAAAGTATAATTCAAGCGCGGGTAGCCAGTATGTTTAGGGGATTTGCGAAGGACGTCGAATCCAAGCTGACCACTGTCAGGAAAAAAATGTCAGAAAACCAAAATGAAGTAGTTGGAGAGTTAAACAAAGTGAAAGAAGATTTGCAACGTAAAATCAGTGATGTTCGCACGTTCACAGAAGCACAGAATGCAGTATTTAGTCAAGAGTTGACCGAACTGGAACAAAAAGGGGCCCAGTACACAAAACAAGGAATTAGTGATATGGGAAAACTTTTAAACTCGAGATTTAAAGATGACTTGGATAGTCTACGAGAGGAAATACAGACTAATGACAAAGTTATTCAACCACTGATATCAGACATCAAAAGTATCAAACAAGAGTTGCAAGCCGCAACAATAACTAAACCGGTAGATGCAATAGAAAGTAACACTATTAGTCTAGAATTAAAAGAACTTTGCGAAAAACTAAATGCAACATTATCGCAAACTACGGCTTCAGGTGATAGGGAACTTCTCACATCACATACATGGGGATACAAGCTGTGGAGGGGCTAGTTAAAGAGGGGATGTTGTTCCGGGGCACTGATGAGGGCGTACATCCAATGGATTTTATCAACACATTGGATGCAAGATTCTTTGACTTCAAAGTCCCGGACCGTCAAAGGTTACGTCTTGCCGCTCAGTGTCTGCGAGATCGAGCGAAGTGCTGGTACCAAGAGAGGACCTTCATTAACTATGACGATTTTAAATGGACGTGTTTGGAAAGATTCTGGGGGAGTGCTCAACAGACTCGACTTACAAAACGAATATTTAGCGATAAGTGTATTGTTGGGTGTAATATCACTATGGCGGATTATTTCAACAGACTATACAATCGGGCGCAATTTCTAAGCAATCGTATTGATGGTAGTGAGCTAGTACGACTTATTTTACAACACTTGCCATCCGACATAAGAATATTGTTAGATGAGCGTAGCGAAGATTTTCATTCCATATACCGAAAAATTTTGGGCTTGGTTTTTATTTTATGTTTTTTTTTTTTTTTTTGTGTGTAATTTTGTACGCGGCATACAGGTCAGGAAAAAGTTTCAATCAACTCGAAACTTTTTTTACAAATTGGTGTTATACCAGAATAGGTTGGGATTGTTTTTCAGAAAAATCGATCGAACGGTTTGTCCGGAAAAAAATTGAAAAGTATAGAAATTCCCCATAAGAATGGGCCAGGGGAGAAATACTTGGAATTTTTTTTTTTCAAAAGCTCTCAAATTTATACTGAATGTGGAAAGATCTATCATACCTATTTTAAGCGATTTATGGAACAATCGGATGTGAAATAAAGAGAACGCATTTCTAATATACTTTTTTACACATCAATAAAAGCAATTAAGAAAGCAATTAAGAAACTATTAAATGTGAGCAACAAGTGTCACCAATAAATTAAAACGTTTAAAATCTGTGATGGATATGAAGAAGGCACTGGTATAATTGTTTGGAAACCAAGGTTTATATACCAACAGACAGCCGCAGTTCTTAAACCTTTGAAGTGATCCATGGCCTGTATATGTACATTGAGCTGACAAAATGTTCTTAATTCTATATTTCCATACTTCTAAGCTCATCTCACAACGCATATAAGGCGTTTTCCTAGTTTTTAAATCATGACATGTCAAAAGAAAGGGTTTTGGCAGCCTTGGAGCGCCTCGAAACGGAAGACATGACACCCATACTTGTCAATAGAAGTATAGGCGTAGCCGAACACAGGAAGGGGTCAATGAACGAAAATGTCAACAAACAAGGGCCGGAAGTAGGTTACCAGGGAAAAAATTATGACCCTAACTTCTGCAGACAAGAATCACCTAATACCCCTCCCCGACCGCAACCGGCCGTATATAATCCATCTCAACCTCCACCTAACATGAGATACCAAACTCACTACCGACAACCATTCAATGAAGGACGGCAACGGGAAAACTAGTGAGGGTAGAGAATTATGACGCAACTCGACTACCTACAACAAAGAATAACATAAGTTCCCCGCGTCAAATAGATGCAATATTCCCGAAACCAATTGATCACTTACTGGAGGAAAATATTGCAACAACCAAACAGGATAAATTCAAATCGCCTGAATGTGTTATAACCATAAATTTAAAGAAAAATGCCAAAATAAAAGTGTATGCATTGATTGACTGTGGAAGCCGAGTGTCATGTATCTCAGAAACATTATACAACTCATTATTAGAAAAAACTGCGTACTGCTTACTTTACCTTTTGTAGGTGTGTCATTAGTAAGGGCTATGGGTAATAAAAGCCACAAGATTTTAAAACAAATAATGTTGAAAATTTGCCTCGAAAATGTAGAAATGAATGCAGTGTGTCTCATAGTCAAGTCATTGATGTGTGACATTATCCTAGGTGTGGATTGGCTTTATCAAAACAAAGTTCACTTTGAGGCGGGAAATATTACATTCAACAAGGGAAAAATAACTATAAAGATGATTACATCCCGTATTATAAATAGAATTACCCAGGTCTGTCCTTCCTTCTGTCTCTCCTGCGGTCACGCTTAAGGTTGCGGAAGTACACGCTAGATGGCAGACACTCCGCTGTCTGGTACCGTTGTGCTTGTCGTGGCAATGACACGTCACACAGTCGAATCCTGTGAGGGGGAAGGGGGGGGAGACAGAGAGGAAGTGTAATGCAGAGTGAAAAAAGAAGAGCAAGACAGAGAGAGAGAGAGAGAGAGACAGAGAGAGAGAGAGAGAGAGACAGAGAGAGAGAGAGAGAGAGAGAGAGAGAGAGAGGGAGAGATAGAGAGAGAAAGGGGAGAGGGGGAGGGAATCGATGACAGGAGGGCATGGAGAGGAGGAGGAGGAGGTGGGTGAGGAGAAGTCGAGTGAGGAGAGGTAGTGGGGAGGGAGGTAGCGTTAATAGGAGAAAAGGAGAGGCCCGTGTTTCTCAAACACGGGGTGACAGCTAGTAACAACATAATACCCATATACATCTTATTGAGGAGCCTGAATCTGATGGCGACTCGTTCCATGTGTCACAAATCCAGAAAGAAATGGAATCTGATAATACTTTCATTAGTACCGTTGAAGATGTAACCAGCGTCATAGCAGAAAACAACACATTGAACAAGGAACAAAAGAATAAACTTCTACAACTCCTACTAAAATATAGAAGTATATTTTCTACCAAGCCAGGGCTAATTAATAATTATGAACATATATTAACTGTGCAAAATGAAACACATTTTACTGAAAAGAGTTACCCCGTGCCTTTCGCATACCGCGCAGCCGTAGAGCACCAACTACAACAAATGCTAGATTGGGGAATAATTGAGAGATCTTCGAGTTCCTATCTTAATCCAGTAGTGGTTGTTATAAAGCCAGATAAATCGGTAAGAATATGCCTTGACGCACGCCAACTCAATAAACTTCTCGTACCCGACCGTGAAAGTCCATACATTCCCGAAGAAATACTGCAAAAATTTTCTGATGTACGTTGGCTAACAACAATGGATTTAACGTCATCTTATTGGCAAGTAGCTCTTGAAGAAAATAGCCGGAAATATACAGCATTTCAATATAACAAAAGAGTGTACCAATTCAAAGTTCTACCAAAGGGACTGTCAACTAGTGTGGGGGCATTCACACGTATACTGGACCTTGTGTTAGGTATTGATGTCAAAGATTTTCTCACACCCTATATCGATGATCTATTGGTGACATCATCAGATTTTGAATCGCATTATGAACACTTGAACAATATATTCGAAAAATTGAAAAATGTTGGCTTGACCGTAAACCTTAAGAAATCGAAATTTTGTCGCGATTCAGTTCCCTTTTTGGGTTACGTGCTAACGCAAGACGAAGTAAAACCTGCCGAAAGTAAACTATCATTGATCGAAAATTGGCCTGTGCCTAAAAATCCAAAACAACTAAGATCTTTCTTAGGACTGTGTAACTTTTATCGGAGATTCACACAACAATACGCCAGTGCTACAGAACCTTTGTATTCAAGCCTGACAAAAGCGACGCTCTCTCAATGGAAATGGACACCTGAACTACAAGTGGCGTTTCAACGTGTAGAACAACTATTTACTAAATCGGTTTTATTGTTACATCCTGACTATTCTAAAACATTTTACCTGCAATGTGATGCATCAGATTATGGCATAGCGTCTCAACTGTATCAATTGAACAATGAGGGTGAAATTCAAGTGATTACCATGATTTCTCGTACGTTGAAAGGCGCTGAACTATCCTATACGACCACAGAAAAAGAACTACTAAGTATAGTCTGGTCATTGTTGAAACTGAGAACATTCATTTTGGGATGTAAACTGGTTGTAATTACGGACCATCAGGCGCAAACGTTTTTAATGAAATGTAAATTATTGTCTGGTCGACTTACTAGATGGACGCTTCTTTTACAAGAATTCGACTTCTCTATCCTACACTGTACAGGGAAAGATAATATCGTTGCGGATATACTAAGTAGATACCCACAGCGAACCGACGGTACAATACAAACGCCCCAACCACCCGACAAGGAAATCTTAATAGCGGTATTGAGGAGAACACTAGAAACAGGTCTGAAGAAACGGTTGAAAAACATACACATCTTACAACAGGAAGATGACAAGTTGAAACTAATAATAGATGATCTAAACACTTCAAGAACAAGTAAAATAACTGAAAAATATCAGCTTTATAATAACGTATTATTTCATAAGACTTGTACCAAAGAAGGAAGTTGGAAAATATGTATCCCAAATTCCCTCATTAAAGATGTAACTTGGTCTGTACATCACGATATAGGGCACTTCGAGGCACGCAAATGCATTGCCATCTTAACAGAGAGTTTCTATTGGAAAAATCTATCTCGTTCTGTACGTAAACTATTAGCGACGTGCGATCTATGCCAGAAGACTAAATGCACAACCGCAACCCACTAGAGTATTATGCACCACATATTGCCCGACAACCCAGGGGCAATAATAACCACGGATATATACGGACCATTAATTTCAGGGGTCCGGGGTTCACAATACATATTGGTATTCTTGGATGCGTTCACGAAGTTGGTTACTCTTTACGTTCTTCGAAGAGCAACATCACGAGCTATTGTACAGAAACTTGAACACTACGTAAATAATGTACAAAAACCCATAACTATCTTAGCCGACCACAGGACACATCAACTAGGTGGCAGGATACTTTACGTAATATGGAATTCGAGCTATATATTCATCCATAAGACACCCCCAATCAAACCCAACCGAAAGAGTTATGCGAGAATTAGGAAGATTTTTTAGGGCATACTGTGCTGAAAACCATAATTCTCGGGTGAAACACGTACCTAATATTGAAGAATGGTTGAATGTGACATACCACGAGAGCACCGGTTTTACCCCTTACGAACTACACTACAAGAAGAAACCAATGAAAATATTTGACAAATTGTTCAAATTTCCACCGCCGGATATACCGGGACTGACTACAGGGGGCTTAGACTCGACTTTCACGTGGAATTGTATATTCTCACGTTTCAAATCCACGCGCGAAAAACAACGTGAAAATAGCTAGACTCGAGAAAAATTCTCACATTGTGAAATTCAGAGCGCGGAAATCTGTGACGTGAATTTTAGAAATAGGGTTATGTCGAAATTTTTTCCATAAAACGTAATTTCTTCAAAATCTCAGTACTTGAGAATACGCATGCCACATTTATGATGTTAAAAATCATTTTTCCGAATGAATCGAACAAGAATTATATACTTAAATCAATATCTCGCATCTCGAAGTGGTATTCTTGCCGAGTAGGCAGTGACAGCGACTGTATCTCAATACTTCGACGGTATCAAAACATCTCAATGTGTATGGTTTAATTTATTCATTGATTAATTCTTCCGATTATTCATTTGTTTATTGAAATTTTGCCCTATATTGTTATTCATTCATTCATCTATCATTCTATTATTCATTCACTCTCATTCTCACTTATTCATTCATCCATACACTTGGTTATCACTTAATTTATTCATGTGATCATTTTTAAAAGTATTCACTCTTTAATTCATATGTTCATACAATCAAGGTATCCGTTCATTTATTGATGATTTTCATTCATGATCATTACATTTATTCATTCATCCAATCGTTCATTTGTTCTTTCATTCATTCACTTATCGATTCATTTATCCAAATTCATATGACCTATAAGCGATATGACAATAATTGAGACGCTTATAATATTTAAACTCTTCACACAATTTAGAGTGGACATATTTTTAGGTTCCGAGGATCATTAAAATTGTATTCCTTTTTTTATCAACATCGAAAACTTGACACAAAGTCATTGTTTCCCAATGAAGGCAAAAGATGAAAGCGTAGGATCGTTTGAACGGGGCACCACAAGGGCGATCTCATCACCCCGAAATATAAGGTTGAATACATTCATAATTTTGAAGTATAAAAATGTGAATCAAACGGACATCGGTGACAAATTCTCACCGACCTCCAATGATAAGTCTTTGCATAATAATTCAGATGAATGATATATTTTTATAAGCCCCATGTGTATATATATATATATATATATTTAATATATTGTAACCTGTATGACATATTAGTTAGCACTATTCATTACAAACCTTATATATATTGTTATTTATTTACCTCATAATACTGCAGGGTCAGAAATATTTTTCTTTCAATTACCATGTATAAAACTAGTTTAGATTATTGTACCCAAGGTAGACAGCTCAGGTCATTTCATTTATATTTTGGTATTATCTTATTGGTAGATATATTTAGAATATGTTGTCATTTTTGTTTCATCTCTGTGATTGGCTGTTGATGAGGTCAGTAGCAATCACAGAGTTTTCCAGGTAAGTCATGTACCTAGGGTAGAGCACTTGATGGTGGACCATTTAGATGGGAGATGCATTATTTGATTGGCATTATAATTGTTTAAATTGTTATTGACTGGCACGCGGAGTGAAGAGGTGTAAAGTTATGTTGGCGAGGTTAAAAAGAGAGGTTTAATAAAGATTAACATTATAATTATTTTAATTATTATTGACTAACGCAGAGTAAAGAAGTGTTAAGTTATATTGGCATCCCTACATCCCTATGAATCAGATTTGGATAATAACGCTGTCCCTGGTATCGAGATTCCCATCGACAATGCTAACGTACCGGAACTGTCAGCAGACTTCAACAAACCTATTCACAACAGAGAGATTCCTGAAAACTTTCCAGGCATGCCATTAGATTTAAATAGAAACTCTTTGATGAATGTAGCAGGACCATCTGGAGTGTCCAATATGATTGGTAATGCCGGTAATTTACCAACGCCAAGTAATATTTCCGGTAATGATGAAGTGCCAGCATCATCTCATCGAACAGTCGCAAATACTTGTTTGAACGCAGGTGACAATGTCAGTGTCCCGCCTCTTTCACCTAGCTACTACGGACTAAAGGTAATCAGGAGGATACAGGCGAAGGTTTAAAAACTAAAGTACGTCGCTTACAGGTCAAACAAGAGCCGGATCCGCCTGTGAAAATACCAACGGAAGCCCAAACAAACCGTCCATCTTTGGATAATACGATTATGAACATCAGTAGACCTACTGAGAATAATGCTAGACCTGACCTTGGTATCTTTAACCAATCCAAAAATTCCGAGACAAATAAATTGTCAGTGCCGGTGGTAATAGATATACTATCTGACGATGATGATAGATGTGTTATGGCCAATAATCAACTTCTTGTTCCAAGTACTAGTATTAAAGAAGAACCTGTTCGTAATTCATCTGCGTTGGATTCACCAATGGTAATCGATATTTCTGATGACGAAGAGCCAATTATATCGTCAAAAAGTCCTGTCGTAAAGATTGAGGACCATAATCCTACGGCTGTTGACTGATATTATTCTCATCTCAAAAACAAACAATGAAAATATCATTCCCTGTCCTGATAAGGAAGAGTTGTCTAACAGGACAGGTTGTTTTCATGACAGTTTACGATTGCCTATTCCTGTTCCACGAAGAGAGGATGCCAGCCCATTATTATCAGAACCAGAATTATCTAGACCTATTAGTGCTTTACAAAGCAATGACTCCCCCAGTTTGTTATTGCCAAAACCAGATATCATTGATTTATGCTCTGATCAAATTCTCAACAAAAACAGTGGGCCTAGTGTCGAACGTAAAACCAAAAGTGGCAGTCCCCTACCTCCAATACAAGAAGACGTTGATGTAAACTCAGATCAAAAGCCCAACAAAATCAGTTGTTTCATACGGGACGCTGAAAACAACGATTTGGAAAAAGAATCTCTTATGGATGATCTATCTGCAAAAGATCCACCCAAGGATTCAATCATTAAAGCGTTTCATTCAAACTCACAATCGAACGCTTGTAACCAATCGGCGTACACCATTGGCGAAGAAGATATCATTGTCATCATGGACGACGGCTATTCCCTGCATCACAACTGTTCAATGACAGTTGTGAATTGGATGAAGTACAGGATGACGACGACGACGACGATGCTGATGATTTGTTGTTGAAGCAAGAAAATGTTGATGAAGAGGATGATAATATAATTCTATGTGATCTAGATGATGACGATTCAGACAGTGCTGATGGCTGGTATACAAAACTTTCGCAAGGAAGTTGTGAAAGTAAATATAAAATGGATAAAATCAAGTTAGACTCAGTTGGGCTTGACCTGAAAGATGAGAGAGAGGACAAGATGGCTGTGACCTCGAAATCTAGCGCATTTCGTTGGCAAGATGCGGAGAAATACGATAATGTTGTTTCGGATGTTGAATCTATCAGCCACATAGACAAGGCAGACGGAATTATTTCCTTGGACTCGGATCCCGACGTGTTTGGTCAGGAAGAAGACAAGAATCTTGACACACATGCTGCTTCTGACACGGAGTCTGATATTATTGAACATCGGTCTTCAAAGCGAAGAAAGTCTGTGAACAAGTTGTTCGATTCCGACAGCGATACTGACGAAGATAGGAGACCATCGTGGCTACGTCCCTCAAGTTCCAAAGCCGCCAAGATGTTGGAAACATTGCCTGGTAGTCGTGGAGAAGGACCAACAAAGTTGAGCAGTAAAAATATGGTGATTAACACGAGTGCCGAGAAAAGAACTTCCAAAAACTTGTTTGATAGTTCTGATGAAGACGATGATACAGATGACTATGTAGTTGCACCACCAAGTACTAAAAGTAAAGTAAATGAAGCTGTTACTACAAGAAAAAAATCTATACACAGTTGGTTAGTTCTGATGATGATCAATATGCAGGACCACCAGTGCTAAGAGCTGAGGGTCTTCGATCATTTGAATTAGAATCACTGAAGGATGGTGATAACCCACCAGTATTGAGTAATCAAGGAAAAGATAGCGGCAATGACATTAGTCTTCCTACATCAGAATGTATGTTTGAGGCAACTAACCAATTTGCGTCTGTCTTTGATGTTGATGATGACGAAGATGATATGCCTTTGAATAAGTTAACCAGTTCATTGCAGAAAACTAGAAATGGCAAGTCTTGCTCTCTTGAACTAATTGAGCCTTTACCGTTGCCACCGAGAAGAAGTCATGCGAGAGGCATCAGTGCTAGCGAAGCAAAGCGTTTGTATGACAAAGGCAATGAAGAAAGAAAGAAATCTGAGGTGGAACGAAAAATCCGAGAGTTGAAAGATTCGGAAGGTAGGACGAAGAAGAAGCAAAGTTATATTTTCGAACGAAGAAGACGACGAAGAAGAGCAACAAGACGACGACGACGACGACGAAAGCGACAAGAGAAACGACGGCGAGGAGGACGAGCAACAAGACGACGACGACGAAAGCGACAAGAGAAACGACGGCGAGGAGGACGAGTAACAAGACAACGACGAAAGCGACAAGAGAAACGACGGCGAGGAGGACGAGCAACAAGACGACAACGACAGCGACAAGAGAAACGACGGCGAGGAGGACCAGCAACAAGACGACTACGACTACGACGACGACAGCGACAAGAGAAACGACGGCGAGGAGGACGAGCAACAAGACGACGACGACGACGACAAGAGAAACGACGGCGAGGAGGACGAGCAACAAGACGACGACGACGACGACGACGAAAGCGACAAGAGAAACGACGGCGAGGAGGACGAGCAACAAGACGACGACGAAAGCGACAAGAGAAACGACGGCGAGGAGGACGAGCGACAAGAGAAACGACGGCGAGGAGGACGAGCAACAAGGCGACGACGACGACGACGAAAGCGACAAGAGAAACGACGGCGAGGAGGACGAGCGACAAGAGAAACGACGGCGAGGAGGACGAGCGACAAGAGAAACGACGGCGAGGAGGACGAGCGACAAGAGAAACGACGGCGAGGAGGACGAGCGACAAGAGAAACGACGGCGAGGAGGACGAGCGACAAGGCGGCGACAATCGAGGAGGGGGAGTCGATCGAGGTTTACTGCAAGGCAGTGAACAACGAATGAACAAAGTCAAGTAAGAGGTGCATAGTAATTATAGAAAAGTTTATTTGTAGTATGATAAAGCTGTATTGTAGTCATGGATATTATAGTTTAGCTGTGTAGATTCAAGGAGTGATATTAGAAAGGTGTCAACAATATTTATTGACATACATGTTGCAATTCACCTATAAATAATAGTACTGTTGAATATTTATTTTGTTATCATGGCATATTACAAGTCAGATCTTGAGAAGATAATGGAAGAGTCTACCATATCAAATGAGGGTAGCACTTCAAAAGATAGTAATATTAATAAAATACTGGAGGACAATACTGAAAGGCCCACAGAAATACAGTACACAACTGCACAAGTACACGACATTATAGGTGTAGAATACATTAATGATACTATACAAGACAGTAGCCATAGTCCCGTCAACATGGAAATCATGGACAAAAGTAAAAATGTGAACAGTATGGGGGAAAAGGATAGAGAGGGTCAAGTAGGTGATGCTTCTAACATTAGACTAATTGAAATGATGCAAACAATGGTGCAGGACAACAAAACTATGATACAGAACAACGACACACAGATGCAAACAATAATCCAGACAATCCTGGTTATGTCAGCCAAGATAGATAAACAAAATATTAGACGATAGCCAAGAAAGGATTAATATAGCAGAGAGGTTTAATAAACAGGAAAATAGTATACTTGAACAGGAACAGGTAATAAGACGATTAGATGATAAGGTTGAAAAGTATAAGAATAAAGCTAGTACGACGGCGCTAGAAATACGCGATGAAATCAGAGAAACATCGGTAAGGGTAGAAACAGTAAAGATTCAGATAGAACAGGAAATAACAGGCGTTAATAATACACTACGGGAAATACGGGATAAAACGAACAAAGATGGAAATAGTAGTAACATACTTCCAGAAAATATAATAATGCAAATTCCAATTATGAATGAACAAATAAATGAGCTTAAAATCAAACTTGCACAAAAAGATAGTGTGGGTGACAATAATGCTCACAACACATATTCAACATCTATAAATGACCGACTCAACCGAGCAGAACAACGTGGAAAAATATTACACCAAGAGGGAATGAAATTTAGTGCTACACAAGATTGCCAGCTTTATCCGTTGCAATTCATAGTAATTGTGGAAAAAGAAATGGACTGTTGCAAAGTAGATGAAGAGCAACGCCTAAGCATAATAGTACGATGTTTAAAAGATGCTGCTATGTTGTGGTATCAACAAAACAGAGTGTTGGATTACGATACTTTCAAAAAAAATTTCATCAAGAAATTTTGGAGTGACAATCATAAGCAAAGGCTTGTACAGTATATGTATACAGGCAAGTACGATACAAACTCAAAGGTGTCATTACTAACATATGCTAAATCGTTATTCAATAATGCAAAATTTGTCAAAGATATGATGCCGATAACAGAAAAATGTTTAGTCGCAGCAATAATGAAACATTTCCCAACAAGCTAATGTATGTACTGCATGCAAACAGAACATACGATTGAAACGTTACTAGAGTTATTAGAGCGGTCAGAAGAGGAACCTGAATTACAGGCATTCATAAATGTCCAAGCACAACAAACACAAAAAATGCAACAGATACAACAGCCTCAACCAGTACAACAAACGCAGACACGAGGATATCAGGGCTCAAACTTCGATCCCCACCACCAGCAAAACCGACGAAATGGAAGTAATACTAATATTCGTGAACAAGCACGAGATGCACAAGCCACGCAACTAAACACTAGAAATGCACGGGACGGGCATCAGGAAAACTAACAGAGGCCGACGGACAAGACGACGCAATGGATAATCTGTCGGCCACACTGATTATGTACAATATCGAAACTATTTTCCCCAAACCAGAAGAATTCCTGTTAGATGAAGACGAAGACTCTGATGTTAAACAAAAAACATTTAATGAATATATAAGTCCTAGTTGCATGGTAACCGTTGAAAACGTACAAACAAGAGCACTGCTGGATCCAGGGAGCCAAGTTACGTGTGTAAATGAAAATTTTCTGCATACACAAATAAAAAAATATTTGGTGTTACCTGTGATAGGGGTCTCATTAAAATGTCCGTTCAATAAAGTTAATAAGATAACAAAACAAACATATCTGAAAATTATAGTAGATGACATAGAAACGGAGGCCGTCTGTTTAGTAGTAAAAAATCTTTCTAAAGATATAATACTCGGAGTGGACTGGCTTTATAGAAACAAAGTAACATTAGATTTTGAAGCTAGAGAAATAAAAATTTGTGCTATTACTGCACATAGTCATAATATTAAGATGGAACAAGAGATACAAGAGGGAACAGCAGATATAAATAATAAAACCCTGAAGGCAGCAAAAAGTGTAAAAAAGGAGGAGCACGCGACACTTGATAATGGTGTGGGGGGCAACGGCAAATGGGGTAGTGAAAACCAGTTTGGCCACAAGCTCAAATGATAAACATACACTAATATTCGATGACGATGACTACGATGTAGTACATACTGAAGGTGGACAAGCTTAGGTTTTATCCATCACCAAAGAAAGCCACGATGGTTATTTTCCTACAAATGAGGAAATACAGCAAATAGTTCTAGAGAATAAAATAATTATGGATAAACAGAAAGATGAGTTAACATCACTGCTTATGAATTATTATCAAACTTTTTCTACAAAACCAGGCCTTATAAATAATTACGAACATGTAATACAGGTGGAAAAAGAATCAAATTTTACAGCAAAAACTTACCCAGTACCATTTAAACATTGAACTGCAGTCGAGGAACAATTAAATATGATGGAACAATTACACATTATTGAGCGAGCCGCTAGCCCATACCTTAATCCATTAGTCACGGTAGCAAAAAAGGATGGTACAATAAGGTTATGTTTAGATGCCAGACAACTAAATAAAATTATGATTCCTGATAAGGAAAGGCCAAATAACCCCGAAGAGATATTGCAAAAATTTGTTAATATTAAATGGTTAACCACTATAGATTTAACATCGTCATTTTGGCAAATCCCATTGGCGAGAGATAGTCGAAAATATACGGCTTTTCAATACAATCAACGTGTATTTCAGTTCGCAGTTTTACCCTTTGGGTTAAAAACAAGTATAGCGTCGTTTTCTAGATGTCTAGATCTAATTTTAGGACAACAGGTCAAAACATTTACGACAATTTATGTTGATGACATATTAATCACATCCGAGACATTTGAAGAACATACGCGCCATATCCGAATAATATTGGAAAAATTGTACAAAGCAGGAATTACAGCTAATTTGAAAAAATCAAAATTCTGTAGGGATCAAGTGACATTTTTAGGCCACGTGATAACACCAAAAGGTATGATGCTTGATCCAAAGAAGATTGAAATAATACAAACATGGCCATCACCAAGGAATGATTTCAGTTGTCTTACTGTAGAAAATTCTCACACTTGTATGCAAAACATACGGTGACACTTCAGAATTTGTTGAAAAAGAATAAAGGGTGGACTTTCAAAAGGTTAAAAGTTTATTCATCAAAACTGTAATATTGGTTCATCCAGATTTCTCAAGACCATTTTTTCTTCAAACAGACGCAAGTGATTATGGGATTGCGGCACAGCTATACCAATTAGATGACAACGGTGATGTAAATATAATTAGTATGGCATCATGAGTGTTAAAGTCGCACGAATTAAATTATACAACCACGGAAAAAGAGCTTTTAGGGTGTGTTTGGTCGCTACTTAAGTTCAGAACTTTCATTTTAGATACTGACCTTACGTTATTAACAGATCACAAGGCCATACTTTTTCTAATGAATTGTAAACTGATATCTGGACGATTAGCGAGATGGATCATGGTTTTGCAGTCGTTTACATTCAAAATGGAATTTAAAGCTGGACAGGACAACGTAATTGCTGACACACTCAGTCGACACCCTCTACAGGACAATGGAGAATTATTGATGCCTAATTATCTTGACAAGGAACTTATTGTAGCACATATAATGCAGAATTTAAGTAAAGAAATAAGGAAGAAGTTTAAAGAATTACACTTTCTTCAACAATGTGATGATAACCTGAGGAAAATAGAAGAAAAATGCAGCAATGGGACTACAGGGAAGAAAGTGCAATCTCTCCGAATCCTACACCAAAATATTCAATCACTGCGGAAAACAAAGACCTTAGAATTGGAATGCGCGCTGAACAATGAAAATATAGACATCCTGTGTTTGAGTGAACACTGGCTCAAAGAGGAGGAGTTACCCCTCTACAATATCAATACATTTAAAAATGTTTCTTTTTTCTGTAGAAAACTCTTTCTTCATGGTGGAGTAAGCATATTTTTAAGTGAGAAGTTAGTCCTATCTCAGGTATATAATCGAGAAGATCTAATAAGGCTAAGTATTGAGAAACATTTCGAAATCTCGGCAATTGAAATTAAAATAGCGACCATAGGAGTATTGATCGTAATCACATTATATAGATCTCCACAAGGTTGTTTTAGGATATTCACCAACTACCTTATCAAATTACTTGATAAAGTTTTTTCTCATAATGAAAACAATCCAAAGGTAATCGTAACTGGTGATTTCAACATAGATTTTTTTGAAGGACTCTGACGAAGTAAGACTGATGCAAGACATCTTAGCTCAATACTGTATCATAATCGCTGTACATTCTCCAACAAGGATAACAAACACTTCATCAACAGGTATAGATAATATTCTCACAAATGTACCTGAAAATATGTTCAACTGTCTAGTCAAGAATTACAATGTGTCAGACCATGCTGCACAAATTATTGAGATCAAACTAGGATATGAAGCACCGCAAAAGGTTGAGCAATTGTATAAGAAAAATAGGATATTCAGTAGAACAAACATGGATCGATTTATAAATATGCTCGAATCTACCGACTGGGAGAATATTTCACGAACCAGAGATGTGAATAACATGACTCGAGACTTTTTAAATTTGTATTTAAGTTATTACAATAACTGTTTCCCTCTTCAATATTCAAGGAATATATGGGCAAATAAAAGTTGGATCACACAAGATGTTAGATTAAGAAGACAAGCTCTAAGCAACATGAAACAATTAGCCAACATGACTAAAAATGAGAGACTGTTCCAGGAATTCAAGATTGCCAAATATGAATATAGGAAATATTTACGTTACGCTAAAAGGTGTGCCGTTGAAAAACAAATTTTCAGTGCCAGCAACACTATTAAAGAAGTTTGGAAGGTCATCAAAACGGAGACTCGGAATACTGATCCACCTACATCAATTGAAAGCATCATAATAGGTGGCCATGAAGTGAATGAACCAGCCAAGATAGCTGACAACTTCAATAACTACTTTGTTTCGATAGCTTCTACACTGACATCTAGCATCACTAAAAGTACACTCCCAGGCCCGGAAATGGCCAGCTCTTGGATAGCGCGATCAATTTTCTTAACTCCGGTGAGTGACCATGAACTTATAGATATAATGAGCAATCTCAAACCTAAATCTACTCCAGATATATATGGCCTATCAATGAAGTTGATTAAAAGCACGAGTGAAGCTATTCTTCCACCAATAAAAGCAATCTGTAATGCATCAATGCAAACAGGTGTTTTTCCTGATATGTTCAAGAAAGCCAAAGTTATTCCCGCTTACAAGAAAGGAGATAAAAACGACGTTTCGAACTACAGGCCCATCTCGTTACTCCCAGCGTTCTCAAAAATACTGGAACGTGTAATGCTGAACCGTGTTACTGAGTTTTTATCAAACAATAACTTCTTCTCAGAATCTCAGTTTGGGTTTCGCAAGGGTCGGTCAATAATTGAGGCAATAAATCACCTGATTCGTGAGATCCTCAACGCACGCGATGGAGGACAATTAGTCGTGGGACTTTCGTGTGACCTTTCCAAGGCATTCGACTGTGTTGACCATCCTCTACTAGTTTATAAGCTCAACAAATGTGGGATAAGAGGACTTGCAAATTCCTGGATGAATTCTTATATTACGGAGCGCTCACAGCTGGTGGAATTGGCGAATAATGAAGGTGTTATCAAATCACAGTGGGCACCTATAAACGCTGGAGTACCTTAAGGGTCAATATTAGGACCTCTACTATTTTTAATTTATGTCAACGACCTGTCTACTTATATGAGGGGAACTACCTTGATCACATTCGCGGACGACACTAATGCTCTTGTGTATGGTAGAAGCGTACAAGCGCTCAAGATTCAAGCGGAAGAGGTCCTATGCAAGCTGCACCACTGGTTTTCTTCAAACAATCTGCTTTTGAATACTGACAAAACGAACGTCTTACAAATAAAGTCGAAAAGAACTAACGAATCACTCACTCTTCATGACCGCTCTTCTAGCTCAATAATCACCACCGTCACCGACGCAAAGTTCCTGGGTATAGTAATCGACGAAAATCTAGGATGGGATGTTCACGTGAATAACGTAGCCATAAGGCTACGTACAGCTATAAACGCTCTTTTCAAACTCCGTGACATAGTCGGTAAGAATAAACTTAAACTAGTTTACCACGCGTACTTCCACTCAATTGCCACTTACGGAGTGTCAATATGGGGTCACTCTGAGAGTGGAATGAACAGGATATTTATTCTACAAAAATATGCAATAAGAACTATAGTCAGATCTCGCAGAAAAAGACATTGCAGACAATCATTCATAAAAGAAGAAATTCTAACAATTCCAAGTGTATTTATCCTAGAGACATTGCTATTTATTTTTAAACATAAGTCACTATGAGTTATGAGCTTTATGAGGGTCCTTATACAGTTAGTAAAATAGTAGCGCCAAATGTTTACGCACTGATCGATGATAAAGGAAAAGATGTAGGGACTTTCAACATTGTTAATCTCAAGATCTACCATATGAAACCTAGCGTGCTTTGAAGTATTTTTGTCGACTACAAATATAATCGCTTTATTCAAAATTACAGTATATATGTATAGGGATACATATTGTTGACTGAATTACGTTCATTTTGTTAATAGATGTACCTTAGATAAATATCCATGACATTAAATTCAATTTCTGTTTATTTTGTATTATTTTATAGGCCTATTACTATGCACTGGAGAAAAGTAGTAAAGAAAATACTATTAGTTATATTGTTATTATTGTTATTATTGTATTAGTATTATAGATATATTGTTCTAAAGATTTGATCAAATATAATTAGAAAGGTATGTAAATTATATAGATTAATAAGTATTCAATATACATAAAATTGGTATAAGCAATAAATAAGTATAGTTTAAATGAGTAAAGATGTGTGAAAAGTATGACAAAACATATAAATCATGAACAATAATGAACATTACAAAATAATTGTGTAAAATGCATAGCATTGTAAAATTGATTAATTAAGTTCAAGATATGTTAAATTGTGTACTGGAAGGCAAATTAATGAAAGCTACAGATTTTATTGCTTGGAGTTAGAATTAGAAATCGAGCAATAGGTATGTTTAATAATTTGAGTTTTTTTTTGGGTAACAAGTTGATATGTCATGCCAGTGGTTTAAGTACAGTAAAAAAAAAATAAGAAAATGTTTTCGTTTCATTGTATTCTTTTTCTCAACTGTACATAGGGGACAGTGTAACCTGTATGACATATTAGTTAGCACTATTCATTACAAACCTTATATACTAGCTGTCACCCCGTGTTTGAGAAACACGGGCCTCTCCTTTTCTCCTATTAACGCTACCTCCCTCCCCACTACCCCTCCTCACTCGACTTCTCCTCACCCACCTCCTCCTCCTCCTCTCCATGCCCTCCTGTCATCGATTCCCTCCCCCTCTCCCCTTTCTCTCTCTATCTCTCCCTCTCTCTCTCTCTCTCTCTCTCTCTCTCTCTCTCTCTCTCTCTCTCTCTCTCTCTCTCTGTCTTGCTCTTCTTTTTTCACTCTGCATTACACTTCCTCTCTGTCTCCCCCCCTTCCCCCTCACACGATTCGACTGTGTGACGTGTCATTGCCACGACATTGAAGCACAACGGTACCAGACAGCGGAGTGTCTGCCATCTAGCGTGTACTTCCGCAACCTTGTGTGACCGCAGGAAAGAAGGACAGACCTGGGTAATTCTATTTATAATATTGTTATTTATTTACCTCATAATACTGCAGGGTCAGAAATATTTTTCTTTCAATTACCATGTATAAAACTAGTTTAGATTATTGTACCCAAGGTAGACAGCTCAGGTCATTTCATTTATATTTTGGTATTATCTTATTGGTAGATATATTTAGAATATGTTGTCATTTTTGTTTCATCTCTGTGATTGGCTGTTGATGAGGTCAGTAGCAATCACAGAGTTTTCCAGGTAAATCATGTACCTAGGGTAGAGCACTTGATGGTGGACCATTTAGATGGGAGATGCATTATTTGATTGGCATTATAATTGTTTAAATTGTTATTGACTGGCACGCGGAGTGAAGAGGTGTAAAGTTATGTTGGCGAGGTTAAAAAGAGAGGTTTAATAAAGATTAACATTATAATTATTTTAATTATTATTGACTAACGCAGAGTAAAGAAGTGTTAAGTTATAATATATATATATATATATATATATATATATATATATATATATATAATCCATGGTGACACGGCATTTATTTCTCCATGCGCTAATCTATCCTACAATTTGAAAGAAATAACTTGTTTGAGAGCATCGGGCATTGCCTGTCCACGTGTGGAATTCATTTCCATGTAGTAAAAAGGTGGTGGAATGAAAGTGGATTTTCACATTCATATTTTCACGCGAGTTCAAGTCGAGGCTAAGACATTCTCGATTACACGTGAAATTGCTCGATTTCCACATGAAAATAAAGTCGAGTCTAAGCCCCCAGATGCAAAATTAATTATGGCCAAAAACAAAATGTTCGATAAAGCGGCTAGCAGGCAACGCTTGCACGACGATAAATATCCCAACAAAACCTATCTCTCAGTGGGTCATCTAGTATTGTTGAAGGATTTAAACCTGTCAAGTGCCATGAAGAAAGAAACACATAAGTTCTTCCACTTATACTCAGGACCCTATAAGGTTAGCTCCATTGCTGGCCCAAATGCATACGAAATTTCAACCCTACAAGACAAGGTCAAGGGAATATTTAATATCATAAAACTGAAAAAATACTTCACACCATTGTAGAAAAAAAAAATGAAAAAGGCTACTATCCGTGAGAATTTTACCTCATTTCTTTCGTAGACAATATTTGTATCGATAAGCTAAACAAGATGTAAAAATTTATTCGATATTATAGAGAAATTAAATTGATAGGAATAAAATGGGTTATGTATTGCGTAATTGAAACGTATGCTTATTGAAAAACAAGATGTATAAATTTATCCGATACCGGTATTATAGAGAAATTAAGTTGATAGGAATAAAATAGGTTATTTTATATTGAATAAATATCATTGTAACGAGGATTTGATATGCAATGAACTTATCTCGAGAATTTAAATGCTAATTTGTCCAGTGATTCATAAATCGTATTTTTACGTCTGTACTTGTGAATTGGGAGGAAAGTTAAGAAAAAGGGTCAGACCTAACTGTATTTTTGTTGTTGCAAATATTTTTCAAATAGGAAAGACAAAGCCGAGTTACTAATTACGACTTTCATAAGTTTAATTAGGGGTTTGCTTTTCTATTACGAGTAGAAAATATGATCATTGACTTTGAGATAGTTTCAGATTTGTCTGTACCGAGTTGCTTTTTCAAGTTTCATCACAATATTGACTTTTCAATTTGTATTAATATTTCATGTATTGTTGTATAATATTTTTGTTGAGGTCAATTAATCGACTCGCCATCTTTCATTGTGGATTATGTGATTGTATGATTGTGTAGGATGAAAAAAAAATGCCAGAGTTGAAACTAAGGTTTGCTCAAAAACAGCATAAAGATTTGAGTGTATTATTTTGATTATGTATTGTATTGTGTTGAAAGATGAGGAAACGATAAATTCAAGTCCAGCAAATTTGGATTTTTATTTTCTTATGTTTTTTTAATATGACATCACTTGGACTAATTGACTTTAAATCGTAAGTGCATTAACTTGTTTTAAGATAAATTGTATCATGTTTATTCAATGAGATAGTAAGAAACGTCGGTTTTTAGTTTGTTTGTTTGAATTTGTGTTCGTTCGTTTGATGTAAAATGACATTGTGCTATAACTTGACGTGTTTTTATTATGTATTTTGTATTGTGTGTTTGTTTGATTGAGAAGAAAAATGCTAGAGTTGAAACTGAGGTTTGCTCGAAAACAGCATGTGGATTAAAGAGAGTATTATTTTCATTCTGTATTGTTTTCTATTGTTTGGATAGATGAGGAAGCCATGAATTTGGATAGAGCAACCTAGAGTTTTTTCTTCTATTGTAATAATTGTAGTTGTAATTATTGTGTACAAATGTAATATCTTGGTAGGTAACATTAAATATAACATTTTATTTACGGGGCTATCATCGTAAAATTAAAAATGTTCAATTTATTGTTTTTAGGATTCAAAATTTCTTTTAGGGGGCAATTGTAACGTTACATACAGTTTTATGATTTCCATCTGTTAAAAGTGTGTCTAATTTTATTTCGTGAGATTTATGTCTTACGAGATTTTCACATTTATTGAGTCATTTAGTATTTTCTCATGTTGTATGGTCTTGCACGTGTTGGTGAAAGTCTCTAGCCACCCTCACAAGGTGCCAGGTCAAGGCAAAAGAGAGCTAAGAGTGGTTGCATTTAGTCAAGAATATGGAAGCTATTAAATTAAATTGTTATTATTTTTGCATAAGGGTAGATGTCATGGGGTTTCAGTTCAGAACATTTTTTATCTGGACAATTTCAAAAACAAATTCACACATGTTAAGTTAGCCATAAATTCAGTCTTTGTTAAATACCGGGAAGTGTCAACCGGGGAAAGTATGTTTTTAGACTACAAACATTTTCATCATCTGAGCTAAATACGACCAATCATAACTCGGCTTTGGACCACATGGCCACCAATCAAAAATTTAGTTTCAATATGATATTATACTTAGGGGTTGGACCAAAAAGAAGTTGGAAATAACTATGTAAGTGAATATTCAGGGGAACTTGTCGAGGAGTGATAGAGGCAAGTCGTGCCAAACGTAGTTAAAACAGAAAACAGTCATGTAACCGCGAGTGAGTTCCCACAAAATAAAAGAAAAATAAAAACTTGTGAGAAAACAGTCATGTAACCGCGAGTGAGTTCCCGCAAAATAAAAGAAAAATAAAAACTTGTGAGAAAATAGTCATGTAACCGCGAGTTCCCGAAAAATAAAATAAAAACAAAAACGTGTGATTCAATGTAATCTATATTTGACGGACATTAATTTAAAATTCAACATCATCTTTCGGACATCAATTCTCCAGCCGATACGAGAGATGGCAGTGATGGCAGAGGCATCGACCACAGCAGCAGCACACATAAGTACCAAATTCCACCTTGACCTTTAAAACCCCCCCAACTGCCCTCGTCGAAAACTTCAAAATAATCGTCATATCGCCATAAATAAAATGTAATGTTTTGCCACTATGTTTCAACTTGTGAATATTGTGTTCATTTAAATAAAATATATGCATTGCTAATTCATTATGTGTTTAGTGTTTATTCATTAAATCAATTGTGAGATGTTAAAAGTTCAGTTAGTAGAATATTAGCTCACCCCCTGCTTACTTTCCTCCTCTACACCTTTCAACAGCTGGCTGGGTCTTTTGAAGACTCCAAATTCAAGGTTAACCAGTGGCGACATCACGGCCTCACCAAATGCTGGAGACGTTCGAGAACCATCTCCATCCCATTGCTCGTTCATCTGCACATTATTCACATCCATTTCAAATATCGTACAGTAACAAAGTATGTTAAAACAAACCAAATACAATACTTTTAAACAATAATGTCGGGCAATACTTGAATAACACTCAGAATGATAAAATTAACCACAAGGAATAGGATCTCTCAGGTTGACAAAAAAATGATCGCAAAAAATGGGCAAAATTATCACCCGAGTGATAACAATGAAATCTTGCGACACGTTGGGCTCGACAAATTATAACCACCCTCGCCTACCTTACCTTTTGGTGACGTGGTGTTTGCCCTTGCCGCTTGCTCCGGTAGAAGATGACTCAAAATTTTGAGAATTTACAAAATTGAAAAAATTCAATTCAATTTGGAAAATGTATAGAAGAGAAAAACGACTTCCTAGCGGAAACAAATTAGGATTTAGGAAGGTCGGTAGAACTAGCAATTAGGTTTTTAGGATTAAAATGTGAAAACACTTGTGTTTAACTCAATATCAAATGAGAATTACAATTTGACTAGGAAAACGCCATATATGCGTTGTTAGACGAGCGGATAGTAATAGTATGGGTAGTAACGGTTAGGAACTGCTTCGAGTGGTACCTATTTAGCACATTTTATTTTTTTTCTTCAAAATGGCTGACCCGATCAAGCTGAAATTTTTCAGAAATGTGTATCAAAATGTAACTCAACTTTACGCAAAATTTCATTTTTTTGGGAAAATAAAAATATTTTATTTTTTTTCCGCCATGTTATACTAATGGGTATTTTTGAAATTTCTAAAATTCATAAAAAAAGTTACTCCCCGATAATGCCACAAAACTGTACAGATCTAAGTTAGATGAGGAACCATATTGAAAAAAAGTTTGAAGTTGATAGCTGTGGCCGTTTGACCTGTGAAGAACCGACAAAAAAACATGGAGAAAATAAAAAAAAAACATAAAAACGAACACAATTTTTTTTCAGTATGTTAAATTGAATCCTCGCTGAAGCTCGTCTAATTAAACCCCCCCCCCCCCCCCAAAAAAAAACGAACAAAATCAAAATTCAAATTGATAACATGAGGCAATGATATAGTTTGTATAACAATAATGTTTGTCGCTCTAACCCGTCGATTAGAGAAACAAATTATGAAAACTAATAAAATTCACGTAAAAATTTATCTAATAAATTGAGACTTGAAATCCGTTATTTTTTTGGGCAATAAACAATTACAAGAAAATAGGCCTTTAAAATATATATAGAATGATGTAGTAGTGGTACCGTGTTACTTGATGTTGCTAATTGCGATGATGATGATGATAATGTGGCTGGTGCCGTTGATGGCGTCGTTGACGTCGACGACGTCGATTCTACGTGGGCTTCGCTAATTTCACCTGGTGTATTTTTTCGTGGTACTTCTTGTCGAAACTGGACTTATTTCAGTTCCAAACTTGATTTATTTTGTTTGAAGTAGGCCTAATATATAATTTTTAGACCCACATAAAAATGCACATCCGACCGCGACCGAAGCTGGAAGAGATCTGCGTGATAGGGTGACCTCTGCTTTGTAAGAGAGAATGTTACTGCGGAGATAGTGGCACAATCATCAAGTGAATCATTCAAGATAGTCACTGACAAAATCAACACACACTCACGCAATAAACAGCTCATCCTTATTATAGGTTCTGCTCCTGGGTCTTGTTGATTTGTACTTGACTGTACGCATTCCATCAACCAAAACAAACCAATAAATTACATGATAAGGGGGTTCCCTTTTGGGTAATACAGAAAGAATTTTAACAAAATCTACGTTGTATTATTATTGAATTAATTGAACTGTTACAATATCATAATATATATATATATATATATATATATATATTTTTTTAATAACATCGAAACTTGATACAAAATCATTGTTCCCCAATTACGGCTATGGATGGAAGATTAGATCGTTTGAACGAGTTACCACAAGGGCGATCTTACCACCCCAAAGTATAATTAAAATATGATAATTCAAATCTTAAATAAGGTAATAATTTCAGGGTTAGAAAACAATTCAAACATTCACAGTGGGGAGAAAAAATCTTGAATCTTCTCATTATCTTTTATCTTCTCCTTCTTCTTCTTGAAATCTTCTTTCGTCTCTCTTTTTCTCTGTTCTTGTATTATTAACAAAATTCATCATTCTGTTTCGGTTATTTTTTTCCTTTTTTTTATATTGTTATGTTTTATATTATTTTAATATGATAAAAATGATGACTTTCAATGAAAATGAATGCTTTTAATGAAGAGAACTTTTAATGGACAAAGTACAGTTTATCAAGGGTCACAATACTAGTATACCCTAATTCCCAATATAGCTAATCCATCAACGCGGAAACATTTAGCGTTTTCCTAGTTTATTTCTATTCCTCTCGTCATTCTATAACATCAACTGGCTTAACCCTTCAGGTATGTGACTGTTTACTTTTCGTTTGTAATTGTATATTTATATTATTGTTGCACTTGGTCATGTGTAGGTCACCTTCAAAATAGCAAGATGTGTACCTTCTCTTTCGTATGTTATTTATATGATGCATCATTATTTGAAAATAATGAAAATCATGAAAATAATAAAACTAGGAAGTGATGATAAGTGAATGGACGCTCACTGAAACCCATGCCTGATGCGGGACTCGAACCCACGCCCAACGGTGAGTTCAGTTGCTGATGCGGTGCCTCAGCTGATTTGAGCCAACGAGACGAGGGCGACAGTTGCCCTATTCTTGATGAAAGTTTAACATACTACTAACATGGACCTATCCACTAGCTGTAACAAATATATACATGAATCTTTCTTTATATTAGGCCTATATTGGGTTTAACGACGCACTGTAATGATAGCGAAGATCTAATGACGTCGGATGGACGGATAATGAGATGCCGGGATGATGAGATGAAGGTTTCTTGGGTAATGGGAAGGAAGCAGTCGTGGCCTATATTGTGAATTACACTCGCGTGTAATCGTAGGATTAAACCATTTTTGGAACATGTCGCAAGTCAATTAAAATATAAGCTAAAGTAAAAAACTAAATTCGTCAGGTTCTATGAATAAATAGCTCTACATAGTTTAAACGACAAGAACTAAGTGATACAGAGGTTACATTTGCAATTTTTTCCATTTTTAAACTCATCTATACGTATATATTTTGTGAACAATTAATTATGTATACATATATTGAGAAATAAATAGAATTCAAACTTCATTTTAAGGATGATTATTTTCAACAAAATTCGACTCGATATTAGCACGTTGTAGAAAAAAAAAAAACAAGTAAAAATAAAAGTAGATAATAATACTACTTTTGGAAATGATGACTTCATTGGCGCAATGACATAATGATGCATCGGAATTTACACGTTATTATATTATTTACATTTATTGTATTATTTGTGTATCAACTTTTCATCTAGTTGTCTGTATGAATATGAAGTAAATTTGTCACACTCGGTATCACCCCTAATTTTGCACATTTTACCCTGAAAATAGTGTTTTCTAATAAATAAATCTATCGAAAATTCACATGACGCATAACATTATTGTCTTCGGATTGAATATACACTCATAACAGTATGAAATCACAAGATTATAGATCGCAGTAAGCCGTAACCAATAGTAGGACACCAACCTTGACCACTAACCCCAATATTTGGTCCCGAGGAACACAAAATAACACGATATAATTTGTTGAATAATACCAATCTCTCAAATTTATTACCACTGAAATGTAGGCCTATATGTTCAAATTTGTATTTCTCAACTATTGAAAGGCGTGTTTTGTAGGCCTATACTTCGAGAATTAAAAAATAGAACTAGTAAGCTATATGTTGTGTTGTACATCAAGTATCTCAGGTAACCGCCTAACATCAATAATTCATAAGTAATGTGAAAATAAATTTCAAGTGAACTTTTTTCCTTCATATTATTATAAGCTCGATTTTCGTCTCACAAATCTTATCAATATCTATTGTCAATCATTTCTTTCTGAAATTGAGATGATTTCTAATTAGCGACCGATACAACGTGGTCGAGTGACTAGCACACTGAACCGTCATTCAGTAGACCGGAGTTCGATTCCCCCGATCCTGGCGGGGGTGCATCGTGGTTTCGCTAACGTTGAGGTCAATACTGGGATGGTTCCTTAACAACAGGCCACGAAGCCTCCTTCCCACTATCCAAAACCACCTGCTGAAATAACCTCTCATCGCAACGTCCAATCATTCCCCGACGCCAATAGATCACAGTCATCAGTACAATGCGCTGGTAAACCCAATATGAATGAATAAATATGACCACAACCTCAAGATAAGCCTACCAAGACAATAGCCCTCCAATCTTTTCTTGGTAGATCCATTCGTCTCTGGAACGATCTCCCCCAAGAAAAAATGGAAACCTCACCAAAATACTCTGCTTTCAACACTATTTTATTAAATCTCGAGACTCACATTCCAAAATGACACTTAACTACTTTTAGTTTTTACTTATTTTCTCTTTTTGCTCTACTCGAATTTTTATAAACTGTGTACTCAAACTAAAAATTCGCCATTGTTAAAATAAGAATAGCATTTAGAATAAACTGCCACCGGACCAATGGTCCAAAGCTGTAATGAAAATAAATGAAATGTTGGTTGGCTCATCTGACTTTCGTCCCCAGTTTGTGTACCTGTGTTGCGCATTGTTGACAGAAAGAGCAACACGTAATAGCGAGTACACAGACCGGGCCCAGCACAATAGCCCACAGGGCTACATACCATCCTAGCGAAATCCCAGAGCTAGAAAACACAAGCTAGACTGTATTTCAATTGGGTTTAACGACGCACTGGAAAGTTTATTGTTTTGCTAAACGAAAAAAAAACGAATCCACCAACAGCTAGGTTATACGGGGGTACGAATGTGCAGGTGATTATGGAACTATGACGTGATGATGAGTGAAATGACATTTACAAAAACCCATGCCTTATGCGGGACTCGAACCCACGCCCAACGGTGACTTCAGCTTCTAAAGCGGTGCCTCAGATGACTTGAGCTACCGAGAGCGGCGCACTGTAATGATAAACTAAGATCTATTGGCGTCGGATAGATGGTTAATGAGATGATGGGATGCTGAAGGTTCCTTGGGTAATTGGGAGGAAGCGGTCGGGGCCTATTTTGTATGAACAGACTGTAGTGGAGACTACAGGAGGGAAACTACGAAAAAACCCTGTAACGATGGACGGCGGCGGGGATCGAACCAGGTCCGAAATTCATCTCGTCTCTTGGATCCCATGAAGCGAGCGCGTTAACCACTGCGCTACATTTGTGGAATTTGTTGAGACCCTTACCGTCTCTATTTTTATTCGAGAGGGGGGGGGGCGAGGATTTTTTTCGATAGATATTGAATATATGTACCGGTATTCGTAGAAACAACGGCTTTATAATGAATGAAATTATTGATAAGTTGAAAACTAATTCGAATACGTCGATGTAGAAACTACCGCACAATGTCGGATATCTCGGTAAACACGAAGTGCACAAAAACACTTTTCATGCCAGGTAAGAAAACAAATACTGCACTCCGAACCCCGCGACCAAAAGTCTTTATATATTATTACAAAAACCAAAAGTACGCTATTAATTCTGTTCATAAAAACTCACTTGCATGATGATTTCCAGTATGGACGCCGTCTTTGAGAGTCCACAACCGCAATCTTGATACCGTTTCATTGACGTTCTCTTGATTACATCATATTTAAAACATTACCTGCACTAATGCTCCTTTAAACGATACATGTTTAAACGTTCTGGACAAATTTTGTTTTCGACAGTATCAGATTAAAGTGAGTTTAGACATCAAAATACCAACAATTCTTTTTGCGCACAATTTTTTTTCTGATAGATATAAACAAGGTCTATCAGAAAACAACAAAAAATCGAAAATCAAACAGCAATTGGCAAAGAAAAGGTAACGGCTTAATAACCACATGGTTGTTGACGAGACGATTGCTCTGTACAGAGATCAGCCAGCACTGGTCCAACTACCCTCGCCGTGTCATTGCAATCACGCGACCTACCTGCCCTCATCGGCACGGCACGGTTACGGGGTAAAGGTCAACCACTCGCACGTAATAGCTATAGGTAGAACATGGCAATATTGTAATAATAACACACGAACGCACGCAGCATATGCGTTGAAAGATGAGCGAGATATCTGTATGTGTAATCGAAAACTATACACACCTTGATTCGTATCAAATATACATAATTCGATACCTTCGAAAAAATGGCAAAAATGATATGATTTTTTTCTTTTCAATTATTGAAAATGGCAAAAATGATATGAATTTTTTTCCCACAATTTTGCGTAAGCCGTGAGTGGTGTCAAAATGACGGGGCAATCAATAGCTTTAAGAAAATCGAAAAATCAGCCCGATCGCATCGTGGGTTCTCCGGCAATCGCCGATCGATAATTGTAAATTTATTGCTTGCACACGGGTGATAGGTCGTGGGCTGGTAACGCAGTACCAGGGTCGACTTTTTCGCCCATTTCGAACACAATTTTTTTTTTTCGTCAATCTTTCGCTTTTGTATGTTTCGCCTATATTTTCTCTCAACCATCCGTCTCATCCATCGATATCCAATGCATCGAACTGGTCCGAATAGACAATAATTGAAAATGGAAAAAAATATGAAAAAAGAGAAAAAACAAAAGAATCAAAATTTTTGTCGAAGCCGTGTGTAGTATCAATATGAAAGTACATTCAATTGATTGCGAAATTTTTAATTTCAGCCCGATCCAATGTTTGGTTCTCCGGCAAACAGTTTTTGAACAACCCCCTGCAGATCGGGTAGGGAAAATTTATGATTTTCTCTGGAAAATTTTTGTCGAAGCCGTGTGTAGTATCAATATGAAGGTACATTCAATTGATTGCGAAATTTTTAATTTCAGCCCGATCCAATGTTTGGTTCTCCGGCAAACAGTTTTTGAACAACCCCCTGCAGATCGAGTGCCGGAAAATTTATGATTTTCTTTGAAAATTTTTTCACAGAGCCGTGTGTGATATCGAAATGAAGGTACATTCAATTTATTGCGAAAATTTTTAATTTCGTCCCGATCCAATGTCTGGTTCTCCTGCAAAAAAATCTTGAAAACCCCCTCCCGCAGAGAGGTATAGGAAAATTTATGATTTTCTCTGGAAAATTTTTGTCAAAGCCGTGTGTGGTATCAATATGAAGGTACATTCAATTGATCGCACAAAATCTTAATTTCAGCCCGATCCAATGTTTGGTTCTCCGCCAAACAGGATTTGAACAACCCCCCGCAGATCGGGTGTCGGAAAATTTACGATTTTCTTTGAAATTTTTTTTACACAGCCGTGTGTAATATCAATATAAAGGTACATTCAATCGACTGCATAAAGTTTTAATTTCAGCCCGATCCAATGTTTGGTTCTCCGGCAAACAGTTAGTGAACAACCCCCCGCAGATCGAGTGTCGGAAAATTTATGATTTTCCCTGGAAATTTTTTGCCGAAGCCGTGTGTGGTATCAATATGAACGTACATTCAATTGATTGCGAAAAAACTCTATTTCAGCCCAATCCGATGTTTAGTTCTCCGCCAAACAGGTTTTGAACAACCCCCCGCAGATCGGGTGTCGGAAAATTTATGATTTTCTTCGCAAACTTTCTCACAGAGCCGTGTGTGGTAAAAAAATGAAGATACATTCAATTGATTGCATAAAATTCTGATTTCAATCCGATCCAATGTTTGGTTCTCCAGCAAACAGTTTTTGAACAACCCCCCGCAGATCGAGTGTCGGGAAATTTATGATTTTCCCTGGAAAATTTTTGTCGAAGCCGTGTGTAGTATCAATATGAAGGTACATTCAATTGATTGCAAAAATTTCAATTTCAGCCCGATCCAATGTTCGGTTCTACGGCAAACAGATTTTGAACAACCCCCCGCAGATCGGGTGTCGGAAAATTTTGGAATTTCTTTGGAAAATTTTTCACAGAGCCGTGTGTGGTATCAAAATGAAGATACATTCAATTTATTGCATAAATTCTAATTTCAACATGATCCAATGTTTGATTCTCCGACAAACAGTTTTTGAACAACCCCCCGCAGATCGAGTGTCGGGAAATTTATGATTTTCCCTGGAAAATGTTTGTCGAAGCCGTGTATAGTATCAATATAAAGGTACATTCAATTGGTTGCAAAAATTTCAATTTCAGCCCGATTCAATGTTTGGTTCTACGGCAAACAGTTTTTGCACAACCCCCCGCAGATCGGGTGTCGGAAAATTTATAATTGGCTTTGGAAAAGTTTTCACAGAGCCGTGTGTGGTATCAAAATGAAGGTACATTCAATTGATTGCGAAAAATTATAATTTCATCCAAATCCAATGTCCGGTTCTCCGGCAAAAAATTCTTGAAAACCCCCTCTCGCACAAGGGTATAGGAAAATTTATGATTTTCCTTGGAAAATTTTTCGCAGAGCCGTGTGTGGTATCAAAATGAAGGTACATTCAATTGACTGCGAAAAATTCTTATTTCAGCCCGATCCGATGTTTGGTTCTCTGCCGAACAGTTTTTGAACAACCCCCCGCAAATCGAGTGTCGGAAAATCTGGGATTTTCTTTGGAAAATTTTTCCCGAAGCCGTGTGTGGTATCAAAGTGAAGATACATTCAATTGATTGCATAAAATTCTAATTTCAGCCCGATTCAATGTTTGGTTCTACGGCAAACAGTTTTTGAACAACCCCCCGCAGATCGGGTGTCAGAAAATTCACGATTTTCTTTGGAAAATTTTTGCCGAAGCCGTGTGTGGTATCAAAATGAAGATTCATTCAATTCATTGCATAAAATCTCAATTTGAGCTCGATCCAATGTTTCGTTCTCCGCCAAACAGGTTTTGAACAACCCCTTGCAGATCGGGTGTCGGAAAATTTTGGAATTTCTTTGGAAAATTTTTCACAGAGCTGTGTGTGGTATCAAAATGAAGATACATTCAATTGATTGCATAAAATTCTAATTTCAGCCCCATCCAATATTTGGTTCTTCAGCAAACAGTTTTTGAACAACCCCCGGCAAATCGAGTGTCGGAAAATTCATGATTTTTCCTGGAAAATTTCTGTCGATGCCAGGTGTAGTATCAATATGAAGGTACATTCAATTGATTGCAAAAATTTCAATTTCAGCCCGATCCAATGTTTCGTTCCCCGCCAAACAGTTTTTGAACAACCCCCCGCAGATCGGGTGTCGGAAAATTTACGATTTTCTTTGGAAAATTTTTATCGAAGCTGTGTGTGGTATCGAAATGAAGGTACATTCAATCGATCGCGAAAAAATCTACTCATGGCCCGATCCAATGTTTGGTTCTCCGGCAAAAAAATTCTTTTGTTTTCACCAGAATAGGTTGGGATTGTTTTCCAGGAAAATCGAATGAACGGTTTTTCCGGAAAAAAAAATGGAAAGTTCGCAAAATCCCCACAAGAATAACCCAGGGGGAAAATACTTCAAGACACAAATTTTTCAAAAGCGTTCAAATTCATACAGAATATGAGAACCATCATACACATTTTCAATAATTTGTGCAACAATCGAATAAGACTATGACCACCCTCGCCGACCTCATTTTTTGGTGATTTTTTTTGCCCTTGCCGTTCCAGGAAAGTTTCAAAATGTGTGTTTACAAAAATGAAAAGTAAAATTTAATTTTTTGAAAATTTTAAGAAAAACGCTTCTGTGGAAAAATTGGTTTAGGAAAGGTCGGTAAAAACTAGCAATTAGTTTTTCTCAGGAAAAAAATGGCTTTCGGGTTTCGAATTTGATTTTTTCTGGAAAAATAAGGTTTCAAAAAAAAAAATTTTTAGATAATTTTTTAATCAAACCTGATGGATGGAAAGTCTTGCCAATTCGGTTCATATTATTTTAGAATAGATGAAAATTGAATTTTTTGCAAAAATTTTGTAAAAAATTCTTCTTTTTCTTTGTTTTCATAATAATTGGTTTTAATTACAAAATTGAAAATTTAAAAAGAGTTGGAAATGGTTGGGTTCCTCGAACTTGATTTATTGAATTATGAAACTTACATTTTTTTAAGGAATTGGTTGGAAAATTCTTTTATATTGTTTAGCACTAAGGAGAACTTATACTCAAATTGTGAATTTTTATTCATTAAATTCTAAAATGGAAAAAAGATGCATTGATTTTATGTATTGAATGTGATTTCTGGGAAATCTTAGCTTAAAACATGTGTAAAAATGTCATTAAATAATTTTTATATCTAAACGACTGATTGGATTTCAGTAAAAGTTTGAATAATCTGTATCATCAATATTGAGATTGTGAAAATATGAATTTTTTCGAAAGACATTTTCTGTACGAAAATTCTTCTCTTTTTTTTGTATATATTTTTTATTCAAACAACTGATTGGATAGGTAAAGTCGGAATATGTGTATCATCATTATTGAAATCTAGTGAAAATTTGAATTTTTTCGAAGGACATTTTTTCACAAAAATTCTTCTCTGGCTATTCTTATGGGTAATTTGGAAAATGGAAAATTAGTTTTCTCAGAAGTTGTACAATCGATTGCGTATAAAAACTAATTAGATTCATTCCAGATGATGACACATGGGCATGTCAAGTTTCAATCGAATTTGAATTTTTGTCTGACCTGTAGAGCACGAACAAAAAAAAAAAAAAAAAATTTACATTTTTTTCGGGTCAAGTGAAATTGAGTCTTCGCTTCGCTCATCCAATAATTATTGTGAGAAAATAAAATAAAATGGGCCTTTTTTTAACAAAAATGTAAAAAATCATTGCAGTACCGTGTTGTCGTCGTTGATCGTCCTACTACCGGGATCACTCGCCGCTGTACAGCACAAGCGTGTTCTTCACATAACTGGAGAGACGTCCGCGCTCGACGACAATGTGGAGAGATCTGGTCAGCGTGGCCTGCGTGGCGTTCTCGAACAAAGATGTTACTATATACTACTTACTATCTGTTACTATATGCGCATTATCGTGGTGCAATCGTCTCTATGCTGACGAATTGTCTCCGGGTACAGTCGATCGAGGCAAAAAGTGCACACCCAAGCAGTGATTAACCAGTCCGCCTGCATACTCCACTATGGTGTTTTTGTACGTTGCAATTGACTGTACATTGTGCTATGTGACTTTTTACGTGCTGATCTGGCATTCCATCTGACGACGCAATTCAATAAATTACATGATATGGGGGTTCCCTTTAGGGTAAAAAATACTTGACAATAGGAAGAATGAGGAAGAATTTGAACCAAATTTACATTTTATAATTTATTTATAATTTATAATTTATTATTGTTTCTATACAGTGTAATACATTATATTACACTGTATACAGGTAGTGAGAATAGAGATGAAATTATTTGAATTGTTACAAGACATAACAAAGAAAACGCAATGAAAGTATACATTTCATCAAATATCAGGATCAAAATATGTTTCGTATTTTTTCGTATATTTCGTAGACAACTCAGAACATTTTTACTTAATTAGATGGTACTTTAAACTTTATATATTTCAAACTTTTGATACTTTAAACTTGATATATTTCAGATTAGGCATTATTTTAGGCATTTGTATTTCATATTTAGTTATTTTTATTCTCAATTCATTTTTTCTCAATTCATTATAATTTGTATAATTTATATTATTGATGATTATTGTTTGCTTAACGACCCCACCAACAGCTAGGTTATACGGGGGTACGAATGAGCGGGTGATTATGAAACTATGAAGTGATGATGAGTGAAAGGACGTTTACAAAAACCCATGCCTTATGATGCGGGACTCGAACCCACGCCCAACGGTTCACTTCAGTGTCTGAAGCGTGCCTCAGCTGACTGAGCTAACGAGGGCGGCTTTTATATTATTATGCAGGTAGTGAGCAACGGGGCTCCTGCTCTATTCTCACTACCTGTATACAGTGTAATATAATGTATTACACTGTATAGAAACAATAATAAATAAATAAATAAATGTAATGCAGAGTGTATATGCGACAGGTTGCTCTATAAATAGCAACAAGTTGCAGGTAAGGTTTTTCAGCGTTTGAAGTAGTCCAAGGTTATTTTTCAATTCCAGATTTCCATACTTCTACGCTCATCTCACAACGCACATTCTGCGTTTTCCTAGTTTCTATCTATTCGATGAATAAAAAACATTTATTACAATATTTTCTTCAAAACGGTTAGTCCGCATTGCAAACAAATTCTTGATAATGTGTATCATTTCCGTGTTTACCTTTGAGGAAATTTTGAGTTATATTGGAGAGATTTCATTTCTCAATATTTTTCGCCCAGCCTAATCTTATGAAGTTTTTAGAAACTTTGAGATGATGTTTCTCAAAAATGGTCCAACCGATTTGACCCAAAGAAACACAGTTCTAAGTTGGATAAGTTTACGTAAACAAAAAAAGTTTCATGTCAATTAGTCAAACCCTGCATCCTGTGCAGTGTACACAAAAAAGAAGAAAAAACACAGACAATTAAACTTCATATGAGTGGAATGGAAATCTTCGTTAACGCTCATTTAATTATACTATTTTATACGTTGAGAAGAAAAGAAAGGAATTCAATGCAGGTGGGCGCTATCCTACCAGAATTCCGATAGTAGCCATAGATGAATACAAATATATAAGAATAGGTATATAATTATATTTTATAAAATGAATATAATTTAATAAATGATAATAAAATAGATATTTATATATTGATATATATATATATATATATATATATATATATATATATATATATATATATATATATATATATATATATAGTTTGTTGATGCTGGATTCTCTCCCTCTCTCTCTCTCTCTCTCTCTCTCTCTCTCTCTCTCTCTCTCTCTCTCTCTCTCTCTCTCTCGGACTCATCTGATTAGAAACGTAAACTTCTTAGTGAAATCGGTAGAAACATTTTTGAAATAACCATCACAAAGTTTCTACAAATCTTGTAAAATTAGGCTGAGCAGGAAATTTTTCAGAATATTTTCTCTTCTCCAAAACGCTTCATATTTTTACTGAATGTGAACATATGAAAGATATTAATTATTACGAATTTTCATCCAAATCGGATCAGCCGTTTTAGTTAAAATAATTCAATCAATCACATTCATCTCGTCCGTGTTTGAAACGAGCCAAATTCAATTACGATTCAATGCGAGTACATTCAATTAATTGCCAAACATTTTAATTTCGTCCCGATCCAATGTCTGGTTCTTCGACAAAAAATTCTTGAAAACCCCCTCCCGCAGAGGGGTATAGGAAAATGTATGATTTCTCTGTAAATTTGTCAGAGCCGTGTGTGGTATCGGAATTAGGGTCCATTCAATTGATTGCGAAAAATTTTAATTTCGTTCCAATTCAATGTTTGGTTCTCCGACAAAAAATTCTTGAAAACCCCCGCATGCACAAGGGTATGGGAGAATTTATGATTTTTTTTGGAAATATTTTGCCGAAGCCATGTGTGGTGTCAAAATGAAGGTTCAATCAATTGATTGCGAAAAAACTCTATTTCAGCTCGATCCAATGTCTGGTTCTCCGGCAAACAGTTTTTGAACAACCCCCCGCAGATCGGGGGTCGGAAAATTTACGATTTTCTTTGGAAAATTCTTGTCGAAGCCGTGTGTGGTGTCAAAATGAAGATACATTCAATTGATTGCATAAAATTTTAATTTGAGCCCGATCCAATGTTTCGTTCTCCGCCAAACAGGTTTTGGACAACCCCCCCGCCAACCGGCTGTCGGAAAATTTCGGATTTTCTTTGGACAATTTTTCACAGAGCTTGTGTGGTATTAAGATGAAGATATATTCAATTGATTGCATCAAATCTTAATTTCAGCCCGATCCAATGTTTGGTTCTCCGCCGAACAGGTTTTGAACAACCCCCCACAGATCGGGTGTCGGAAAATTTATGATTTTCTTTGGAAAAATTTTTACAGAGCCGTGTGTGGTTTCAAAATGAAGGTACATTCAATTGATTGCGGAAAATTCTTATTTCAGCCATAAACGATGTTTGGTTCTCCGCCAAACAGTTTTTGAACATCCCCCTGCGGATCGGGTGTCGAAATATTCATGATTTTCTCCCGAAAATTTTTCACGGAGCCGTGTGTGGTTTCAAAATGGAGGTACATTCAATTGATTGCGAAAAATTCTAATTTTGTCCTGATACAATGTCCGGTTCTCCGGCAAAAAATTCTTGAAAACCCCCTCCCGCACAAGAGTAGAGGAAAATTTATGATTTTCCTTGGAAATTGTTTCGCAGAGCCGTGTGTGGTATCACAATGAAGATCCATTCAATCGATTGCGAAAAACTCTAATTCTAGCTCGATCCGATGTTTGGTTCTCTGCCAAACAGTTTTTGAACAACCCCCCGCAGAACGGGTGTCGGAAAATTCACGATTTTCTTTGGAAAATATTTCACAAAGCCGTGTGTGGTATCAAAATGAAGGTACATTCAATTGATTGACAAAATTTCTAATTTCGTCCCGATCCAATGTCCGGTTCTCCGGCAAACAATTCCTGAATACCCCCTTCCGCACAAGGGTATAAGAAAATTGATGATTTTCCTTGGAAATTTTTTCGCAGAGCCGTGTGTGGTATCACAATGAAGGTCCATTCAATTGATTGCAAAAAATTCTAATTTCAGTCCGATCCGATGTTTGGTTCTCTGCCAAACAGTTTTTGAACAACCCCCCCGCAGATCTAGTGTCGGAAAATTCATGATTTTCTTTGGAAAATTTTTGTCGAGGCCGTGTGAGGTATTAAAATGGAGTTTCATTCTATTGATTGCATAAAATTTTAATTTTAACCCAATACAATGTTTGGTTCTCCAGCAAACAGTTTTTGAACAACCCCCCGCAGATCGAGTGTCGGAAAATGTATGATTTTTCCTGGAAAATTTTTGTCGAAGCCGTGTGTGGTGTCAAAATGGAGGAACATTCAATTGATTGCAAAAAAGCTCTATTTCAGCCCGATTCAATGTTTCGTTCTCCGCCAAACAGGTTTTGAACAACCCCCCGCAGATAGAGTGTCGGAAAATTTATGATTCTCTTTAGAAAATTTGTCACAGAGCCGTGTATGGTATCAAAATTAGGTACATTCAATCGATTGCCCAAATTTCAATTTCAGTCCGATTCAATGTTTGGTTCTCCGATAAACAATTTTTGAACAACCCCCCGCAGATCAGGTGTCGGAAA
Organism: Brachyptera putata; assembly: GCA_907164805.1. Classification (NCBI taxonomy): domain Eukaryota; kingdom Metazoa; phylum Arthropoda; class Insecta; order Plecoptera; family Taeniopterygidae; genus Brachyptera; species Brachyptera putata. Next base: position 46,262 of record OU015465.1, read on the forward strand.
ATTTATGATTTTCCCTGGAAAATTTTTGTCGAAGCCGTGTGTAGTATCAATATGAAGGTACATTCAATTGATTGCAAAAAAATTTCAATTTCAGCCCGATCCAATGTTTGGTTCTCCGGCAAAAAATTCTTGGAAACCCTCTCTATAGGAAAATATGGGAGAGTATGGGGAAATTTGTGATTATCTCTGGAAAATTTTTGCCTAAGCCGTTTGTAGTATCAAAATGAAGGTACATTCAATTGATTGCGAAAAAACTCTATTGTAGCTCGATTCAATGTTTGATTCTCTGTCAAACAGTTTTTGAACAACCCCCCGCAGATAGGGTGTTGGAAAATTTATGATTCTCTTCGGAAAATTTTTCACAAAGCCTTGTGTGGTATCAAAATGAAGGTACATTCAATTGATTGCGAAAAATTGTAATTTCAGCCCGATCCAATGTTTGGTTCTCCGCCAAACAGGTTTTGAACAACCTCCCGCAGATCGGGTGTCGGAAAATTTATGGTTTTCTTCGAAATTTTTTTCACAGAGCCGTGTATGGTATCAAAATTAAGGTACATCCAATTGATTGCGAAAAATTGTAATTTCAGCCTGATCCAATGTTTGGCTCTCCGGCAAACAGGTTTTGAACAACCCCCCACAGATCGGGTGTCGAAAAATTTATGATTTGCTTTGAAAATTTTTTCACAGAGCCGTGTATGGTATCAAAATTAATGTACATCGAATTGATTGCGAAAAATTCTAACTTCAGCCCGATCCACTGTTTGGCTCTCCAGCAAACAGTTTTTGAACAACCCCCCGCAGATCGAGTGTCGGAAAATTCATGCTTTTCTTTGGAAAATTTTTGTCGAAGCCGTGTGTAGTATCAATATAAAGGTACATTCAATTGATCGCGAAAAATTTTAATTTCAGCTCAATCCAATGTTTGGTTCTCCGGCAAAAAGTTCTTGAAAACCCTCTCCCGGAGAGGGGTATAGGAAAATTCATGATTCTCTCTGGAAAATTTTTGCCGAAGCCGTTTGTAGTATCAAAATGAAGGTACATTCAATTGATTGCGAAAAAACTCTATTTTAGCTCGATTCAATGTTTGATTCTCTGTCAATAAGTTTTTGAACAACCCCCCGCAGATCGGGTGTCGGAAAATTTACGATTTTCTTTGGAAAATCTTGACACAGCCTGCATGTGTGGTATCAATATGAAGGCACATTCAATTAATTGCGAAAAATTCCAATTTCAGCCCGATTCAATGTTTGATTCTCCGCCAAACAGGTTTTGGACAACCCTCCGCAGATCGGTTATCGGAAAATTTACGATTTTCTTCGGAAAATATTTTACACAGCCGTGTGTGGTATCAAAATGAAGGTACATTCAATTGATTGCGAAAAATTTCAATTTTTTTTCGATTCAATGTCTGGTTCTCCGACAACAAATTCTTGAAAACCCCCTCCCGCACAAGGGTATGGGAAAATCTATGATTCTCTTCGGAAAATGTTTGTCGAAGCCGTGTGTGGTATCAAAGCGAAGATACATTCAATTGATCGAATAAAATCTCAATGTCAGCCCGATCCAATGTTTCGTTCTCCGCCAAACAGGTTTTGAACAACCCCCCGCAGATCGGGTGTCGGAAAATCTATGATTTGCTCTGGATAATTTTTCTCAGAGCCGTGTGTGGTATCGAAATGAAGGTACATTCAATCGACTGCGAAAAATTCTTATTTCAGCCAAATCCAATGTTTGGTTCTCCGCCAAACAGTTTTTTGAACCACCCCCTGCAGATCGTCTATCGGAAAATTTATGATTTCCTCTGGATAATTTTTCACAGAGCCGTGTGTGGTATCGAAATGAAGGTACATTCAATCGATTGCGAAAAAATCTACTCATGGCCCGATCCAATGTTTGGTTCTCCGGCAAAAAATTCTTTTGTTTTCACCAGAATAGGTTGGGATTGTTTTTCAGGAAAATCGAATGAACGGTTTTTCCGGAAAAAAAATTGGAAAGTTCGGAAAATCATCACAAGATTAACCCAGGGGGAAAATACTTCAAAACGCAAATTTTTCAAAAGCGTTCAAATTCATACAGAATATGAGAACCATCATACACATTTTCAATAATTTGTGCAACAATCGAATAAGACTATGACCACCCTCGCCGACCTTACCTTTTGGTGACGTGGTGTTTGCCCTTGCCGCTTGCTCCGGAGAAGACGAGACTCAAAATTGTGTGAATTTACAAAAATGAAAAAATTAAATTAAATTTTGAAAATGTATAGAAGAGAAAAACGACTTCCTAGCGGAAACAAATTCGGATTTACGAAGGTCGGTAGAACTAGCGATTAGGTTTTTAGGATACTCAAAAGGTGAAAACACTTGTGTTTAACTCAATATCAAATGAAAATCACAATTCAATTACTTAGCAAAATTCGAAGATGCCCAAAACCAAATAAAACAAAGATTTTCATTAATGTTATTTATTCTTCTAATCCGTCGATTAGTAGAATAAATAATCGTACAATAATAATAATTACATTGAATGATTACAACTGAACTTCAACTTGAAACAGCTTCTATTTATATAAAACTAGGAAAACGCGTTATGTGTTTCCGCGTTGATGGATGAGCTAATAAGGATGACATTGAATTCTTTCAAAAACTTATATCAAGTTGATGTTTTGACGGCATTCAAGTTAAAAATCAATCTTTCCATTTGGTTGGTTTTGTTTCGTAGACTATTCTCATGAAGAAAATATTAGATGCAATTTAATATTAAATTATATTGTAATATTAGACTAACTTACTATATGAAACGTGATGACAGCTGTATATATATATATATATACACCTTGAGACCCTCCTTTTATATTCATTACTCATTCTCAATAATTTCTTCTATAATAAAGAAGGCCTTGTTTTAATCGTTTTCCATGAATTGGTGACACTTGTTGCTTGGATTTAATTGGATTTCTTAATAGCTCTAAAACGATGTGTAAAAAAGTCATTATATAATTTTTTATGTCTAAACGACTGATTGGATTTCAGTGAAAGTTTGAAATAATCTGTATCATTATTATATTGAGATTTGGTTATTATATTTGGTAAATATATATATATATATATATATATATAAATATATATATATATATATATAGTTTGTTGATGCTGGATTCTCTCTCTATCTCCCTCCATCTCTCTCTCTCTCTCTCTCTCTCTCTCTCTCTCTCTCTCTCTCTCTCTCTCTCTCTCTCTCTCTCTCTCTCTCTCTCTCTCTCTCTCTCTCTCGGACTCCTCTGATTAGAAACGTAAACTTTTTAGTGAAATCGGTAGAAACATTTTTGAAATAATCATCACAAAGTTTCTACAAATCTTGTAACATTAGGCTGGGCAGGAAATTTTGCAGAATATTTTTTCTTCTCCAAAACGCTTCATATTTTTACTGAATGTGAACATATGAAAGATAATAATTATTACAAATTTTCATCCAAATCGGATCAGCCGTTTTTGTTAAAATAATTTAATCAATCACATTTATCTCGTTCGGGTTTGAAACGAGCCACAAAAATTAACATAGGATTTACTCAATTGTATCAGGCGATCATGATCAGCGAGGAAGTATGCTAAATCCCGATTTATGGCTTCAAGCCTCTCAGAAATCGAACGTCGTTTGGTCTAGGCAGCTGGCCGCTGTGTGTACCTCCATAGCCAGCTTGCAGTCAGTTTGTTGTCGACCATGTCGACCCTCAGCCTGTTCGGCACCAAGCTGACTTCGTTGTCCATATAACTACCATACAACTTATGATACCCTGATACTTTTTTCTCATCCCGTGTTAATTTCCCTATACCACTTTCGATATTTCAGAAAACCAAATAAGTGTCACGTGATAATCTCTTGACTCTTAACCCAACTTCTAACCTAACTTCTAATCTAACCTAACTTTATTCAGCACGTATTTTATTGTAATATTATTATTATTATTATTCAATTTTATCAATTTGAATGATTAAAATTCATATTGTAATATATATAATTGTTATATTACATCCCACATCAGTACAGATAGAAGATGAATGAGCCGAGGTGAAGATTGAGCTTCAGAAGTCGAGAAGGAGCCGCTCGTGACCCCACCAACAGCTAGGTTTTACGGGGGTACGAATGAGCGGGTGATCATGAAACGATGGAATGATGAAGTGAAAAGATACTCACCAAAACCCATGCCTTATGTGGGATTCGAACCAATGCCCAACATTTCTGAAGAAGTGTCAATTGTAGCGTATGCTAGGTTTTGTATGCTATGCTTGGTAGGACCAGGCGATGATCAACAAGTATACCTAGCTCTACAAGTATTGTACCTTTTAAGCATAATAAATAATGTGAACCACAAACATATGTCATTATACGACGTTATTATATCGCTCAGATGACTGAGCTAGGCCTACCGATGGCAGCCCGGTATCCATGACGATACATCCCACGGTTAATCGTTATTCATTATTATTAATAAATAAAATCATTTCAATATCTATTAGCAGCATGCAGAACGACATCTGATTTTTGTTTGCGTAACGACCTAACCAGAAGCTACGACTAAATGAAGTATAATAGAAAACTCTACACACCTCGACTCATATAATTTCATTCGGTTACTGTCCAATCTAGTGAGCCGTGATTCTCGGCAATATTTTCCTGCTACTATTTCTATCTACTATTCTTTGCTTTTATTCCCGCCATCTCACTTCTCATTCCCCCACGCCAATAGATCTTAGACGTCAGTGCAGTGCGTCGTTAAACCCAAAATGCGAATGAATGAATTAGAATACCGAGTACAGTAGTCAATTAAGACGGTTTGTAACAAAACAGTGAGACATGTGCGTCCAGGTTTCCCACAGTGCTTAGGCCTATCACTGACGTGTTATTTTTTCATTTAAAAATTGTTAATTAACTATTTTAACCTTGATATTGTCACGGTCTTGCTTTTCTGCTTGGCTGGGGTAGCATAAGACTGTGGACCTGGGTTCGAGACCAGACTCTATTAGCATAAAGTACAATCGCTAGACATGGAGTGTACCATAGTTTTTAATGAGCATATATTCACGTTATAGTTAACTGAAAGATGTTGACAGCCTACGAGGGTGGAACCTTGGAGATTTACAACCCACCCCACGATGAAGTTAAATAACTCCCGCCCTGAATTATTGTACCCTCCTACCTTGACCATCGTTGGTGAGAGAAGGAAGTGGACGGCTCGTTGATGTTCTTCCGTACGTTCCGCCGTGTTATTTCATGTGCCTCGCTCAGTCCAATATATACTAGGTGTTTGGTATAAACATAGATGGATTTTTATTCACAATATACATTAAATACAATGCTATGTTTCGTCAGAAACCATATGGTTTATAACGTATAGGGTACTTACAGCAATAATGTATCACACCAATTTCTTGTAGAAATCCTCTGTCTTATATAATTCTTTTTCTCATAGATATTGTTTGACACTATTTTTAAAACAAAAGAAAGACTTTTTATTAGAGATACAGAGAAACCTCTATGCATCGTTTCTCAAGGGACCGGGAGAATAAAACCATCCATGCAGGAAAACTATCCATCCAGGAAAATTCAACATTGTTTGTATGGGAGTGGGGTGAGAAAAAATGAATGATACAAGCAGGAAAAGGATAGATCCGGGAACGATGCATAGAGGTTTCACTGTAATACCATGCGGTACAGCGTTATAAAATGTCTCACCGTCGTGGTACAATCCAGTCTCACAGAGAACCGTGCGGTGGCGTTCAGTCACTGGATTATGTTTCAGCCGTTATGACTGGTCAGCATTTCTCTTGAATCAGTTGAAATTCTTGTTAACAAAACACATAACTTCTAAAATATACAAACATGAGACTCTCTCTCGCCATTCACCAATAGCCCCCATTATATCTGCACCTTAATCTACAACCAACTTCCTCCCTCCGTCACAAGCTCAACCACCCTTCGCACCTCCTTCGATAACAACCTCAAGTCTTTCCTGACCCAATACCCTTTCTACCTCAACTTCTATATCCCTCCACAATAAACTCACTCTTTTACTAGCATTTTCTTGTATAAATATTTTCACAATATTATTCTCTTGGTGAATAATCCTCAACATTATACTCCTGCTATTTTCTTTTATTCAATCATTATAATATCTTTTGTAACTAATATCTCAACTATTAAATTCTATTTTTATGCTACTACTTTATACCTGACGATACCCATACCTTGTACCATGTACTGGTCCACGGGACAATAATAAAATACAAATACAAATGAGACAGTTGAAATATTGAGTTCTTTGAATTGACCCTTGCAGCTATCACTTCTTTTCATACCTAGACTTACTCTGATTGCATACTTTTGAATTGTAGCTTACACAGTAGTGTCCCCATCTCTCTCCGTGTCAAGTGTTATTTGATGCGTCTCTCTCAGTCTAATATATATACTGGGTGTTTGGCAGCGATCCAGTAGACAAGGTTAGTTCCCGTCTCACCAAGGATTTCAGTCGAGTATGAACGTGAAGGAAATCGGGGAGACGATAAAAACACAGACGAAGTATTCACATGAGTTACAGAGTATTTTATTATAAAACTAAACATGATCGATATAAAAGTACGTCAACATATTTACAAGTGATTACAAGTACAAGTAAGGTGGTGCTTAAATAGAGAAATTAATTTTCAACATTTTTTTCCCACCTTTGCCAACCAGTGTAATTGAATAAAAAGTATATCACCCCAAGATAATGTCATGCTCTTTGAATTGTCAAAACATTATATTTTTGTAGATTCAATCAGTTTTAAGATAATTCGACAAAGAATTTCATCACATTATTGGTAGGCCTATTCATTGACGTATTACCTTGAAACTGATTGAATTCACAAAAATAGAATGTCATATTAATTTACAGAGCATGATATTATCTAGGGGTTGTATACTTTTATATATAATTACAAGTGGAACTAAGATTTTGAGTTGACGATTATTCGACAATTTCTGCTTCAGTCGTAACGAAAGTGACGACTAATCAACGAGGTTTCTGCTAAACTAGAACTACGTACTACTGCTATAGAATAATATCACGTATAATTGACTGTCCTATGTATTATTGAACACGACATGAATGACAGTTGAGTACAGGACTGAGGTCTACGTCCAAGCTCGACGACGACCTGAATGTCGAGTGCAGCTAACCGTTAGGTGTCAAAGTGGAGACTAAACGTGAGACTGCAGCGTTAGACGTAACGCTCCAGTGTTGAGCGCTAGACCCCTGCGTTGGAACGCTAGACCCCAGCGAAGAATGTTGAAATAATTCAATTTCATTGTTATTAGCTCATCCATAAACGCGGAAACACATAACGCGTTTTCCTAGTTTCTATTTATTCGATGAATAATAAACACGTATTACATTATTTTCTTCGAGACGGCTGGTTCGAATTGCATACAAGTTTTCAATTAGGCCTACTTGTATAATTTCCGTGTTTACATTTGAGGAAAATTTGAATCAACTTGGTGAGATTTTATTTTTCAATTTTTTCCACTCAACCTAATCTTATAGGGTTTTTAGAAACTTTGAGATGATATTTTCAAAAGTGGTCCTTCAGATATGACTCAAACACTATACAGTTCTAAGTTGGTTGAGTTTGCGTAAACAGAAAAAGTTTCATGTCGATCGGTCAAACCCTGCAATCCGTGCAGTTTACAAAAAAAAAAAGAAAAAAAAAAAAAAACAGACAAAGCTCTGTAAGAGTCGAGTGGAAATCTTTGCAAACGCTCATCCACAAAAAGCAGGCTCGCAAAGCCAGGTAAACGCAATTGTGGATCACGAACACGCCGTCGTTCTATCTTTGACCAACTACCGACAGGGAATCCAGGGATGGACCTCAACGGAACGCGGCCAGGAAGGCAAAGGGAAGATGGGCAAGTCCCGAGTCTGCGTCTCACCACGGTACCACTCTGCAAGTCTCGCCACAGCGTGCTTGTCTCGAGGTAATGAACCTCTCCAGAGAGCGACTGTGGCGACCTATCCAGTGAACAAATACGTTTCATGGCGATACTTGGTTCTGTTGAAGATGACCGACCCCACCGACAGTTTTATCGGAAATATTGCATGAAACATAAAGAATTTCCATGTTGTAAGTCTATGATGGGTAGTTGGTTAGTTGAGTAAACGCTCAACAGCTGCATTAATATTAGCAATATAATAATTGACATGTGTAATACTTTTCATGCTAGACCAGAGCACTCAAGTCTTCAGGTCGCGTAGATTACGTAGACTTCTTGTAACGATTTATGTCATATCAAAGAAGTGATATTCGAAGGATGTCCTTCCTTCCTCAGGGTTGTTTGGTCACTACCCCTGGGATGTCTTGTTGCAATGTTTGCCGTGAAACAGAAATAACGTTGGAGTATTGGCTGTGGCTAGACTTCCTGATGCAACAACACTCTTGGGAACAGAGCCTACCGCATTCAAGTCGTCCTCTTACCTCTGTCGCGTCATTCATTAGCTGCACATAGCTGTTTCCGTCTCTTGGATCAAACATTGTTGATTGGGATTGGAATGTGGAATATTTCCCCTTGTTTCTCTGGAGACGGAGTGCACAGGTGTACCGTATACGGAGTGCATATACAGGTGTACGGAGTGCACTTTTCAACTACTGTATTTAATTGGCTTTAATGTATTCTTGGGTAGGGACGGATACGGGTTTATGTAATGTATTTGGACTGCTAGGGATGTGGAAGATAGGCAGACATTACAGCAAGGATGCCGACTCTGGAATACTGCGTACGATCAAATCACACGGCAAGATAGTCCACGACAGATGTCGGCAAATAGTCACCGTGCTCTACGGTGTACCGAACAATGGGAGATTAGATAATAATACACATTAGGAGAAGGGTAGATGTCAATATATAGAAAACAAGTATTATTCTCATTGGGCATCTGTAATTAAATATACAAATTGTCATGAAATAAATTAACAAACAAATATCTTGTTAGTTACAATATATCAAAGTATTTATTATTCTTTAATATCTTTATGTACCCATTATATTTATTATCAATATGTTCTTAGCATACAACCGAATAATTTGAAGGAACAAAAGGCATTTTTATCTATAAACACAATACTGGTACGGTAAGTGCATGTACATCAATTTCAGTGGTGTGAAGATTAAGCTAGTACCAGTGGTAAGTTATTGGGATTTCCTGCTGAACCTACTCTCTTGACAGGCCTATACTGCTAAAAATGGTAAAATTGGCCGCCACTGTAGATACATTTGTCATTTCTGCAACATTAATAAATTCTGTAGATATGTTTAATCGTGGCCCAAGTATATAGAAAAACCCGATGAATCTTTAATGAATGTGGTTAATACGTGTCCGGTCTGTCGAAAAGGACATTAACGCTGACCGAGTGAATCTGTAGTCCATTCTCCCTCACGACACACATCGGAACATCACGTTCGTTTGACGTTGATCAGTGGTTAATGGTCAATCAGAATAGAATAGAAATCATTCTAACAAATACTGTAATACAGTAGTTAATTTACTAATTTGGCAATATTTTCCATTTTTATATTATTTAAATAATATTTTATTTTGCTATTCAACATTTATGATGGACTATTAGTTTCTGCCCACTCCTCGAAGATGTATGGATAGCATGTTTATCATTTGTTCCACTGATGCTGCACGTCTTTCCAAGGTAATAGCTTGACGTTCGTTGGCAGCTATTTGCCGTTCACCTTGCTCGAGAAGTGCTGCTGTATTCACATCCCTGCGTAGCAAGATGATAATATTATGAGTTGATTGAATTACTACTACTATTGTTTTCAATTTTTCATATAAAAACTTACAAAATAAATTTGATAACTAGTGATAACACAACAGAGTAAGTAGAACAGTTTGCATAAAACCAAAGAAAGTTGTCTTGGTCGTTGGTTTTGCCGCAATCACGGGTGTGTTACAATTAATAAAAGACATAGTACTTGTAGGTTTCATAATTGTTACAAATACACTGAAAGATTGAATTGATCTTGGTATTGAAGGAATGTAATGAATGTGAAGTGGATGATGCAACAAGAATCACTTTTCATCTAAAGTAAATATGATTCTATCCATTTGTGAGGAATTTTTTTACTTCTGACAAAAACTAGGCTATATTTTAATTTGTATTGACATAAAAATCATTGCATCTGGGTACCATACCCTGTGACAACTGTTTGCGTCACTGCACTGTCTGTCGAGGTATTTGTTGGGAGATTGAGCTTGTTGCCTCTTCCACTTGCCCACGTAGCCGGCACGTTCGTTGAGCGTGAACAGGCCCGGTATCCGCAGGTTCACGCTCGGAAGCTAAACTGCAGAAAACACGATAACAACGAATGACATAGCTTACTCGGTCCAGCTGGCCCCAAGACTCTGATTGGTTCCTATTCACTAGCAGAGCTGAGTACCATGGCAACACAAGATAATAACAAAGAGGCGGTCTCTTACAATGCACATTTGTGACAGCGATTAAGTGTGTGTACTGCAGTAGATGAGAGTGGCTACGGTACCGGTGACATTGTTCAACTTACAAAATCCATCATTGTCGTGCAAAACAAATGCCTCCTCTAAAATAATAATTCAACTGAGCCGTGAATGGCATTGTTGAGCATTCTGCCAACATAATAATTCTACTGATCCTTGTATAGTATTTTCATTTCCTATAGTTCGATATAAAAGCGACAGTTGCGCTACAGGCAACATAGATCACAACATTCAATCACAATGATGGAACCAAGTGAAATGCGTGAATAGATGGTCCGCACCTTGGAAGTGTCTGCGGAAAGAGATGCCCCGCTGTACGGGAGAGTGTCCCCCGGAGCGAGGTGCACCACGCACTGGAACATGCAGGTGTCCGGGTTCTCCAGGAGGCACTGCTTGTAGTTCTCCTTGCTGCACAGGGCAGCCACTTCTGGAATCAGAGCTTTCTGAATATGTATCCAGATTTCAGATAACAATGAGACAGGTCCACAAGACATCAAGTTGAAATATCGACCTTTATGGAAAGAACCATGGGTTGATCTCAACTAACACCGCAACGTTCTTTTTTTGAGTTTCTACGTAGACGTTCTTTTTTATTTGCAACTAATACATAATTTTTCCAAATTTGATTAATGACTTCAATTTTGTTTTTAAAATTTCCTCAAACAATATTTTCTTTCTTAGAATTAGTTCTTCTTGCTGAATATTTAGACATAATTGTGAAATTGTCTTTCAAAAGTACGTTCCAAAAGTTGGCTGTACACACAGACATAACAGACATTCACAACAACACTTGTATATTTAGTTACATAACACACACCATGGCACTGGTACATTGCTTGCAACGTCAGGCATTTAGCTATAGGGACTCATCTGTTTGCATTACATTCAGCGGTCGAATCGGGGAGGGGGGAATCATTTTGTACAGTGAATAATATCACACAAGAATCAATCGTAATTAATAGATTTAGATTGGGAAATGAACGCATATATTATGCGAGAATGTGAACGAACAGGAGTGACTAAATTCTTTGCAAGTCCTACACCATCGTCAATGACTGTGGGATCTCCAGAGGTCGTCTATGCAGCAGTAGACCTACGGCCATTAGTTCTATCAATGGCTTCCAAGAGTTTCAGCTCAAATGTTGATTGGCAACGCTTTTAACGAGTGTTTTACTCTTTGTCTGCTAGTTTGAATTACTGCTACATTCGAATGAGATTTTTAAATAATTCCAATCTACATTTTTGGTTCATTAGAATAGTAGAGTGCGTATTTCAAATATTCATTGGAAATATACAAATGTATGATTTTTTCACTTCAATTACTATTGACTACTTACTCTACTATGACCAAGGAAATGGTAAAAATCTCGTGTGTTCAAGTCATCATCTGTGTGTTCTTCTCAACGATTCTCTACCATGAGTTGGAGTCAGGCATGCAGTGAGGCCAGGGCAGTCCGGGGCGGCGCCCTGGTACTTTTTGGGCGATTTTAAAGCGGGAGCAGGGCGCTGATCTTTGGTAATCTATTATTTTATATCTAATCATGGGACAAAGTAAATCCAGTAATAATAGTAATAATCAACTTGATGAAAATTATTTAATATTGCAGACTTGCCAATAATGAATGGTGAAGTGAATGTATTTATCATAGATCTAGCTGAAACGATATACCCTATTATTTTAATTGTACTTTTAATACTACTTTTCCCGGAATTTCATGTAGAAATGTCTGGTTAGTTTAATTCCCTTCAACATTGCTGCTTCTGACTTCTGAGTAGGCCTACTGTACGAGTATTCCATGTAACACCTAAGCCGTAAGCTGATGCCGTGTACAATTATTATTACTCTTGCTCTTTCTGTGGTATTGTTTCACAAAATCGATTTTATTTGACAATTCTGAAGAATTGGATTAGTTACAGAATATGTTGTTTTTCCGAGTACCAAAGTTTAAGTCCATCATCGGTAGTTTGTGAGGTACGCAAACCTTCGCTTATTAGTTTACTCGTGTACGTTCGGTGCGCACTGACATATTTCAGTGGTTTAGTATTGATATAGTTTTGTGCACGTTTGTATTATGAGAAGGAAGAGTGGTCAAGGCACATTGGCCAACGTTTTCAGAAAAGTTTCTAAACCGGATCAAAACCCGGTGAATAAAAGTGAATTAGAAAAATAACAACAAAGTGAAGATGATCGGCTCAAGGCTATTAATCCCATGTAAAAATTAGAATAATGAATTCTGACAAATAACTATATTTTGAATTTTCTAATGCAGAACCATTGAAGTGAATTGATATTGAACTGATGAAAAATTAATTCAACATTTTTTGTCCCGTTTTTTCCGTATACCGGCGAAATAACTAAAAACGGGAATTCTTACGTGCATTCCACAGAAATTATTTTAGGCACGTGAAACTTGTCAGAGTTGATGTTCAAAAAGGTGCGCATGAAAAAATACAAATATATTCAAAATCCCATCAAATTTTGTAATTAAACTTCTCATCACTGGAATTATGATATTATCCTCACTGCACGACATATGAAAATTCTAACTATCTGATGGCCTGCGCATCAGTTTGAACATCAACTAAAAAACAACTAATCAACGTAAAAACAGGACAAAAAGATTCAAATAAATTTTTCATCAATTCAATATTCACTTCAATGGTTCTGCATTAGAAAATTCAAAATATAGTTGTTTGTCCAAATTGGTTATTCTCATTTTCACATGGGATGAATAGCCTTGAAGAAGTAGAGAGAAAAAGTGTCAAGTTGAACACCGTTGAAGATAAGGGAGGTGAATCAAGTGTTAATGTGAGGGATGGTGTGGAAAGTGGTCTGAATAACAACGTGATTTAATCGGAACTTTGGACAAGATTCTAAACTTGAAATCGGTATGTTCTCAGTTTAAATAACTTTTTTCATTTAAATTGATAAGAATAAAAGTGATAGAACAAAAAAGATATGTGATAAAAGTAATGAAGATAATAGTTGTTAGCCTACACCGTATTAGCTCGCAGTGTCAGTATGCAAGCCACGTGCTAGAATTACAAATACCAAAACTTACTGAATATAATTGTTAAAAAAAACAATTTAGATTTTTTTTTCATTGCGGGGCGCTGTGGAGGGCCAACCCACCTCCAGTTAGGAATCGCACTGACTGCTATTCAAAGTACATTTCGAACTTCATGCGAAATTTTGGAGTACCGTTAGTTTTACGACAGCACCACCGCCCTGGCACTTGATTTTTTACGACTACACCACTGCTGTCTGCTTATGAACCTCAGTAGGCTGTTGTTCTTTCTTTCCCTTTCAACTACTGGTAGTTCATACATAATGAATAAACAAATAATTTTGTTTCATCCATAGTAGTTTCTGCACTGTACTCATTCTCAATTTATTAGATGAGCGTAGCCATGATTTTCACCCAACTCTTATGAAGCTTTGTCTGTGTGTATTTTTTTTTTTTTTTTTTGTAAACACTGCACAGGTCGCAAGGTTTGACCGATCAACATGAAACTTTTTCTGTATACGCAAACTTGTCCAACTTAGAACTGTATAGTTATTGGGTCAAATCTGTTGGACCATTTTTCAGAAACATCATCTCAAAGTTTCTAAAAACCCCACAAGATTAGGCTGAGCGGAAAAAATTTTAAAATAAAATCTCACCAATATAATTTCAATTTTCCTCAAATGTGAAAACGGAAGTGATACACATAATTAAAATCTTGTATGCAATTTGAACCAGCCGTTTCGAAGAAAATAATGAAATACATGTTCTTTATTCATCGAATAGATATAGACATAATGGCAGAAAAATGTTGCAGTGATAGATCCACGGCTCCCTAGACTCGTTCGTATCGAATGAAGAATATTTCATATGATCAAGGTGTGTAGAGTTTTATTTTTCACTTTATAGATATCTCGCTCATCGTACAACGCATATTCAGCGTTTGACTAGTTTAATACATTTAAAAACTCAAGGTAAGCGTGTTGTTTGTTGGTTGTCTATTTTGACTGTTTCCCTTTTTCAAAATGTCGGCATCCTTGCTGTAATGTTCGCCTATTCTCCACAGCCTAGCGGACCAAATACACTATATAAACCCGTATCCGTCCCTACCCAAGAATACATTAAAGTCAATTAAATAGTTGAAAAGTATTTTCTTAAATTATTCTACATGAGGTAAATTTTGGATCATTTTTTTAGCAAGTACAAGTGTAACTTCTGATGAATATTCTTCCAACATTTAATAATACACATTGGGTGAGTATCTTTTTTAAGAAGTATCTTGAAAGAAAATTCAGTGCTATCTACTTTATTTGGGTGAAAAAGGAAATATTTTACCATATAAAATGAGTGTAATAAAAAATGAGAATGGGTCCCTACATTTATTTTTGCATAGTTCATTCTATCTATCAGTATAAATTAATGAAATTATATTCAATTTTCTTCATTAAAAAACATTCATTTTCATTGAAAGTCATTATTTTTATCATATCTTGATATAGTCTGTTGAATAATGAAAAGAGACGTGATATAATAAAGGTTGCATGTTGAATACATTTTATGAAAATATCAATTGAATTCGAATTTATATAATATTATGTTAGAAATTAGCCTAGATAATAAAGCCCGAGACGGATGAATTTTACATATTTGGATAACATTTTAGAATGATTCGACGGGAGAACAACTGGATACTCGGGATATTCTTCCAGAAAACGGAATGTTGTTCCAGAAATCTAAATATTCTTTCGAAATCCAGGACGGTCAGTTCGACGCTGATGCCTGAGGCCTGACAAATAGGCATCTCTTCATAAACTTGTGCATTCCGTCTCTAAACGGAATGCACGTATCTAAACCGTATCTAAACGACTGATTGGATTTCAGTAAAAGTTTGGAATAATCTGTATCATTATTATATTGAGATTTGGTGAAAATTTGAATTTTTTCGAAACACATTTTTTGTACGAAAATTCTTTTTTTGCTTTTTTTTTGTCATTATATAATTTTTTATATCACAACGACTGATCGGATTTCAATGAACGTTCGGAATAATGTGTATCATTATTATATTGAGATTTGGTGAGAATCAGAAATTTTTTGAAGGATTTTTTGGATAAGTTTACGTAAACAAAAAAGTTTCATGTCAATTAGTCCAACCCTGCATCCTGTGCAGTGTACACAAAAAAGAAGAAACACAGACAAAGCTTCATATGAGTGGAATGGAAATCTTCGTTAACGCTCATCTAATTATACTATTTTATACTTTGAGAAAAAAAGAAAGGAATTCGATGCAGGTGGGCGCTATCCTACCAGAATTCCGATAGTAGCCATAGATGAATACAAATATATAAAAATAGGTATATAATTATATTTTATAGAATGAATATAATTTAATAAATGATAATAAAATAGATATTTATATATTGATATATATATATATATATAGATTTATATTTTATATATATATATATATATATATAGTTTGTTGATGCTGGATTCTCTCTCTCTCTCTCTCTCTCTCTCTCTCTCTCTCTCTCTCTCTCTCTCTGCCTCATCTGATTAGAAATGTATACTTTTTAGTGAAATCGGTAGAAACATTTTCGAAATAACCATCACAAAGTTTCTACAAATCTTGTAACATTAGGCTGGGCAGGAAATTTTTCAGAATATTTTTTCTTCTCCAAAACGCTTCATATTTTTACTGAATGTAAACATATGAAAGATAATAGTTATTACAAATTTTCATCCAAATCGGATCAGCCGTTTTTGTTAAAATAATTCAATCAATCACATTCATCATGTCCGTGTTTGAAACGAGCCACGAAAATTAACATAGGATTTACTCAATTGTATCAGGCGATCATGATCAGCGAGGAAGTATGCTAAATCCCGATTTATGGCTTCAAGCCTCTCAGAAATCGAACATCGTTTGGTCTAGGCAGCTGGCCGCTGTGTGTAGCTCCATAGCCAGCTTGCAGTCAGTTTGTTGTCGACCGTGTTCGACCCCCAGCCTGTTCGCCACCAAGCTGACTTCGTTGTCCGTATAACTACCATACAACTTATGATACCCTGATACTTTTTTCACGTCCTGTGTTAATTTCCCTATACCACTTTCGATATTTCAGAAAATCAAACAAAATGTCACGTGATAATCTCTTGGCTCTTAACCTAACTTCTAATCTAACCTAACTTTATTCAGCACGTATTTTATTGAAATATTATTATTATTCATCAAATTTATATCGATTTGAATGATTAAATTTCACATTGTAATATATATAATTGTTATATTACATCACACATCGTTACAGATAGAAGATAAATGAGCCGAGGTGAAGATTGAGCTTCAGAAGTCGAGAAGGAGCCGCTCGTGACCCCACCAACAGCCAGGTTATACGGGGGTACGAATGAGCAGGTGATCATGAAATGATGGAATGATGATGAGTGAAAAGACCTTTACTAAAACCGATGCATTATGTGGGATTCGAACCCACGCCCAACAATTCTGAAGCAGTGCAATTGTAGCGTATGCTAGGTTCGGTATGCTATGGTTGGTAGGACCAGGCGATGATCAACAAGTATACTCAGCTCTACAAGTATTGTACCTTTTAAGCATAATAAATAATGTGAACCACAAACATATGTCATTATACGACGTTATTATATCGCTCAGATGACTGAGCTAGGCCTACCGATGGCAGCCCGGTATCCATGACGATACATCCCACGGTTAATCGTTATCCATTATTATCAATAAATAAAATCATTTCAATATCTATTAGGAGCATGCAGAACGACATCTGATTTTTGTTTGTGTAACGACCTAACCAGAAGCTACGACTAAATGAAGTATAATCGAAAACTCTACACACCTCGACTCATATAATTTCATTCGGTTACTGTCCAATCTAGTGAGCCGTGATTCTCGGCAATATTTTCCTGCTACTATTTCTATCTACTATTCTTTGCTTTTATTCCCGCCATCTCACTTCTCATTCCCCCACGCCAATAGATCTTAGATGTCAGTGCAGTGCGTCGTTGAAACCAAAATGCGAATGAATGAATTAAAATACCGAGTACAGTAGTCAATTAAGACGGTTTGTAACAAAACAGTGAGACATGTGCGTCCAGGTTTCCCACAGTGCTTAGGCCTATCACTGACGTGTTATTTTTTCATTTAAAAATTGTTAATTTACTATTTTAACCTTGATATTGTCACGGTCTTGCTTTTCTGCTTGGCTGGGGTAGCGTAAGACTGTGGACCTTGGTTCGAGACCAGACTCTATTAGCATAAAGTACAATCGCTAGACATGGAGTGTACCATAGTTTTTAATGAGCATATATTCACGTTATAGTTAACTGAAAGATGTTGACAGCCTACGAGGGTGGAACCTTGGAGATTTACAACCCACCCCACGATGAAGTTAAATAACTCCCGCTCTGAATTATTGTACCCTCCTACCTTGACCATCGTTGGTGAGAGAAGGAAGTGGACGGCTCGTTGATGTTCTTCCGTACGTTCCGCCGTGTTATTTCATGTGCCTCGCTCAGTCCAATATATACTAGGTGTTTGGTATAAACATAGATGGATTTTTATTCACGATATACATTAAATACCGGTACAATGCTATGTTTCGTCAGAAACCATATGGTTTATAACGTATAGGGTACTTACAGCTATAATGTACCACACTAATTTCTTGTAGAAATCCTCTGTCTTATAAAATTCTTTTCCTCATAGATATTATTGTTTGACACTATTTTTAAAACAAAAGAAAGACTTTTCATTAGAGATACAGTGAAACCTCTATGCATCGTTTCTCAATGGACCGGGAAAATAAAACCATCCATGCAGGAAAACTATCCATCCAGGAAAATTCAACATTGTTTGTATGGGAGTGGGGTGAGAGCTAATGAATGATACAAGCAGGAAAAGGATTGATCCGGGAACGATGCATAGAGGTTTCACTGTAATACCGTGCGGTAGAGCGTTATAAAATGTCTCACCGTCGTGGTACAATCCAGTCTCACAGAGAACCGTGCGGTGGCGTTCAGTCACTGGATTATGTTTCAGCCGTTATGACTGGTCAGCATTTCTCTTGAATCAGTTGAAATTCTTGTTAACAAAACACATAACTTCTAAAATATACAAACATGAGACTCTCTCTCACCATTCACCAATAGCCCCCATTATATCTGCACCTTAATCTACAACCAACTTCCTCCCTCCGTCACAAGCTCAACCACCCTTCGCACCTCCTTCGATAACAACCTCAAGTCTTTCCTGACCCAATACCCTTTCTACCTCAACTTCTATATCCCTCCACAATAAACTCACTCTTTTACTAGCATTTTCTTGTATAAATATTTTCACAATATTATTCTCTTGGTGAATAATCCTCAACATTATACTCCTGCTATTTTCTTTTATTCAATCATTATAATATCTTTTGTAACTAATATCTCAACTATTAAATTCTATTTTCATGCTACTACTTTATACCTGACGATACCCATACCTTGTACCATGTACTGGTCCACGGGACAATAATAAAATACAAATACAAATGAGACAGTTGAAATATTGAGTTCTTTGAATTGACCCTTGCAGCTATCACTTCTTTTCATACCTAGACTTACTCTGATTGCATACTTTTGAATTGTAGCCTACACAGTAGTGTCCCCATCTCTCTCCGTGTCAAGTGTTATTTGATGCGTCTCTCTCAGTCTAATATATATACTGGGTGTTTGGCAGCGATCCAGTAGACAAGGTTAGTTCCCGTCTCACCAAGGATTACAGTCGAGTGTGAACGTGAAGGAAATCGGGGAGACGATAAAAACACAGACAAAGTATTCACATGAGTTACAGAGTATTTTATTATAAAACTAAACATGATCGATATAAAAGTACGTCAACATATTCACAAGTGATTATGAGTACAAGTAAGGTGGTGCTTGAATAGAGAAATTAAGTTTTAACATTTTTTTCCCACCTTTGCCAACCAGTGTAATTGAATAAAAAGTATATCACCCCAAGATAATGTCATGCTCTTCAAATTGTTATAACATTATATTTTTGTAGATTCAATCAGTTTTAAGATAATTTGACAAAGAATTTCATCACATTATTGGTAGGCCTATTCATTGACGTATTACCTTGAAACTGATTGAATTCACAAAAATAGAATGTCATATTAATTTACAGAGCATGATATTATCTAGGGGTTGTATACTTTTATATATAATTACAAGTGAAACTAAGATTTTGAGTTGACGATTATTCGACAATTTCTGCTTCAGTCGTAACGAAAGTGACGACTAATCAACGAGGTTTCTGCTACACTAGAACTACGTACTACTGCTATAGAATAATATCACGTATAATTGACTGTCCTATGTATTATTGAACACGACATGAATGACAGTTGAGTACAGGACTGAGGTCTACGTCCAAGCTCGACGACGACCTGAATGTCGAGTGCAGCTAACCGTTAGGTGTCAAAGTGGAGACTAAACGTGAGACTGCAGCGTTAGACGTAACGCTTCAGTGTTGAGCGCTAGACCCCAGCGAAGAATGTTGAAATAATTCAATTTCATTGTTATTAGCTCATCCATAAACGCGGAAACACATAACACGTTTTCCTAGTTTCTATTTACTTGATGAATAATAAACACGTATTACATTATTTTCTTCGAAACGGCTGGTTCGAATTGCACACAAATTTTCAATTACTTGTATAATTTCCGTGTTTACATTTGAGGAAAATTTGAATCATTTTGGTGAGATTTTATTTTTCAATATTTTCCGCTCAACCTAATCTTATGGGGTTTTTAGAAACTTTGAGATGATATTTTCAAAAAGTGGTCCAACAGATATGACTCAAAACACTATGCAGTTTTACGTTGGTTGAGTTTGCGTGAACAGAAAAAGTTTCATGTCGATCGGTCAAACCCTGCAATCCGTGCAGTTTACAAAAAAAAACAAAAAAAAGACAAAGCTCCGTAAGAGTCGAGTGGAGATCTTCGCAAACGCTCATCTAATAATAACATTGTCTTGTTTTTGGGTTTTAGTAATATCAGTTATTACAATAAGGATGAATGATAATAAATAGATAAATGATAATATATTATAACCGCAAAAAAGGCAATAATTAGTATGGGTGGGATTTCCTAGGGATTGCTCTACCATATACCTTCGCTGATAAGATAATTAAAATAGAACATCGATTCAAGATTTACATGTTGTTAAACTAGATTAAAAAAACAATAGATGAAGATTCAAAGAAGGACTAGGTCACAACTAATTCCACGTAATGTTTTTATAAGTTGTGCTAGGAGACCTAGAACCTAGACCTAATTAAATCCAAATTTTATCTATATTTCAATCAATATATTTCAATCTACGATATTTCGGCAACTGAAGACTTTTATCTGCGGCGAAGAAGTGTGGTCACAGACAGCGTAGACCTGGTGTCAAAGTTCTTTGCTTTTAATTCAAAATAATAATGAAATGGGGTGGTAAGATCGCCCTTGATTCTACCTTTCATTCATAGCCTTAATAGGGGAACAATGATTTTGTATCAAGTTTTGATGTTATAAAAAAAAAAAATCAATCTGAATCTATTTAGACCTATATAGAGTATGTTTTTTCACAGGAGAGAAGAAAACACATTGACTACTGTTGTTCACAACTCTGTACTATTCGGAACATAATGAACCACAATCGATAATACAAAATACAGGTTACTCATTGTACATCAAACACTAACCTAGTAATCACATAGTTTACGCTATTTACATTATTTATAAAACAACTTGCGGCCATTTTCTCAAGTGATTGATTTCAATTCATCTGATTAGGTGTGCTTATAGTGAATCATCATATCAAACGGCGAACGTAAAAACAACAAAACTCGGCAAAATTAGAATACAAGTGCCATTAACACAACAATTCTATGAAATAATATGTAAATACTATTCTAATGGCTTAAGCTAGGTTCACATGACGATTTTACACGTCCCGTCCGTGAAAACTTCGGCCGACGTCAACGTTCAACCAATCACGCGCAAGAAAAAGCATCGGTGGGAGGCAACTATTTTTTCCCCGTCCAAGTAGAGTCAACTCCAACTTTTGACGTCGGCCGGCACGGCACAAGAGTCGTGTCGAGTACCAACAATCGAGCGTGGGATCGCATCGTCGCATTTCCGTCTTATTTCGATACAGGTAAACCTCTATGCATCGTTCCCGGATCCATTGTTTTCCTGCATGTATCGATCATTATTTCTCACCCCACTCCCATACAATCAATGTTGAATTTTCCTGGATGGATCGTTTTCCTGCATGTATGGTTTTATTTTCCTGGTCCTTTGAGAAACGATGGATAGAGGTTTCACTGTATAATGTTTTAATCTGTTATGATGGAAAATCACACGTTGTTTTATATTTTGAGGTTATACACAATTATTTATTATTAATGATTAGTTCCAATCCTGAAATGTTCGTTGCGCCCATTAGAGAATATACCATAGCGTCATATAGCGTCATGTTTGACTCTTGATTTCGATGTTCAGAAAGTTGTAGTTTTTGTCGATAGAACGCATTACCTTACGTGGCGGAAACACGATCTTACACCAACGATGCCGTCCGATGTTTTGACGGACGTAACGTGAAAACATCGTCATGGGAACCTAGCTTCAAACCTGTTTGTTCATTCGCTAACAATCCCATAAACAAGTTTGTTTTGGGGAGAAAACATTTGAACATCAGCGAAATGTAACTACAACAGTCTGTAACCACGACGCTAAGATAGGCTTGAGAATGTGAGAATCAGCCAATAAAAAGCTTCGAGGAGAATTAGTGCCGGGTTTGTCTACCAACAAAAGCCTAGAAAACAACACTGTTAACAATGAATGTTCTTTCTTAGTTTCTGAGATCTTCCAAAAAGCAAATAATATCTGGAAAAAGTATGAAATTTATAGGGTAGTCAATTGGTCAAGATAACGTAAACGATACCGAAATGTGCTATATCGAAAATCGATCGAATATATTGAAATATTAGGAATTGCATTGGATATCGAATCGAAATGATGATAATTATCTAATATCAATCGAAATTATCGAAATATTTTTGTTCTGAATCACGTTCATTTAGTCGTCTGTAAAAGCAAAGTAAAGACAGACATTATGTCATAGATAAAAATGGTTGACAGGCTGCTTTGTTTGGCTTGCTGCTTGCTCTTTCCAGTCGGCGATATTGCCAATCTGACACACGACTGTTTATTTACTCGTTATCGAATTCACTGCGATATCGAAGTACAGTGAAACCTCTATGCATCGTTTTCCAAGGGACCAAGAAAATAAAATCATCCATGCAGGAAAACAATCCAGCCAGGAAAATTTAACATTGATTGAATAGGAGTGGGGTGAGAAAAAATGAATGATACAAGCAGGAAAACAATGGATCCGGGAACGATGAATAGAGGTTTCACTGTAATCAAAAATCGAATGAATGAATGATATCAAAAATCGATCGAAATATTCGATATCGATTGGCAACCCCACTAATTTTAAAAGTACGAGTTTGTCATGTTGGTAAACGCACTCGGCAAGAGAATTGTACTTCTGATCGATTGGTGCGGTTTGTCTTCGAGTCTTCAACGTAACGCACTTTCTGTCAGGTTGGTCGTTGCGATAAGACGGACAGACATTTAAATAGTAAAATACTGAAGAAACCAAGGCAGCCTTCTTCATTCAGATCATTCTTTTCTGATACTGCCCTTTCACTTGGGGTATGTTTACCGTGTTAACCGATGTCCATTGATTTTAGTTCACAAAATCGCCGATGGTGCCGTTGTTTCCAGAGACATTCAAGTATATTAGTCTGTTCGAAGTGTCATATCCACAAAGCTATTGGAAACTTTGGAAATTTCCGTAAAATAATTTGAACTAAGTGCGCATTCTATTTGGCCGTGATTGCGAGTTTACCACCGTTGTTTATGATAATAATACAAACGATTTAATCCCGTAATATGATGGAATATCGCCAGGACCAGTTCTTGATTCATGTTTATTGCTTGAACTAACAAGAATATCGTTCAAGTCCAAACCTGAGTAAGTCTTAAGTAGAGATCAGTGGTTCAAAGGCTCTAGCTAAAATGTAGATATGACATAACCTAAATAACGTCATAGGAAATTGAACAATTCTGAGAGTTTGACAGTTTTTCGAAGTTGAAAATCTTGAACTACCAGAGTGCAGCACATACCAGACCATGACGTCATTTTGCTTGGGCGAACAAAGACCCGTCAAAATAGCCTTAGTGGAAGGGCAGTATAAGAAGAGACTGTCTTATCCAATAAAGAAGGCTGTGGAAGACACACTTCGAATTGAACAATAATTCTAAAATACCAGCAATAAATTACTGATAGGACCTATGTGAATTATGAAGTGTCCACATTTAGAATGATTAAAATGTTCAGGATAGTTTTACCCGTATACATGGGTTGGGGCAGCGTCTTTGCTCAGGGTTAAACTGTGCTTCTATTGGCCCGATGGAGATCCTGGTAACCAAGGAGACGTCGCCGCTCACTTCTTCTCTTCTCCGTGGAGCATCCCATTAAAATGATCATTTTATCAGCTACTGTAACAAGGGTATACTAAATATTGTAGAGGTTCAACGCACGTTCACGATATTCAATTTGACTTGAGTGAAATTAACAGACCTAAAGTAGGGAGGTAACTTTCAGCGGGTCAAAAAACAGCCCTTTGAAAATTACCATCAGAATAGAGTGATCATATGATATAAGCCTATGATAGGACGAATGAAGCTCCGCAGCACTACACAATTCTTTAAACATTCTGTAACCAACTTTACAAACATCTTTTAATCAAACTAAAAAATATGGAATCGAATAGTACATATTGAACGGAAAATACATTGAAATTGAAAGTCGTGCTTGAGTAATACCGGTAACGGTATACTGTTTCAGTTTTTTCCACCCATTTTACAATAATATGAAAAATTATATGATTGACTTTTGGTTGAGTAGGGTCGATTCTGCCTTTACACCTTATTCGTCACATAGTTAGTCGACTTATATTAGCTAGGACATACTTATATTAGCTATGTCCAATTTTTCAATTTGATATCGATCATTGTTCCGATACTGGAATGACCAAATAGTCCAATTAGATGTTGAATCAACTGCAATTGAACGGCAACCCTGGTTTGTCCACGGATGTTGTACCGTGACGGAGATGACAAATGTCCGCCGTTCTTGCTAAAGTAGGCCTACTGTGAGTCGAGAGTCTGGTCCGGCTGGGCAACGTCCGCGAACACCGTGTCCACCATGCAGTACTTTTGAGGGTGGCAGGCGTCCTTTGTCCTCTTCTTGGCTCCATGTTGATCAGATCTCCAACACCAGGCCCTCCTGAACACAAACCATAGCAACCACATTAGCAACACTAGGTCAAACAAACATCTCGACACTGCAAGTTTATATAGGTAAACAATTCTTTTATATGAATTGTGTAGAAGGGAGAGAAAGAACAGCAACTTATTGATGCTGATAAGTAGATAGCCCCACTCAAGATGGAGAACCGTCGAAATAACACGATTTAACCACACTGGGTTTCGGCTGTGTCTAAATCATCTCCCGTGATCTTTCAACGGCTCTCCATTATGCCATTATTGGGCCCTATCTTTTTTTAACTGGTTCATATAAAAGAATTCCATTTGTGCACCTACACATGCTCAACGTTTTATGTGTTCGAAAGATATGAACTACAAAATGATGGGGCTTAGGCCTACTGCAAACCAGAACACTCTATAACAATGCAAACTTCTGCTCCACTTGCCGCCAGCATTTCCGTGGGCGTAGCCAGAAGGCAAGGCCTATCTATGAAAGTGACTCAAGTACTTGGCTTTGAAACTTGAGTGTTATTGCAAAGAGTAGATCACCAAGTAATAAGATCTCGATTCAAGACGCAAACCACGAGCAGAAACCAATAAAAGAAAGTTTTACACGTGCAGTTATTCCATCGCAACGGACCAAATATCATTGGTCCTAGATGATAGAAGCTTCTAGGCTTAGGCTATGCCCTAGAAGTTTATTAAGCCGAGGCTCTACAAGTTTTTACCGGTATATCAAGACCAAAATGACATCAGGCTAAAGCCTAGAGTTGGCCTGCTTAGGTTTCCACCCAAGCATACCTAAAAAATGCCCAGTTTACACTACAACTTCTTCAAGATAACACCTGTTCAATCACTTTTGTAATACACATGTGGCTCATACTTGATCTGACAACTTTCGAGGGATCAAAATAAATCACTCATTCAATAATTGGAGTCATCTGGGTCTAGTTATTATGGCTTGCTTCTCTTCCGGTCGTCGGAATAGGGTCAAGTTATTAAGGCTAGCTTCTCTTCCAGTCGTCGGAATTGGCCAGTCGTCGGATCTGGGTCACATCATGAAGATTCCTTAAGAAATTTGTTCCCATTGCAGGTTTACGCCTGTATTCTAACATGGTACATCGAACTTGATCAATATAATCATTTAATGCGTATATTATGTCATATCATTACCTAAAATGAACATCAATCATTCGTTATTAGTTTATGTTCTCGTTTCTTATTCTTGTAATATACGATTCACGAAGACTATATTATAAACTAAATTATAACTGAAGTATTCTAGCAATGTTATATATATCATGCCTATGTATAGCTATACCAGTTAGGTGAGCCATGTGAGTATTTTATGTAATGTTTACTGATTGTAATATTAAGATACTTCATGATTGCTTTATTAGTCTATCCTAGTTGTAATTTATTACATGTTGTTCACTCCGGTTACAATGACATGATTACATTTAGTTCTTTCCTGTCATAGGATCATGGGTCATCTGAATTATAAAGGTCATATAAAGCTTCTACTTCTAAGAGTTACAGAATGGGTTATATAATAAGTAGTTATACCATTAGTGTCGGAGAGCGTCACCGATGAACTCGCCTGTTCTACTTGTGAATCGTTGGATATTCAGTGAGATAAAGATATCATTCATCTTTACTTGCTTCTCTTCGGTCGTCGGAATTGGGTCACGTCATTACAGCTAGCTTCTCTTCGGTGTGGCTGGGTCACGTTATAAAGGCTTGCTTCTCTTCCGGTCGTCGGAATTGGGTCACGTCATTACAGCTAGCTTCCCTGCCGGTCGTCGGATCTGGGTCACGTTATTACTGCTTGCTTCTCTTCCGGTCGTCAGATCTGGGTCACGTTATTACAGCTTGCTTCTCTCCCGGTCGTCGGAATTGGGTCACGTCATTACAGCTAGCTTCTCTTCCGGTCGTCGGATCTGGGTCACGTCATTACTGCTTGCTTCTCTTCCGGTCGTCAGATCTGGGTCACGTTATTACGGCTTGCTTCTCTTCCGGTCGTCGGAATTGGGTCACGTTATTAGGGCTGGCTTCTCTTCCGGTCGTCGGAATTGGGTCACGTCATTACTGCTTGCTTCTCTTCCGGTCGTCGGAATTGGGTCACGTCATTACAGCTAGCTTCTCTTCCGGTCGTCGGATCTGGGTCACGTCATTACTGCTTGCTTCTCTTCCGGTCGTCAGATCTGGGTCACGTTATTACAGCTTGCTTCTCTTCCGGTCGTCGGAATTGGGTCACGTCATTACTGCTTGCTTCTCTTCCGGTCGTCAGATCTGGGTCACGTAATTACAGCTTGCTTCCCTGCCGGTCGTCGGAATTGGGTCATGTTATTACTGCTTGCTTCTCTCCGGTCGTCGGATTGGGTCACGTATTACGCTAGTTCTCTTCCGGTGTCAGATCTGGGTCACGTTATTATACTGCTTCTCTTCCGGTCGTCGGAATTGGGTCACGTCATTACAGCTAGTTCTCTTCCGGTCGTCGGATCATTGGGTCACGTCATACAGTTGACTTCTCTTCGGTGTCAGATCTGGGTCACGTTATTACGGCTTGCTTCTCTTCCGGTCGTCGGAATTGGGTCACGTTATTACGGCTAGCTTCTCTTCCGGTCGTCGGAATTGGGTCACGTCATTACTGTAGTCTCTTCGGTCGAATGGGCACGTATTACGCTAGCTTCTTCCGGTCGTCGGATCTGGGTCACGTCATTGCTGCTTTTCCGGTGTCGATTGGGTCAGTTATTACACTTGTTCCTCGGTCGTCGGAATTGGGTCACGTCATTACAGCTAGCTTCTCTTCCGGTCGTCGGATCTGGGTCACGTCATTACTGCTTGCTTCTCTTCCGGTCGTCAGATCTGGGTCACGTTATTACAGCTTGCTTCTCTTCCGGTCGTCGGAATTGGGTCACGTCATTACAGCTAGCTTCTCTTCTAGTCGTCGGATCTGGGTCACGTCATTACTGCTTGCTTCTCTTCCGGTCGTCGGATCTGGGTCACGTCATTACACTGCTTCTCTTCCGGTCGTCGGAATTGGGTCACGTCATTACAGCTAGCTTCTCTTCCGGTCGTCGGATCTGGGTCACGTCATTACTGCTTGCTTCTCTTCCGGTCGTCGGAATTGGGTCACGTCATTACACCCAGCTTCTCTTCCGGTCGTCGGAATTGGGTCACGTCATTACAGCTAGCTTCTCTTCCGGTCGTCGGATCTGGGTCACGTCATTACTGCTTGCTTCTCTTCCGGTCGTCGGAATTGGGTCACGTCATTACAGCTAGCTTCTCTTCCGGTCGTCGGAATTGGGTCACGTCATTACACCTGGCTTCTCTTCCGGTCGTCGGAATTGGGTCACGTCATTACAGCTAGCTTCTCTTCCGGTCGTCGGATCTGGGTCACGTCATTACAGCTAGGCTTCTCTTCCGTCGTCGGAGCATGGGTCACGTCATTACAGCTGCTTCTCCTTCCGGTCGTCGGAATTGGGTCCCGTCATTACAGCTAGCTTCTCTTCTAGTCATCGGATCTGGGTCACATCATTACTGCTTGCTTCTCTTCCGGTCGTCGGAATTGGGTCACGTCATTACAGCTAGCTTCTCTTCCGGTCGTCGGATCTGGGTCACGTCATTACTGCTTGCTTCTCTTCCGGTCGTCAGATCTGGGTCACGTCATTACAGCTTGCTTCTCTTCCGGTCGTCGGAATTGGGTCACGTCATTACAGCTAGCTTCTCTTCCGGTCGTCGGATCTGGGTCACGTCATTACTGCTTGCTTCTCTTCCGGTCGTCGGAATTGGGTCACGTCATTACACCTGGCTTCTCTTACGGTCGTCGGAATTGGGTCACGTCAATACAGCTAGCTTCTCTTCCGGTCGTCGGATCTGGGTCACGTCATTACTGCTTGCTTCTCTTCCGGTCGTCGGAATTGGGTCACGTCATTACTGCTTGCTTCTCTTCCGGTCGTCGGATCTGGGTCACGTTATAAAGGCTTGCTTCTCTTCCGGTCGTCGGAATTGAGTCACGTCATTACAGCTAGCTTCTCTTCTAGTCGTCGGATCTGGGTCACGTCATTACTGCTTGCTTCTCTTCCGGTCGTCGGAATTGGGTCACGTCATTAAGGCTAGCTTCTCTTCCGGTCGTCGGAATTGGGTCACGTCATTACAGCTAGATTCTCTTCCGGTCGTCAGATCTGGGTCACGTTATTACAGCTTGCTTCTCTTCCGGTCGTCAGATCTGGGTCACGTCATTACAGCTAGCTTCCCTGCCGGTCGTCGGATCTGGGTCACGTCATTACTGCTTGCTTCTCTTCCGGTCGTCAGATCTGAATCACGTCATTACTGCTAGCTTCTCTTCCGGTCGTCGGAATTGGGTCACGTCATTACACCTGGCTTCTCTTCCGGTCGTCGGAATTGGGTCACGTCATTACTGCTTGCTTCTCTTCCGGTCGTCGGAACTGGGACACGTCATTACTGCTTGCTTCTCTTCCGGTCGTCAGATCTGGGTCACGTCATTACAGCTAGCTTCCCTTCCGGTCGTCGGAATTGGGTCACGTCATTACAGCTAGCTTCTCTTCCGGTCGTCGGATCTGGGTCACGTTATTAGGACTAGCTTCTCTTCCGGTCGTCGGGATTGGGTCACGTCATCACAGCTAGCTTCTCTTACGGTCGTCGGATCTGGGTCACGTCATTACTGCTTGCTTCTCTTCCGGTCGTCAGAATTGGGTCACGTCATTACAGCTAGCTTCCCTTCCGGTCGTCGGAACTGGGTCACGTCATCACAGCTAGCTTCTCTTCCGGTCGTCGGATCTGGGTCACGTTATTACAGCTTGCTTCTCTTCCAGTCGTTGGACCTGGGTCACGTCATTACAGCTAGCTTTTCTTCCGGTCGTCGGATCTGGGTCACGTCATTACTGCTTGCTTCTCTTCCGGTCGTCAGATCTGGGTCACGTCATTACAGCTAGCTTCCCTTCCGGTCGTCGGAATTGGGTCACGTCATTACAGCTAGCTTCTCTTCCGGTCGTCGGATCTGGGTCACGTTATTAAGGCTAGCTTCTCTTCCGGTCGTCGGAATTGGGTCACGTCATTACAGCTAGCTTCTCTTCCGGTCGTCGGAACTGGGACACGTCATTACTGCTTGCTTCTCTTCCGGTCGTCAGATCTGGGTCACGTCATTACAGCTAGCTTCCCTTCCGGTCGTCGGAATTGGGTCACGTCATTACAGCTAGCTTCTCTTCCAGTCGTCGGATCTGGGTCACGTCATTACGGCTTGCATCTCTTCCGGTCGTCGGATCTGGGTCACGTTATTACGGCTTGCATCTCTTCCGGTCGTCGGAATTGGGTCACGTTATTACTGCTTGCTTCTCTTCCGGTCGTCGGATCTGGGTTCCCAACGCAACGTTCTCTTTTTGATTTTCTACGTAGACGCTATTTTTCAATCGCAACTAATACGTTATTTTCACAAATTTGATTAATGACTTCAATATTCGTTTGAAAATTACCCCCAAAATTTTTTTTTTTTCAGAATTAGTTCTTCTTGCTGAATATTTAGACATAATTGTGAAATTGTCGTTATTTTAAAAGTCCGTTCCAAAATTTGGCTGGACACACAGACATTACAGACATTCACAACACTTGTTAGATGAGCGTAGCGAAGATTTTCATTCCATATACCGAAAAATTTTGGGCTTGGTTTTTATGTTTTTTTTTGGTTTTTTTTTTTGGTTTTTTTGTGTGTGATTTTGTACGCGGCATACAGGTCAGGAAAAAGTTTCAATCATTTCGAAACTTTTTTTACAAATTGGTGTTATACCAGAATATGTTGGGATTGTTTTTCAGAGAAATCGGTCAAACGGTTTTTCCGGAAAAAAATTGGAAAGTATGGAAATTCCCCATAAGAATAGGCCAGGGGAGAAATACTTGGATTTTTTTTATAAAAGCTCTCAAATTTATACTGAATGTGGGAAGAACTATCATACATATTTTAAGCAATTTATGGAACAATCGGATGTGAAATAACGAAGAAACGCATTTTTAATGTACTTTTTACACATCAATAAAAGCAATTAAGAAAGCAATTAAGAAACTATTAAATGTGAGCAACAAGTGTCACCAATAAATTAAAACGTTCAAAATCTGTGATGGATATGAAGAAGGCACTGGTATAATTGTTTGGAAACCAAGGTTTATTTACCAACAGACAGCCGAGGTTTTTAAACCTTTGAAGTGATCCATAGCCTGTCTATGTACATTGAGCTGACCAAATGTTCCTAATTCTACATTTCCATACTTCTAAGCTCATCTCACAATGCATATAAGGCGTTTTCCTAGTATATTTAGTTACATAACACACACCATGGCACTGGTACATTGCTTGCAACGTCAGGCATTTAGCTATAGGGAACGCATATATTATGCGAGAATGTGAACGGACAGGAGTGACTAAATTCTTTGCAAGTCCTACACCATCGTCAATGACTGTGGGATCTCCAGAGGTCGTCCATGCAGCAGTACCTACGGCCATTAGTTCTATCAATGGCTTCCAAGAGTTTCAGCTCAAATGTTGATTGGCAACGCTTTTAACGAGTGTTTTACTCTTTGTCTGCTAGTTTGAATTACTGCTACATTCGAACGAGATTTTTAAATAATTCCAATCTACATTTTTGGTTCATTAGAATAGTAGAGTGCGTATTTCAAATATTCATTGGAAATATACAAATGTATGATTTTTTCACTTCAATTACTATTGACTACTTACTCTACTATGACCAAGGAAATGGTAAAAATCTCGTGTGTTCAAGTCATCATCTGTGTGTTCTTCTCAACGATTCTCTACCATGAGTTGGAGTCAGGCATGCAGTGGGGCCAGGGCAGTCCGGGGCGGCGCCCTGGTACTTTTTGGGCGATTTTAAAGCGGGAGCAGGGCGCTGATCTTTGGTAATCTATTATTTTATATCTAATCATGGGACAAAGTAAATCCAGTAATAATAGTAATAATCAACTTGATGAAAATTATTTAATATTGCAGACTTGCCAATAATGAATGGTGAAGTGAATGTATTTATCATAGATCTAGCTGAAAAGATATATCCTATTATTTTAATTGTACTTTTAATACTACTTTTCCCGGAATTTCATGTAGAAATGTCTGGTTAGTTTAATTCCCTTCAACATTGCTGCTTCTGACTTCTGGGTAGGCCTACTGTACGAGTATTCCATGTAACACCTAAGCCGTAAGCTGATGCCGTGTACAATTATTATTACTCTTGCTCTTTCTGTGGTATTGTTTCACGAAATCGATTTTATTTGACAATTCTGAAGAATTGGATTAGTTACAGAATATGTTGTTTTTCCGAGTACCAAAGTTTAAGTCCATCATCGGTAGTTTGTGAGGTACGCAAACCTTCGCTTATTAGTTTACTCGTGTACGTTCGGTGCGCACTGACATATTTCAGTGGTTTAGTATTGATATAGTTTTGTGCACGTTTGTATTATGAGAAGGAAGAGTGGTCAAGGCACATTGGCCAACGTTCTCAGAAAAGTTTCTAAACCGGATCAAAACCCGGTGAATAAAAGTGAATTAGAAAAATAACAACAAAGTGAAGATGATCGGCTCAAGGCTATTAATACCATGTAAAAATTAGAATAATGAATTCTGACAAATAACTATATTTTGAATTTTCTAATGCAGAACCATTGAAGTGAATTGATATTGAACTGATGAAAAATTAATTCAACATTTTTTGTCCCGTTTTTTCCGTATACCGGCGAAATAATTAAAAACGGGAATTCTTACGTGCATTCCACAGAAATTATTTTAGGCACGTGAAACTTGTCAGAGTTGATGTTCAAAAAGGTGCGCATGAAAAAATACAAATATATTCAAAATCCCATCAAATTTTGTAATTGAACTTCTCATCACTGGAATTATGATATTATCCTCACTGCACGACATATGAAAATTCTAACTATCTGATGGCCTGCGCATCAGTTTGAACATCAACTAAAAAACAACTAATCAACGTAAAAACAGGACAAAAAGATTCAAATAAATTTTTCATCAATTCAATATTCACTTCAATGGTTCTGCATTAGAAAATTCAAAATATAGTTGTTTGTCCAAATTGGTTATTCTCATTTTCACATGGGATGAATAGCCTTGAAGAAGTAGAGAGAAAAAGTGTCAAGTTGAACACCGTTGAAGATAAGGGAGGTGAATCCAGTGTTAATGTGAGGGATGGTGTGGAAAGTGGTCTGAATAACAACGTGATTTAATCGGAACTTTGGACAAGATTCTAAACTTGAAATCGGTATGTTCTCAGTTTAAATAACTATTTTCATTTAAATTGATAAGAATAAAAGTGATAGAACAAAAAAGATATGTGATAAAAGTAATGAAGATAATAGTTGTTAGCCTACACCGTATTAGCTCGCAGTGTCAGTATGCAAGCCACGTGCTAGAATTACAAATACCAAAACTTACTGAATATAATTGTTAAAAAAAACAATTTAGATTTTTTTTTCATTGCGGGGCGCTGTGGAGGGCCAACCCACCTCCAGTTAGGAATCGCACTGACTGCTATTCAAAGTACATTTCGAACTTCATGCGAAATTTTGGAGTACCGTTAGTTTTACGACAGCACCACCGCCCTGGCACTTAATTTTTTACGACTACACCACTGCTGTCTGCTTATGAACCTCAGTAGGCTGTTGTTCTTTCTTTCCCTTTCAACTACCGGTAGTTCATACATAATGAATAAACAAATAATTTTGTTCCATCCATAGTAGTTTCTGCACTGTACTCATTCTCAATTTATTAGATGAGCATTAGCGAAGATTTTCACCCAACTCTTATGAAGCTTTGTCTGTGTGTGTTTTTTTTTTTGTTTTTTTGTAAACACTGCACAGGTCGCAAGGTTTGACCGATCAACATGAAACTTTTTCTGTATACGCAAACTTGTCCAACTTAGAACTGTATAGTTATTGGGTCAAATCTGTTGGACCATTTTTCAGAAACATCATCTCAAAGTTTCTAAAAACCCCACAAGATTAGGCTGAGCGGAAAAAATTTTAAAATAAAATCTCACCAATATAATTCAAATTTTCCTCAAATGTGAAAACGGAAGTGATACACATAATTAAAATCTTGTATACAATTTGAACCAGCCGTTTCGAAGAAAATAATGAAATACATGTTCTTTATTCATCGAATAGATATAGACATAATGGCAGAAAAATGTTGCAGTGATAGATCCACGGCTCCCTAGACTCGTTCGTATCGAATGAAGAATATTTCATATGATCAAGGTGTGTAGCGTTTTATTTTTTACTTTATAGATATCTTGCGCATCGTACATTGCATATACAGCGTTTGACTAGTTTAATACATTTAAAAACTCAAGGTAAGCGTGTTGTTTGTTGGTTGTCTATTTTGACTGTTTCCCTTTTTCATAATGTCGGCATCCTTGCTGTAATGTCTGCCTATCTTCCACATCCCTAGCAGTCCAAATACATTACATAAACCCGTATCCGTCCCTACCCAAGAATACATTAAAGCCAATTGAATAGTTGAAAAGTATTTTCTTAAATTATTCTACATGAGGTAAATTTTGGATCATTTTTTTAGCAAGTACAAGTGTAACTTCTGATGAATATTCTTCCAACATTTAATAATACACATTGGGTGAGTATCTTTTTTAAGAAGTATCTTGAAAGAAAATTCAGTGCTATCTACTTTATTTGGGTGAAAAAGGAAATATTTTACCATATAAAATGAGTGTGATAAAAAATGGGAATGGGTCCCTACATTTATTTTTGCATAGTTCATTCTATCTATCAGTATAAATTAATAAAATTATATTCAATTTTCTTCATTAAAAAACATTCATTTTCATTGAAAGTTATTATTTTTATCATATCGTGATATAGTCTGTTGAATAATGAAAAGAGACGTGATATAATAAAGGTTGCATGTTGAATTTTATGAAAATATCAATTGAATTCGAATTTATATAATATTATGTTAGAAATTAGCCTAGATAATAAAGCCCGAGACGGATGAATTTTACATAGTTGGATAACATTTTAGAATGATTCGACGGGAGAACGACTGGATACTCGGGATATTCTTCCAGAAAACTAAATGTTGTTCCAGAAATCTAAATATTCTTTCGAAATACAGGACGGTCGGTTCGACGCTAATGCCTGACGCCTGACAGATAGGCAACTCTTCATACACTTATGCATGCCGTCACCGCGAGATCAGGCGGAAAAAAAGTGATAATTCCATTTCATCACGTGACCGTCTCCGATTGGTCCGCTTACCCCACGTGACTGAAATCCTACGTTCCCATTGGTCTACGCACTACTCGCGCCACGAGATTTTCCTTCGATCGCTCCATCTTGATTCAGCAACCTGTTGGTTGAATTTCAACAAGTAAATCGGAGAAATAAGAAGACATCGGTAAGTAAAGTAGTGAAAAGTTATATTAATTATATACTAATGAATGCTTACAAGAATATGCCAGTATATAACAGCCGAATAATCAGATGAATCACTTGTAATCTGTGTTGAAACTTTGGCCAGTGAGCTGCCTATTGAAGCCTTGCTGGTTATATCTTGTGTGTGGTATATTGACTCCACTAACATTGTTCTAGGGTTTATTATTAGTCAATATGATACAGTCGCCCTCTGAAAAGAAAGAAGACGAAGGAATGATGAATAAGGCGAGTAGACATACAGCACAACTGGCCCTAGGTCATATCTATAATAGGAAGAATTTGATTAAATTGCACACACTAAGGAAATATTACAGGGATTGTTTGATGTAGTAAGCCTATAGGAAGCCTAAGGTAAGTCTTTTTGGCCTAGCTAGCACTTGTTCTAGTCATATGCCTCTTACTTTTGTAATACATTTGTCTTCCATGGTACTGTTATGTAGCTATAGGCCTATTCAAGCAATGGTATGCATATTTTCTCACAATAGGAAAATAACTCTATATTTTTTTGTATTGGAAGTTTATAGATAGGTGTTTATTTGTCACTGTATGGTTAGGGTACAGGTTACGCCTTCAAACTAGGATTTCTGTTTAGCATTGTCGTATAATAGCATTCGAATAATAGGCATCGAAATAGCCGTATAATAGATATTGAAATAGGCGTATAATAGCCATCAAATGGACCTAGTTAATATGGATTTGTTTGGTTTGATAGATTGCACCTAGTTGGACCCAGAACTGTGTATGTTTAGCCAAAAAGAATAGTTGTAAATCTTCTGTGGGTCGACTAATATTACGCATTATTCCTGGTTCATAGCAAGCTCGTGAGATGTGGCCAAGTCCATTGTCAACTGCAGCCTAGATTATAATCAACCGTCTCAACAAGAGAAAGTGATATACTGGTATCGAATTATTCTCTATTTGAAGTCTGCTAATGAAGTTTTGCGATATAGGTATGCAAAAAGAAATTTAGTTCACTTATAGTTTATATAGTTGAACATTCTCACAGAATAGGCTGAATAAAATGAAATGAATAAAATACCAGTAATTTATCAGAATGATATTAAGTTATATATAAAAAGTATTAGTGACATCATTTGAAATTAATTTAGCATTTTCATTTGATTCAAGTTGAATTAATTGACAGCATAAAAGATTCTTTGTGATGGAATCATCCACGACGAATATGGAATACGTAGATGAAAGCTACGATACGGCAGAATAAGCCAACAGAGGTGAGAGTATGACTTGAATCTAGTAATTGAATAGTGGTACGCCTAGCTAGTAATAATGCTCAAACTCACAGTCTGTTTTTCTGTTTCATGTTCAACGTTACAACAATGTTTGATCCAAATTAATGAATATATAGAAGAGAGCAATCAGCTATGCACAGCTAATGAATTACGCTACAGAGGTGAGAGTATGATATGAATATAGTAATTTAGTAGTAGTAGGTAGTAGGCCTGGTAGTAGATGTATTCACGCTCACACTACATTCTGTTCTTATGTTTCATTGTGAACGATCCAGCAATGTTTGATCCAAGAGACGGAATCAGCTACGA
The DNA here is from genome assembly GCA_907164805.1 of Brachyptera putata. Classification (NCBI taxonomy): domain Eukaryota; kingdom Metazoa; phylum Arthropoda; class Insecta; order Plecoptera; family Taeniopterygidae; genus Brachyptera; species Brachyptera putata. Next base: position 83,281 of record OU015465.1, read on the forward strand.
TGACAGAGCTGCTGAATGACGCTTCAGAGGTGAGAGTGTGATATGATTCTAGTAATTTAGTAGTAATAGGTAGGTGGCCTAGTAGATGTATTCACGCTCACACTATATTCTGTTCTTATGTTTCATGGTGAACGATCCAGCAATGTTTGATCCAAGAGATGGAATCAGCTACGATGACAGAGCTGCTGAATGACGCTTCAGAGGTGACAGTATGACTTGAATCTAGTAGGCTCTGCTCCTAAGAGTGGTGTTGCAACATGTAGTGTAGCCACAGTATGCCATCGGCTGAACTAATACTCCAACCTTATTTCTGTTTTATGGCAAACGTTGGAAGAAGACAGCTGAGGGCTAATGACCAATCAACTCTGAGGAAGGACATCCGTCGACCCAAGAGAGGTAAGAATATCACTTCTTTCATTCCACATCAATCTCTACTTGAAGCCACTGTCTGTAATATTCGGGCATCTTATCTACAGCTTGGAGACTTCAAAGTCTAGCACAAAAACTATTGATATTGTAAAAAAAGCATTGTAAAAATAATTATAAATAGTTTGCCTAAATATCGGATAAATATTATTTTATAGTTTTTTCATTTAATTGCAGTAGAATAATGTGATCTTTTTCCGTCTCTCTCCAGGACTGGTGGCCTCTGGTGAGTATCTACAGGTGTTCCGTGTGTGAGCCTAACTTGTCGTTGCATCGAGCCTCACTCGTAGGTTAGCTCGTGAATAACATCTCGTATCCAGTCGCGTTTGCCTCCGAAGGCTCGTTCAGGTCGACAACTTTAACGCTGGAACTTCCCCGTGGGATTAAAGACAGAGAATAATCTCCAATAATTGTACAAGCAGTTCCCCTCCAGTCAGCTGTTCATGTGACGTTAGTTAAACTCCCGACAAGTCTCACGGTCCGAGACACGCGACTAGACCTCACGGTCGAGAACATTCGTAAACTCACTTGTACGGTCTTAGATTTGTCTGCACGATGTTAAATTCAGTGTAAGTTTTCTTTGGCTTGAACGTGTTGTGTTCAGTCACCTAAAGATAGCTTCACGGTCGAGAGTTAACAAGTCCTTCTGCCGAGAAGGACTCGAGTGAAATATTGTGATTGGTTAGAATACTTGCACAAGCAAGGTGTGTAAATATTAACGTAGAGCCAGTGTATGCTTTTCTTTGACTTGAATGTGTTGTGTTCAGTCACCTAAAGATAGCTTCACGGTCGAGAGTTACCTAGTTCTTCTGCCGAGAAGGACTCGAGTGAAATATTGTCATTGGTTTGAATACTTGCACAAGCAAGGTGTGTAAATATTAACGTAGAGCCATTACGCCAGTCAACGATACAGAGCTGACGACCAGACTTCTTAAGGTAGGACAATACTGATTTAACACCTAGCAGAGTTCTGTGTGCTTTCTTGATTTGTTTTACATTTTCAATTTTTGAGCACCTAGGTTTGTTTGTCAATCCAACTTATTGTTGGCTAGAATAGCATTGCCTGTACGTCGACAATTCTGAAAACGGCACTCGAACTTTAATAAATAGATCTTCTTTAGATCTAAATTAACAGTTTGTTTTGAAGAATGATGATGATCTGCTTAGCTCAAGTAGCGGTAGGGCCTACCTAAAAAAGAATGGAATCTGAATTAAATTATTTAGATTTCTCTCTAATCATAGGCCTTTATACAGATCTGAAATATATAATAAGCAGGGTTGTGTCTAAGGTGGGATTGCAGAAATTGATTATTCCAAATACTTATGATTCAAATTCACTTTTGTAGAAAAAGAATGTTGAATATTATGAATTATCTTTATTGTAAATGTAATTATCTTCAAGAAGTTGTTTCATCACAACATTGTAAATAATGTACTTTCAATTACTGGTAATTTTTATTAAAATAATGAAACAAATAGCTTGGGCCCAGTTTTACGAATCTTAGGCCTGGTATTACCAACTCCAGTTAGCCTTTATCTGACAGTTGGTGGAAACAAATAGCATGGGTAACCTTGGTGATAACAACTGCCAATTGGAGCTACTCCCACGTTGGTAATACCGGGCCCAAGTCAAGTACCGTAATAATTTGCTAACTATTGGTTAAAAGTACAAAAATTGTTATCTAGTTATCTTTGATATTGTAAAAACTTGTTATCACCCTTGGTTATATTGTTTGCTGAACGACCCCACCAACAGCTAGGCTATACGGGTATCACCCTTGGTGATAACAAGTTAATCCACTGACTATTGCCTAATAGTAACCATCAATTTGTAAAACCAGGTCTTAATTTTATTATCACTCTATATTTGTACATCCTAAAGTTGTGAATAAAATCTTCATCCATTTAATACTTCATGGATTATATATGAAATAATGTAACTTTAATGCTAATCTTTATTTCACTTATAAATGAAAATTTAATTGGATACTAGCAAATTGTTGATTTTCACCACCAAAATTTAAAATATTGATTCAACACATGAGGATTAGTTTGCCTTCGTTTAACTGAGCCATTTTATTAAATCTCATCATCTCATTAAACAATCATCCAACGCCAATAGATCTTGGTTAGGAATCATTACAGTGCAATGTTGAACCCAATATAGAAAACTAATTCAACCAATCAATTTCACATGTTGATAACAACATTGTGATCTCTAAACATTTGACAGCTGGCTTCATCCCATAGGTAATACTTACGTCATACACAGTTAGAATGGGAAGTATCAGTCACTATTTTATTATTTTATATTCATTCTCTTGGTGCTACCACCAGCTTACCTTGGTAGATCCATTGGACTATTCGTGACGCCTCCATCCTTATGTATAACCAGAGGAATAGCTCGTAATAAACTAGGGCCAAAAATTTCAATGAACTGGTTAAATAGAAAGTAATAAATATCAAATAACAACTGTGGTTTAACCTGGGGAAGGTTTTGTACTCACTTTCACTATCCTACTTTCACTCATAGCCTTAATTGGGGACATATTTTGTATCGAGTTTTGACACAACAAGACCATATCGAGGTAAGCTGGCTGTTGACACGCAGACACATGGAAACATAGCCCTATCGATTAATGAAAGACATCAAGCGATCGCTTATGGCACACAAATTTAGTGCTGGTATTTCAATAACGGTCAAGTGAAGTTTCATAAGCAATTGAAAGATACAGTAGACAATTCTGCTCATCACAAAAAGTGAAATAACTGGGTGTTACGGTTTAGAAAAAATATTATTAATTTGCAAGTAATAAAATTGTTGAATTTTACTCGAACCGTTTTTACACTATACCTAGTAAACCCACGATCTAGCCCCAGGGATTCAACTCCGGGTCAACTTGGGGATTGCTTACACATTCACATATCAACCGCTTGCATGAAAGACGTTATGTTTTATAGAAGACTGGGTTTGATATATATGTCTCCTTGATATAGCAATATAACCTATACAGGGGCGTCGGAATGTTCTGAAAGTTGGGGAGGGGAAGCTCAACAATTGTGACCCATGGAGAAAGGAAGTATGGGGTGCCACATATTCAATAAGATTTGAGTATTTTTCAGGACAGGAGAAAATAATACTGAAAATACCAAGATGGGAGGGGGGGGGGGTTCAGTCTGGGGAAGGAAATGCCATATAAGAACAGTTGTACGAAGGCCAGTTAACGCGAAGCCTACGACCTTCAGGGGGCAATGGGGGAAGGACCCTTATGGCCCCACAGGGAATTTGTTCAAATTACCCCTTGTTAACACGATTCAACGTGTTTCAGATGAGATTTGGATGACAAAATTAATTGTTACTAATTACCTAATTGACTAGAGGTCCCCAACTGATATTTGCCAATCATAGTTATTGTATCTGCAGGGTCGTTCTGGCTCATATTAGCGGCACGGTCAAGGACTTAATTATGAGCCCCGAAAACTGTATGCCCATAGTGAAAGTGAATGTAAGTGAGGGAGGAATCAAGCCCCGCAGGGAAATTTTCGAAAATGTATCTTTTTTAAAAACGATTCTACGGGCTTGGGAACTACACAAAATTTCTGGAATTCATGAATTCTTTAGTGTGGTAAGGAAGCTAGTTTAGCTGAATGGCTGTTCCAAGAAAATAAAACGCTAATTAATCTATCATTCGATCACAATGCTGTTCGAATAATAACATTTACTCCACTCAATAATGCATAGGGTAAGTAAAATAGAATATGATTTATGGAATGTTAAAATTAATAGGATGTCATAAATGCGCACCGATAGCGCCCCTTAAATTTGACGCCCCTGGCAGTCACGCACTTTACCCACCCCTAGAAACGACCCTTATTGGAAGTTCCCTTTCTCCATTTCACTTCATTGTCATCGTTACGACTGTTGGAATTTTGGAAATTTACAAAAATTGTGGTAGAGATGATAAAGGCAGCAGGACAGTGAGGGGGTGGAGTGGGTATTTTGGGTGATGAAGGCAGCGTGGCAACAGAAGAGAGTGCCAGAAGATTGGGTGGAAGGGGTAATAACAGTGATATTCAAGAAAGGAGATAGAAAAAGAAGTAAAAATTACAGGGGAGTGACGCTGATGAGCCAGGCAGCCAAGATGTATGAGAGAATTATTGGAAGAAGGTTGCAAGGGATAGTGGAACCGAGGTAAAGGGAGAAGCACTATGGGTTTAGGTCAGGTAGGTCTACAATAGACCTGATCTTTGCGGTGAGACAGCTGTTAGAAACAAGATGGGAGGAGGGGAGAAAAGTGTTTATGGCTTTTCTAGATTTAGAAAAAGCATACGATCATCTCCCTAGAGAAAGAGTGTGGGGGAGTCTGAGGGCAAAGGGAATAGAGATAGGGATGATAGACCGCGTGAAGAGTTTGTACGTGAAATGCAAGGCTTCGGTACAAACAAGTGGCGGCAGGACGGAGTGGTTTGAGGTAAAGAGTGGCGTTAGACAGGGCAGTGTCCTCTCAACCATGTTGTTTGTGATGGTGATGGATGAGATGATGAGAAAAGTGGAACCAGAGAAGGAAGGCCCGGGGTCAGAGACAATGATTTACGCCGACGATATCTTGGTGTGGGGAGACAGCAGAGAAGAGGTGCAAGAGAAAGTAGAAAGATGGGAAAAAATGACTGAGGAGTTTGGGATGAGAATTGGCGCAGAAAAGAGCAAAACAATGGTAATGAGCAAAGAGAAGAGAAAGATCCAAGAAAAAGTACAGCTGTACTTAGAGTTTTCATTCAAAGTAAGTTTTCATACTTGGGAAGTGTAGTGAGTAATAAGGCCAAAGTAGAAAATAGCAACGACGGACGGGATATTTCAAAAAGTGAGGAAGCTGATTTGGAACCCAGATTTTCCGAGGAGTGGGAAGATAATCATTTACAATGGTTACTACATACCTATTTTAACATATGGAGCAGCTACATGGTCTATGAACTGGAGAGAAGAAAGAAAAATGGAGGCAGCAGAAATGAAGTTTGTGAGGAGCGTAGCAGGAGTGTCAAAGTTGGAGAAGAAGAGAAGTAGAAATATAAGGAACGAAGTGGGAGTGGAGAAGTTATCATCTTAAATGTAATGGGAGAGACTTGGGTGGTACGGGCATATGCGACGAATGGAAAAAGAGAGAGCAATATTCAAGATAGCAGAAAACAATGGAGCTAAGAGAAGAATAGGAAGACCAAGAGAGAGGTGGCAGGAGGGAGTAAGGTGTGGGGTAGTCAACCGAGGAGAAATATGGGAGGAAGTGCTAGATGAGAGATGGTGGAAAGATAGAGAACGGTGGAGGGTACTCTTAGGAAGAAAAGACGAAGGAGAGGATAGTACTAGTGAAGAAGAGGAAGAAGAAGTCGGAACTGGCAGGAACCGACTGATAAGAAGACTGCCCTACAAAAAGTGGTGGGAACACCCCCGGCATAATCTAATTGGTTATCTGGGTTTTGAGAAATATATATATATATATATATATATATATATATATATATACATACAAAAATTGTAATAAATAATTTACATCTGGAAGAAGCACAGTGTTGTTTGTTGATATATGCTAACTCATAAACTAGATCAGACGAGCTATCATTTCGAAACAGTACATCAAATTCCTTCAAATTACACTTTTTTCAATATGGTTCAACGTGTTTCAGATGAGATTTAGATGCCAAAATCAATTTTCTCCTAGAACTGAATGTGCCCAACTGATATTTGATCTTCTATGCAATGTGAAATATGAATCTATTTACGATTTTATCCATCTATATACATCTTTCCTTCCTCCTCTTTTTTTTCTTTCTTTTCTCCTCTCTTCCTTCTTTTTTCCTCTATTTCTCGTCTTTTCAAATTGTGTCTTGCAAGACTTTTTCTTGCCCCCTAAAGTTGCCAAAAGTTGCCCCCCCCCCCCCCAACACGAGTCACCTCGTGTTGTGGGTTTGTATTTTTCTTCACATTCAAATCTGTTTTTGAATATAAATACTGTGAAAGGTCATAATTTCTAGCTTTTTAACTAGAGGTTTTCAGTGGGCTCCTCGTTTTGCATTCATCCATGTCACATCATACAATCGCTCCTCTTTTACCAAAAGTCCACTCTACCTATGTACAATAACCTCCCCTCTCACATCGTAGAACCCCGCTCACTCAAAATATTCTTGTAAAACCTAAAAAAGGATCTTCTCTTAAATCCCTTCTACAACCTCAACGAGTACTTAAAATCTTGAACATACAACGTCCAACTGTACTTACTACGTAACTTCAATATTCTTGTTAACTTGATTACTTCTTATGCATCATATATATTTTATCATTATACTGCATAAGATAATTATCAACTATATCACCTCATGTAATTTATTTTAATTTTAATTTCAAGTGTAATTTTCAGCCTATTATTATTATATATACAGGTGTATATATATCGTATCACTTCACCTAATTTTTCAGTGTAGGCCTAATTTTTTTTTTTTTTTCAGTGTAATTTTTAGTCTAGTTTTTTAGTTTGACAAATCCTATATTTGTACCATGTACCAAATCTAATGGAGAATAAATAATAAAATACAATACAATACACTACAATTATTATTCTAATTGCGTATTTCTGAAGTCTGAAAATCCCCAGCTATAGAACTCTATACCCTATCGTAGGGTTGTTGTTGTTGTTGTCACCTTCATTTGACTTTTACATAAAATACGAACTATAACATTGAGATACATAACACTTGGATAGAGACAAACAAACAAACAGAACAAACACAACAAATAAACTGAACAAGTAAGACGAACAGGCTATGGTAAGAACAAATCGTTATTTCAAGTTATGTATACTTGAGGACGGATTAAATTTAACTGATATGGGTAAATTACTGCATTTTGTTTTATTATAAAATCATATTTTCCACGCAATACTCGAACGAGGGAATGAGTAATTTTTATGGGATGTAGGAGAGATATTCTTTGACTCGAAGTTTGAAAAATACACCAATCTAGTTGCTAAAGTTTCTGTAATAGATCGAATAGATCCAAGTGCAAATATTCCTGAGTGAAGTTCCTTTACTACATATGATTAATGTTAATTTTCCAATTTAGATTCTCGTCAATTATAATATCACCTACAAATTTGGTGGATTCAACTTTTTGTATAATTGAATTATTGATCGATGTTGTTTTTTAAAGTGGGTATGGCTTTGATGACATTTGTCTGTTGTCTAGTGTGAATGGATAAAATTGGTTTTTGTGTCGTTATAAGTATAAGTTTATTATTATTGAACCATTTGATTGATTTGATATTTTAGATTCTGATACTTAGGTAAGAGTATTATCATTTGTAGGGTTAGCTATATTATATTTTTACCATCAGCAAAAAGTTCTGAATTGGGAATGTTGAGAGGCAGTTCATTAATGAAAATAATAAATACGAGGGTTCTCAGATAAGTACTTGTTTTCTGTCTCATTGTCTGCTGTGTGTGTTATTTCTACTTGTTGTACCTGACTGTCTAACCACAGTGTGTCTGACACTCACTCTGACTGACTCCATTTTGACTAGGTGTGAACTTATGTGAACTGTCAAGGCGGTCAGTATCACGGTCTTGGTCTATATTATACCGTGGAAGGATGTGATAACATCCTAACAATGCCAAGTGCGACGTACTGTATCGGTAGTGATCAAACATGTGACTATTCTCGTGGCTACGAAGTGATTGACATTTTGTTTGTAATTATTGGTACAAGGTTTCTGCGATGTCAATGAAGGTTAGTCATTCTAGATCAATCATCATTAACCTTCATCAGCTCAGGACCATACAAACTCAATTTGTTAGGACCAAAGACCTTATTATATAACCTATGTGACCAAAGCTTCGATGCCCACCAGCCTAGTATCTGAGTTTATTTGTTGTTTAGGGCCTACTAATGATAGTTTACTATAGGCGTATATACCAAATTTGGCCTACTTTTCTTTGTAGACCCAATTTATTTTCAATTCTTGCAGTGGGTCTAAGCAAAGATGGGCCTAAGCCTATATTCATTTACCTACAAAGTCAATGCTCTATTTGTTCTACTTTTTAAATTATTGCAAAAATTTTGCTCGTACTGTATGGTCTTTCATTCATTGCTACCACGGTCTAGAATAGGAGAGGTTTTGTATCGAAGCTATTTTGGCTGGTACCAACAGTGCTGCTAGTTCCACCAAAATCCGTGCGGAACGCTAGGTGACAGAAGGGCCACGCTCTGCGTACCGGTATGCGAGCACCAAATGTACGCCATTGTTGGCGGCAAGACGTCAGCTGTCAACTGGACGAAGTGACTGGCCTCTTTTCACCTAGCGTTCCGCACGGATTTTAGTGGAACACCACTGTTGGTACCAGCCTTCCAGCGCACGGAGATAGAGAGAGGGGGGGAGAGAGAGAGAGAGAGACAGAGAGAGAGAGAGAGAGCCCGATGCAAGACCTCTCTATTGTAGACCGTGATTTCTACTTATATATCCCACAGTGTAATTGTATTTCTAGTAGTACTAATGTATTTCATTTTGTAACTGTTGTTCATTACGCATTTTATTGTGTAATGGTAATTGATTCGTAAGTGTATTTCTTGTCATGTATTCAACCTTGTAAATTAGCAATAATGCCAAAGAGATATCTGCTATTACTACTAATACGTCTACTCATTCATGAACAATTTTAATTGATTCACAAAAAAAGTTCTAAATTACAGTGTTAGTCTCTTATATACCCTATCCACTTGGAATTAAAAAATGTTCCTAACTAAAAAATAGCGTCCAACAATTTACGAATGAATGAACAGCAAGCTTTTTATTGTGGTTGGTTGGCCAGTCATCAGAAAGACACTGTACAAAAACAGTTGGCATAAAGACAAAATCAGCAAGACAAGTGGCTATCACACTGAAACATCATATGTGATTTTTGTTGTTTATTAATTAATTTAGCATTATAATATTGCCATTTTTTTTTCACATGTTACAGGTTTACAGATAATATACAATGATACACAATTTCTTCCTATAATAGTTCAGAGAATACTCGGTTATTATTGAATTGAATGAAAACATACCGTAGTAATGAAACTCTCTGTTATTACTATAAGTTGAACACAATAGTAATTACTCATCAACATATCAAGCTTGTTAACATAGCGTCAATCAATTTAATCTACCGGTAGGGGATATAAGTAAAGGTGTTTTTAACATATTATTTACATACCGGTATCAATAAAATTCTATTGATAATACATTCTATAAATATTAAATTAAATAGTCCCATATATCTGACATCAGAATTAATCAGCTTGGTCCCAATATTTAATAGGTAACCTCATAAGCCTTAGGGACTAGTTTACATTCTTTAATGATTTTGCAACAATCTCTTCTAAAACTAGTGATACTATTATGTTTTCTAACTTCATCAGGGATCCTATTGAAAATTCTAATGCCTTTCACAAAGATACTAAATCTTCTTCTTTGCTCATCGTTCTTTTTATATGTAAGTTATTTTGATATCTTGAAGTGTATTTAATATGAATTTCCTTATTGTATTTTATTTCATCTATGAGGTATTGAGGTACTAGACCGTTTGTTATTTTATAAATTAGAGTTAGAGTGTTCTTTAGTATTAGAGTAATTAGAGTAAGTAGGTAGTTGGAGTAATTCTTAGTTTAATATTAAGCCATGAGAGCGCTTCACACATCTTTTTTATCGACCATCCTGACTGGGGATTTACGTGGTTTTCCTCTGTCGTTCAGGTTAATACTGGAACAATAGGCTACAAACGACTCTTTCTCACTACCCAGAACATATGATGAAATGACCTTTTATCCCACGTATCATTCACCAACGCCAAGAGATCTTGGTCATCAGTAGATTGGAAGTAATGCGAGTTGTTTGCAGAAAGAATCGCCGTCGGACGTTCAGCTCCACCTGGCTGCACTGACTGGCGACGTGGAGATGCTGAAACACGTCCTTGACACGGGCAAGGTGCATGTCGACCCAAGAGATAAGGTACCGTATCGTCTTTAAAATTGATGAAGTTCATAATAAGACACGACTATGTAACTAGGTATATGAAATGGTGTAGCCTAAGACCTTTCCTTCGTGCCTTACATTCCAACACACATCACATATCCAGCTAGCCACAGCTTTTTTCCTGTACACGCCAATGATTTGATTACCGGTAGTTATTTATCATAAGTATCTAGTTATAGGAGTGCTATAAGCCAGAATGCTTTTTCAAATGCTTAGTAATTATACAGTGAGCTGCGCCAATCTGTTGTAGGCAGAAACATGCAAGTCAAGTGTGATATTATGTTACCTCTAAACTCTCTAATAATATTGTTCCTAATTACTCATTTTTGTTGGTTTCCGCTGTTATTTCTGTCTTATTGATCCGACGTCTGTCCTCAATCCTTCCACCATGCCTGCCATGTTTCTACCAGCAGATTGCTAGCTTTAACAAACAAGTAATGGTTATGGTCAGCAGACTGTAATGTTGAGGTGGGAGTCTGCCGGTGTAAGGATCGAGGAGAGAGAGTGGGCCCTGTTTGAGATGTGTCATGTAACTTGAATCTTTACGTCGCACCCTCTTCACTTGTCCCGCCACGTGTGCTAGATACTAAGACGTGCTGTGGCTGTATAAAAGCTGGCCAAGGGTCTGTCCTATGGTACTTGAGTAGATGAACTGTTTGCAAGTACGCGTTTGACAGCCATGTGTAGTACAGCTTTAATGAAATGTATGTTTGAATGTTGGTGTTTTCCATCCCGAGCCCAGGATGGAACCACGCCGCTGATCCTGGCCGCCTCAGGAGGTCACTTGGCCTGCGTACGAGAGCTCCTGAGCCAAGGAGCAGACTCCCGAGCTCACAGACTGGTATGGGGCACATTGGCTACTCAAGTATCACAATTAGAAAGTTTACATCGCAGTTGGAGCCAATGTATATTATTGTATTAATCTGTAAGTGTAGGCTATTGTATGAAAATGGTTGTTTTAATGAGAAGGGAGGGAGGGAACCAGCCATGTGTTGGTTGTGACCGGTGGTAGAAGAGGGCACTGGGGCCAGTTCTCGTTTCTTAGAAGGACTGGAAGGGACTGGATGGAAAAGTATTTGAAGGAAATGGTCTGGAAGTAAAGGAATGTATAAATATAATTAGTTGTAGGTATTAGGTCTAAGTGTAAATGTGAAGCTTGAACGAGTCTGTTGTTCCAGACAGGCACCACGGCCCTGTTCTTTGCCGCGCAAGCCGGCTTCCTCGACGTCGTCTCCCTGCTGCTGGACCACGGGGCTCCTATCGACGCTCATAGCAAGGTCTACACTCACTTTCACTCAAACCACATCTAATGCATCACTCCAATCCTAGCTTCCTTGGCAACCATTTCTCCTTTATTAATATGGAGAAGAGGTAAACATACAAGGTTGTAAATTACTCTACGACTATTTATGAATTGCGTGAAAGGGAAAGAGAGAACAGCAGCTTACCGAGGTTCACAAGTACATAGGCCTACTCAAAGCCATTGAGAGAACACAGAGATGGTGATTTAGACACAAACGTTTAGACGTTTCGGCAATTGCCTTGGTCGCAGTAGAGTAGGTAGTAAGTTCTCGGTAAGCTGCTGTTTTTTCTTTCACTTTTACACAATTGCTATATGAAGCCTCAGGCTATATAGCCGAGGTGGAGGTACTAGAGCCGGGTTTGTGTTGCAGGACGGAGGCACGCCTCTGTTTGTGGCATGCCAGTGTGGCCACGACGACATTGTGCGCGAGCTGGTCACCCGAGGGGCCGATGTCAACACACACATGAAGGTAATACAGGACACTAATCAGCAGAATGAGAATAGAACAATATTTAATTTTCTCAAGGTTATGTACCAGTTATTTTGCTGCAAAGATAGGTAGGAACAAGTAGCAGAAAGACAGAGCGGCAGTAGACTGCGTGCGGGGCTATGAATCATGAGAGCTGAATTCAGACTAATTCTTAGTGCAATTGTTTCAAGTAAATGTTGCTACTCCTAGGCGCTTGAACTCTTTCATGCATTCTATAACCTAAACTCACCGTCCATATAACTACATTTTTATATTATTGTTATTGACTTGGTGGATGCTGAATTATTTTTATCACGATGTTGTACTCAAAGCAGACTGTCCATATGGTTTATATTCTCTTATTATCTTGATGCTACTTAACGACCCCACCAACAGCTAGGCTATATGGGGGTATGAATGAGCGGGTGATGATGAAACGATGAAGAGATGATAGGTGAAAGGACGTTTACAAAATCCCATGCCTTATACGGGACTGGAACCCACGACTAATGGTGACTTCAGTTACTACCGCTAGCGATAATTGACTTGGCAGCGTCTTTTGCCCGTCTATTTCTTCTTGTCATTTCAACGTCTATGCTCCACTCTTCAATAACCTACCAGCCCCAATAAAGTCCCAAGTTCCTCGGTGCCAACCCCTACGATAATAGCAATGAATACCTCACCTTCCCATAGAATAGAATTATTGAATAATTGATGAATTAGTAACAAAGAATTATTGTAAATACCCATTAAGCCTATATTTGTACCAGGTATAGATCAAAGGTAAATAATGCTAATCTTGTAAATCCTCCATTGGACAAGTATATCTTGTGTTGTGTGTGCCCAGGACCGGGCCACGCCCGTGTTCATAGCAGCCCAGAACGGCCACACGCAGATCCTGGTGTTCCTGCTGAAGCAAGGGGCGGAGCCGGACCGCTCCCGGTCGGACGGGGCCACTCCTCTCTGGATCGCTGCTCAGATGGGCCACAGCGCCATCGTCAGGCAGCTGGTCAAGCACGGCGCTCGCGTGGACGCCACCCGACACGTAAGCCAGCTGTGTCCTTCAAACCAGTGTACATGAAAATACAAAAACTGGACGCCATATCTCTTTTATTCAAACGGTAGCCTAAGTATTGAATAAAAATAATACTGGTACCTTCATAATTTTTTTTTAATAACATTGAAACTTGATACAAAATCATTGTTCCCCAATTAAGGCTATGGATGGAAGATGAGATCGTTTGAACGGGGCACCATAAGGGCGATCTTACCACCCCAAAGAATAATGAAAATATGATAACTCATTTAACAAACAAATCAAATCTTAAATAAAGTAGTAATTTCAGGGTTAGAAACAATTCAAACATTCACAGTGGGAAGAAGAAATCTTGATAAATTCTTCATACTAGCATATTTTATTCATCAAATTCAGAACAGACAGAATATTCTTTATTTCATCCTCTCTCTTTTTTGTGACATCTAAATTATGAAAGAAAATAACTGGCTGGGCGCTAATACTCCAATAAATGAATGTATTATCAGTAAACATTTCCGCAATATTGGCAGTCAGTGAATTTTGTTTGAGGTGGGAAGATCGCCCTTGTGGATCAGATCAGCTGAACTGAAGATCATTTATGTGTCATTTGTAGTTCAACAATCATCACTAATCACTAATTAACACACGGAGAAAGAGATTTTGTAGTAAAAACCGTCTGAAATGGTGACACGCTCTGTAAATGTGAAACTGTTGCAGGATGGAGCCACGCCCTTGTTCAAGGCCGCTCACAAGGGCAATCTGGACGTAGTCAGCGAGCTTCTCAAGCACAAGCCCGCGCTCGGCCTGCTGCCAGTGAGTATCCCCCTTCAGCCCCGCAGAAGAGAGAGAGCTGTGGGGGAGGGAAGGGAAACTAGGCTGCACCAATAGTCGAAATGAAAGAGCCGTCTAGTGGCGATTTTACCGCGAACGTATCTACATATAATATGACAGTAGTTGCACCATTAACATGTTGACTATATTCTAAGAGATATACACACCGTCAGAGTGAGTAAGATGAGAGATAATGTGAGTTATATAACTCGGTGTTTTGCCTTTAACCCTGTGGATAAGCGGACCGACTTTTTCAACAGTACTAAAACACCAGCGATCTCGGTCGCTAGCAGGCAGTAAGCGCATGCGCATTGAATTTCGGAAAAGGTCTATTGTTGCTCCAATACTATACCAATTCTGCATTGTTCTAGAATGTATGTTCAATATAGCAAACTAACTTACTTGCAAATAATAAAAGACAAACGTTTATATTCGAACAATATATGGAGGTGCTTCGATCTGTCTTCAGGGTTTACATACCAAATCTCAGATAACCCATATCTCCAAAACACCAAATGTTCGGACTGTCTGAGACCTGCGTTTTCAGAGATACGGGGTCTCCAAGTTTTGGTCAGTCGAGTAAACGATGTGTCGGACAAATGGTTTTCCGAGGATTTGATGTGCTGCCTCTTCAGACACCCAGTAAGCCAAGCTATGCGCTGTAATGTTGAAATTGTTCAGCGGCTATACAAGAGTAGTTCTGTCATTCCCGTCTTGACTGACCTTCCTCAGCAAAGTGTAGCGTGGTTTCCCTACCGTTGCCATTCCATATTGAATATTTCCATCAATTTTTGATATTACGGTTTTGATCAATATCTAAATCAATGTATTCTATTTTTGTTTATTTCAATATCGAATAAATAAACAGCGGACTGGCAGTCGTATGTCAGACGAGCAGCAAGCCAAACAAACCAGTCTGTCAACAATTTGTATCTGTGATATAATGTCCATCTCTCTGTACTTGTCTCAAGAATATGTATATGTTATCATTCAATACAGTATGAACCCTTCACCCCCGCAGTTGACTCCCATTTATCATTACTTACGCCTGCCGACATTTGTTGACGCCTAAAGTGCGAGTGGCAAAGGCAGATTATCACTACGTGTCACAAAATGTTTTATAATTCTCATCGATATCATCATTTCTACTGGATATCGAATGGAATTCTCAATATTTCCAATCCATTTTCAATATACCAGTAGCACATTTCGGTATCGAATGGCAACCCTTCCAGCTAGTTATTCTAGTTATTGTTTGTTGCCACAGAACGGTGAGAGTGTTCTGCATGCAGCTGCGTTGGGAGGTGACGTGGGCGTGGTCAAGCTTCTGCTGGGGGCGGGGTGCGACCCGCGGCTGGCCAATCAGGACGGAGCCACTCCCCTCGACCTGGCCCACCGCTCGGCTGCCAGGGACCTCCTGGCCACGCTCACATAGCTGCCACCCTCCTTCTGTTCGTCACCAAACAAACAAACCTGCAACCAGCTGTACATGCAGTGAAACCTCTACGCATCGTTCCCTGCTTGTATCATTATAATCAACGTTATATTTTCCTGCATGGATGGTTTTATTTTCCTGGTCTGTTGAAAAACAAATTGGTTCATACATCAAACAAAGGCACAAATATGTGTTCCCGTCATTTTGTTCGTACGCGTAGAAGTCTTCTTTGTAGGAGCCGAGTCTGAAGGTAATGAAAGTTGGACTCATCGCACGGCAGCTGTAAACCATGGCTGAAGTGAGTTGAACGCAACGAGGAGAGAAAACAAACGTGAAACGATACCGCACTTTCACCCTACAATACCTACAGCTGATTGAGGGAACATTTCTGTGTAGCACCAGTCAACTTGACTGACAGTTAGCCTAACAGTTAGCCTGTTGAGTGAAGGTAGCGAACTACCACTCCACTGATACCGCGTACCTACCGTATTACCCCAGTATTGTTTGTTGGTGGGAACAAGGGCAACACAAGAATTAATCAAAAATAATAGCTATTTATTTGTTACTTAGAAGAGTTACGTATTTATAAAATGTTGACAGTGTAGAAATATATATTATTATGACGTGCACAGAATTAGATTGGTAAGCTTGCCTTGAACAGACCCTGACATGTCACTAGAGCTTGTTTCACGGCAGCTACTTGTGTGGTAACTTGTTGAACTGATTAGAACCAACAGTGCCTTGTCTCTTGTGACAGTATTACACGTGATCTTCCACTGAGTGTTAACTGCAGCCGATGTTGATGTTTCCAATAAATGAGGTTGCATATGAATGGGGTTATTGTATTGCTTGTAGCATGTTGACGAGGGAGCCTGCGTCGGGGCGCCGCGTGTGATTATGCTCCGTACACGCGTTGAAGATTGAGATGATTGGCTGGTACGCTGCAGGCAGGGGCGGCAGAGGGGGGCGTGTCCCTGCAAACAAACAGTCTCCAATCAGCCCCGCGGTAGATCACTTCCACCGGTTGGAAATGTTGACTAGGGATTTGTGGTTTGTGATTTTCCATTCCACTGGTGAAAAGTCAAAGAATAAAGGTGGACACATTCACTGCCGGTTTAATATCTTGAAAATTAATCAACTGATTTAAAGTTGAACCATTAAACAAGGGAGAATTTATAAAAGAAACGATTTGATGCCTCCAATTTAAGCGATCAATGACTTATTAATTTATATCGTCCATCAAAGTCTTGTGTAACAGCTATTACCCTTCCAATACCGTACATCTAGGCCTAGGCTGCTAGCATACCGGGAGCTAGAACACTGAATGACAGATTTCCGTTACCTATTCGTTGCTTGAAACTCTCCTCGTCGAAGGAAGCATCCGAGTCTTCTCCCTCGAGGGTGATGTGAGGCGCCCGCAGAGTCAGCATCTCCCACAGGACCAAACCGAAGGAGAAGATGTCTGCCTTGTCGGTGACCGGTCCGCTAGCCCACTCCTGCACTTCCGGGGCGGACCAGCAGGGAGTGCCGACGTAGCTTTCCTCTTGGCCCGAGGCTTCCTGGAACGTGCCGCTAGCGTCCAGGGGCAGCGACACTCCAAAGTCACACAGCTTTGCCAGCAGAAGGTCATCTGGCAGACGGGACCTTGACTCATGAAATACACTCGACTCGGCAACATGGCTCTTCTTATTTATATCTATTTGATCGTGATATTTTTTAAACGGCTAGTCCGATTAGGATGAAAATGTGTACCGGTACTAACAAGTAGTGTGTACCTTTCATGTCTAAAGGCATTCAGTGGAATTTTGAATAAGTTTGTAGAGATTTTTTATTCAAATTTTCTTGCCCAGCCAACCTTATGGGGGTTTTTTAGTAACTTTTTGATGGTGCTTATCAAGAATGAATGGTCCACCCAATTTTACCCAAAACTTGACTGTTCCAAGTTGAATAAGTCTGCATGACCTTGATCAGTCAAACCACGTGACGTGCAGTGTACTAACAAGAAACAGACAGAACTCTGTAAGTAGGATGGAGGTCTTTGCTACTGCTCATCCAACAACTCAATGCCTGATCAATATGATGTGAAAGATTCATTCAAGTAAGCTAACGATTACTATTTTGTATCACGATTTTGCCACAGGGCAAGCGTTAATTCTCACGACTGTAATTGACCTCCGTTTCATTTTCTTACCGAGAGATAAACTAGATTTCTGCCCATATGACCGACCTCTCCTCGTGACTGACAAGGCAAACGCCTGCCCGCTTTTCATCCTTTAAACTACTCTCAAGTGAAATGCTGACCTAGCACTTCATTGCCAAAAGAGCAGACAGAACTTTGCGAACTATTATTTCAATTTTTTTATATGGTCCAGTATTCTTACTCTTTTCAATTCGTGAATTTAAAATATATTTATTCATCAACTTGATACCTACGTTTGTAGTGGGCCTGGGCTGTATATAACTCAACTGTTAGTTCCGCCCTTCAAGCTGCAGAGTGACTTGCCTTTGATAAGAATGTTGGCCGACTTGATGTCTCCGTGGAGAATGCGTCGCGTGGCATGCAAGTAGGTCAGACCTCGAGCAATGTCAAGTCCGACTTTCACCACGTCGCCAAGCGGGAACGGACCCCCGCCGTCCTCCGAGCGGGCCTCGATCAGGTCCGAGAGAGACGCTTGACACTCCTCCATCGCCAGGCACTTGCGACCGTCCCCAGTCTCCGCTAGCGCTCGGAAACCAATGATGTTCGGGTGACTCATTGTCTTTAGGATTTCTGCTTCGTTGTTGATACGGAGTTCGTACTCTTCTAAGACGTCTTTGTTGGCACGATTCACTTTCTTGACTGCCCACGGAGACCTGTGTGTAGGAGTGCCCGTCCTACCAGCTCGAGACATGCTGAACACACTTACACCTAGAGCAGTGAACAGAGCCTCTAAGCCATTGACAGTCAGTTGATTATATTAGATTACACACTGTGAAATTACTGGGCTCTGGGCAGGCATCAACCTTTATACAGTCACTGATTGGCGTTGGCCATTGTAATGAATTCTTATGTTGAAAGAAAAGAAAATGAGGCTTTGCTAAGCATAGACTGTGTTGAATAAGACAACCGCTGAACTCGGTATGAATGAGCAGGAGGGTGGTGATAGGTGTACACATTTTACAAAAGCCCACGCCCGACCTGACTTCAATTATTAACTCGGTGCACGTTGACCGAGTCGCGGCACGCCTGTGTGAGATTACATCAACATTACTCGGCCCATACCCCCCACGGGCAGTGAGTACATAAATTCCGCGTCCAGGGCTGTTCGACTCGCAACATGTAGAAGGTTTTCAACTGAGCACAGAGTCCGAGGTCAGCTGTCCCTAGAGCTCACCATTGACAATGAGCTCTACGGCCCTATACCGTGTAAAGTCTTACCAGTTCCACATCCCAAGCGTGTCATGAAAGGACTTTCTGGAATTCTGACAGGCGTTTCAGACTGATTACAGTCACTCGCCATTCTCTTTCCATTTGGACACACAGTTTTGGGCGTCGAAAATACTTCCATGTTTGTATTATATGGAACTTTTACTAACAGGTATGCTAATAACTCACGACTATAGCTAGGGCCTATATGCGAAAATCAAGTCACAATTCACAATAACTGATGTAGTGTCAAAAAAAGCTGTCATTACAATCACGCTTCCCGCCAAAGATGGTGATCTGATTGTTGTTGTCACTCACGGCCACGGATGAGAACATACGGCCAAAACTATTCGTTCTTTTAAGCTGGCCGTTCTCTATGAAAAGTTTACTCCATCATAGTCGATAAGGTAGGTCAATGTCTACTTTATCTCTATCTAGCGGAGAGGCGGCAAACCACTTGTGTATTGACAGTTCACCGTCTGTCCGCTAGGGGAGATAAAGCAGAACTTGACCTATCTTATCGACTATAACTTTTATTTAGCAAATATTTGCTATTCTTCATACATCGTTAGTTACAAATAACGTGATGAATAATAATGAATTTAATATTACCAAATAATGATAGATAAACATTAGCACAAATCTCATAACCTACCCCCTTAACCCTATATAGATCATTGAATCCAACTCTATATATTCCTCACAAATCTAAAAAAACATCGCTTCTTGAATCTATTCTATATACATTCATCAAAATTCTCCAACTTTCTAGCTTCACCTTTAACCAAGATCCCTGCTTTCTTTACTACTTACTGTATATACTTTCACCCAGTAATTTTTCATTTGAATATCAAAATAAATAATTGGAAGTATTTTCAGCATATTGACAATAGCCGATAGCATTTAATTCATATATATAATGATGTGAGAATATTCTCCAAAATGCTCAAATATGCTCGAGCATAATTTTGAAAAAAATCATTATTCTCAACTATATTTCCAGTGCAATAAACATAATTACAATTAAAAATAACCTATTCCATCAAATTTTACATTTGTCCATGTACCTGCCAAATATTTTTCAAGTTGATCAAATATTAGGTAAACACAGGTATAAGCCTAATTAAAAATGTATGTATCAAATTACGAGATACCTTCCATTTTCCTGCCAAATATAAGTTTATTATTCATTAGATAAGCGCAGGATTAATTTTAAACAGTTAACGGCTGTCAAATTACGAGTTACCATCCATGTTCCTTCCAAATATTTTGTAAGCTATTTAATTATTAGGTAAATGTTGAATGTACAATTAGTACTTTATTTCTCTTCATGAAATGTAGGCAATGTAGATTAGGAACCATGCCAGCATTAGTTGAGTCTAGAGGAAAAAAACAAAATTCCCTGTATCTCAGACATCAATTCAACTTTATCTATGCTATATAGGTGGAACAAACCAGGTCCGATAAGCCCCTCACCTCCCAAGTGCATTAGCAACAAAGCTGCATGTGCCAGTGTCTGGTTGAATCTCAGAATGTAATGTACGGCATTTGTTAGCTAATGTATATGAACGGGAGAGAATGAACGGCAGCGATGAGCTGAGCCTGTCGGTGGGAAGGGTCTTCAATCATCTTCAACACAACCAAGTTTAAACATGAAATGTATTTATTCACAACTAAATAAAATTCACGGAAATGTGTTCCTTACATACAAATTATAAAAAACTATTTGACAAACTCATTTTGTTTACTTTCTATTAAAAATATGAAATAGTTCCAACACATTCAAATAGTTCTTATCCAAATAGTCACTCGTAATAAATGAATCGGGTAGGCTCTAGTATCTATTTAATGCTTTCAGGAATTACACTACTTAGCGTAACACAATATTCTATCTTAATAAAGGAAATGGTTGGCGATGACATCAACCTATGTAAGAATGCTAGTCTGTAGACCGCACAAAATAATGGAAGTAACCACGTAGTAGCTTCATGTAATTGGATTAAAATTTAATACACTTTTGCGAGCATCAACTGCCCGAGCTGTCCAGCAATGCGATGAGATTATTTGGGAGGCTTGACCGGCGCCCTGAACACGCCCACCACGACGGCGTGGTCTCGTTCGTACGGCTCCAGCGTGATCTGCTCTTGAGGCTTCAGCTTGTCGCTCTGCAGCTTCTTCACCTCCGCGGCAAACACGGCCTCGGGCGCCGCCGTCGAGTCGATGCAGCTGGCCTGGCAAACAAACAGTCACCACATGATACAATACGGATCAATCAAGGCCTACTCAGAACGCTCAGCGTCGCTTGGTAACAAGTTTGTATAAAAAAACGACATCCTCTTGAATTGGTGAAACACGAAATTAAAAATGACAACATAAATAAATAGAGGTCTGTACAAATGTATCCCATATCGAGAGTTGTGATTGAACTGTACCTTGATGGAGATGACAAAATGTCCACCGTTCTTGAGGAAGTACTGTGCGTTGAGAGCGACGATCCTGGCCTGGTCTGGCTGGGCAACGTCGGCGAACACCGTGTCCACCATGCCTATCAGCATGCGGTACTTGTGAGGGTGGCGGGCATCCTCGATGATCGGGATGATGTTGGTCCTCTTCTTGGCCATGTTGATCAGATCTCGGCCGGAGCGATGGGAGAACTCCACGGCATACACCAGACCCTCCTGAACACACACCACAACACTTTAGCAACAAGCCGGGGCTCAAGAGCATTCACTTTCATGTTCACAAACCAGTGTCTCCTGCTCTTTCATTATTATGACATTCTATTTCAGTGAATTCAATCACTTTCAAGGTAATAAGTCAATGAACCAAAGGAACGTGATGAAATTCATTGACGTATCACATCAAAACTGGTTTGAATTAACAAAAATTAAAGAGCGTAAAATCATCTCGGAGATGTGAACTTTCCATTCAACTAGCCTGGTTTTTGAAAATGGAAAAGACCAGTAAAGACAAATGTCTCTATGTATGTGAGCACCGTGACTTACCGGGCCAACGAGGTCAGAAACGTGGGACACAGTGGTGCCGGACGCAGCGCCCAAGTAGAGAACCTTGCTGCCGGGCCCAATGTGCACCTGGTCAACTCCCCCGAGGATAGCGGCCGCCAGCTTGGAGCGGAACGGGTTCCACACGCGGTACTCGATCTTTCCCTCTCCTTCCTGAAACAACAACACTCGTCACGATACGGGCTGTTGCCTTGGTTACAGTAGAGTAGGTACAGCCAAAACGTATAAAATCTCGTGTTTTCCATCTCCGTGTTCTATCACCGGCTGCGCCACCACAAAAAGTAGTCATATCTACCTGTGAACCTAGGTAAGCTGTTTTCTCTTTTCCTTTCAACCAATAGGGTCAACCACAATGTCCAAATATACCTCTTAGTTTCCATTTTTGAATTTATAATTATTTTTCATTGTGATCATTTGAATGAGAATTTTTTTTTTACCCGACGATGCATAATCTGAGAAAAGGGAACTTGAAAAAGCATTAGAATTCCTATTGTTGCGAGTTGATCCACAATAAGCCACAATTCCCTTTTATATCGACAGCTTGTTCAACCCATAAAACCACACAACGGTCACACTTGGGCCTACCTCATTTCAGTGGAGCAAGTGCTACTAAGGTGAGCCTAACTAGCAATAGTACAACATTTCAGCCAGGAAAGCTGTCAATGGCATACCTCGACTGAGATTCTCTTCTCTCCGTACACTGCTTCTCCAGGAACCATATTGAGCGTGACTAGCGCATCTTCTTTACCTCTGGCGATGAACACACCAGCGTGCCTGTGAGGTTCAATTACGACTGTTTTACCTCCCCGCATTCCACCGCCTGGGAACAAGAGACAACAGTGCTGTGAGAAACCTGTTCCTGCTTCCATCACCCATTGTTTTCTATTGCACTCTCATATAACCCAACATTCCAGGATGGATGGTTCATTGAAAGACAACAGATGAGATGTTTCACTGTAAACTGCTTATAAAATTAGGTCTATATTAGGTAACGCTATGGTTGAAAAGAGAACGGCATGAGATGGCATTAGAGTACCGTAACTAATAGTGATTAATGATAAGAATTCTGGAAGTGGGGATACCCAACTTGGGGAGGATCTCCAAGTTTTTCTCAAATTCCACCCAATTTGGTAATGGCCAGGTCACACAAGACATTGCAATGCCGCCGTTGAAATGTCAGCCTTCTGTGTGAATCGGCAGAACATCGACGGGCTGAAGACTTTGAAGCCTGATTTACACGGTCCAAGTTTTCATCCAAGTTCGTGGTCCAAGTACCTTGACAGCAACTAGGATGGAACAACGCCTGTCTACACAGTCCAATCTATTGAAGGCCATACACGGCACATTGATCCCAATAGTCCCAACATGCTGATCGAGTATCTAGATGACTTGTAACAGCTGACTGGCAATCAGATATGGCGGGAGACTGAGCGGTCGCCATCAAGTGTGCATGCGCACCAGACTTGTGTGACGTCAAAGCCTCCGATTGGTTGGTTTCATCACAGGTTGAACGAAATATAGGAATTTTCTAAACAAAATGACTTGGATGAAAGGTTGAATTCCAGGGTTGAATAGAAGCTTTTTGCTCCAAGTTTTCCATTCAGACGATCCAAGAACCTGTAATCAACCCTTGAATCCAAGAACTTGGATGAAAACTTGGACCGTGTACATCAGGCTTTAGAGCGTGGTTCTAAAACTGCCAAGCTTTAGAACGTTGACCAATAGGAGATCACCATTTCGGAGTTGATCGACTACGAAACCATCGATTATTGATAACCTTGCACAAGAAAATCAAGATTTAATTTCTGGAACATGACAATTTAATTTACTAATAAGTAATAACCAATTTGATAATAACACATAACCAAATTTGTAATTACAAATGATCTCTTCAAGCTCTTCAGTACAAGCAAAATGTGACGGTAATACACGGCATTACAGGTTATGCCGTAATCACCATCACCATATTTGGTGCAAAAATAACAGACTCCTATTGGTTTGCAACTCTCCAGTCTACAAAGTAATCAAGGCATTACAAAACACAAGCTGTGACTCAAACTCCGATGCAGCAATGATGAGTCATGACTTACCTCCTCTTCCCCCTCTGGAGCCCCCTCGCCCGCCCCTGCCACGCCCTCCCGGACTGCCGAACCCACCCCTGCCGCGCCCCCCAGGGCTGCCCCCGAACCCCCCTCGTCCGCCGCGACTCCCTCCTCGACCAAATCCTCCTCGGCCGCCGCTCCCCCGGTCAAAACCTCCCCGTCCTCGGCTGCCACCGCCGCGAGGTGTGAATTCTGAAGCAAAACACACATAATTACAAGTCCGGAAGTCATTTGATGCACAATTCAGGAGAGTAAATAAATCCTGGGTTATTTTACTATGACATTGAGCATTGCCAATTGGTATTGATATTCGAATTTTTGGTGTTTTCTGAAATATCTTGTTTATATGTTTCAGAAAGTTGCAGGAGGTTGAGAAATGTTGGTGTTTCTAGTTTTCAAACTCATTTGAAACTGATGTTTTTTGCATGTTGTTTGAGAGGGGGGGTAATGTCAGTTCTAAGGTTGGGAAAAGCAATACAAATAGGCATGCTCACTGGGGTCAGTGTCAAATTTTACCAAATCCCTCTGGTCTAGGCACCTCCATACCCATAAATTCATTCATCGGAGTGTCGACCCAGCAAAATAGCAGAATCTTCGTTACTAGGACTACATGTTGTATACATAACAATGTGCTCGAACAGGGACGTCGTTAGGGGGTCCAAGGGGGGGCGCGCGCCCCCAATCGACATTTGCGCCCCCCCAATAATCTATCTTTCTTTGAAAAATCTAAATGTTGACCTGCAAATAAACACAATGAAATATTGCTACTTATCAATATGAATTATGATAAATAATACATGGTTGGTTTCTACGAGAATGATTCTGAATCCCGGTGACACGTTCCTTCGAATTTTTCGATAATGATTCGATCATTAGGATGCAAAACTGATCAGAGAACGCAGAAATCATTTCGAAATTGCCCATATTTCCAAAAATTCCTTGCGGGGCTCTTGTGGTGGGCTCCCGCCCCACAGCCCCATTTTCGCGCACCTATATAATATCGAGCTTGGTGATACTTGAAATCTGCGCCCCCCCAATACAGAAATCCTAACGACGTCCCTGTGCTCGAAGCGAATCATTGCAGCGCAGCTGACTCACCGTAGCAGGAGTCGAACAGGTCGATATCCACCGGTGAACCTTTCTTGAAAACTTTCTAAATTGGTGTCTAAAGTGTAGGGTTCTGGTTAGGAATTATTTTACACTGACCAGCAACGAAATTATCTAAATTGAAGGCCGACAGTGTTTAGGTCGACTAAGTGGTCCAAGATCGTGAAGATGAAGAATCTCTGCCATTTTCCATTTTTTAATATTACATAAAAACTGCATCAGGTGATTTTTTAATTCTCAGATGTTTGAATCAACATTATTAAGCTAATTCTCAACAAAATATTCGGGTCGCCACACGACTTCGCTTTTCGGCTCTGCCCTACCTACCATTAACGCTGTGACAAGTCTTACCTGTGGCCGGCCGATTAGACACGGCACTCAATAATTCAGTAAATGTTTGCGTACCCTATCAGATGCACAGGTTTGAACCACTCTAGGCCTAGACACTAATGTACATGGTATGAAGTAGGCCTACTCCCCTTTAATATACTGGTGCTGCCTTACTTGCAGTTGCACATTGCTATCAGGGTTTAGAAAATCAGCCTTCATACAAACAGGCTGGTACAACTTTCACTCACGTATTATAACGCATAGAGGTGATTGATTTCTTGGAAAGCACATTTCTAACCTGAAAATTTCAATTGAATTGCAACCTAAGCCTGTGTCTAGGTTACGCCAGATTTTTTTGTATTCCACCTAGGATCGTGGTAAGCCTCTCCAAGTAAAAGAGCAGTAGGCGTACGGAGTAGGCCCTAGAACTGGCAATCCTGAGCAGGCATAGCCTAGATTGGGCCTACGTTTGATTTACATTCAGCTTGAATCACAAACAAGCCGGGTGGGACATGGCACAGACGCGTTCAACACGTGGTTACAAAACAGCATAAAACAGGCATAAAATAAAATGAGCGAAAAATGTCTGAAATGAAATAACGTAAATGAAACCATTAGGTTCACCATTACAGTAACTTACCAGGCCTTCCCATGTTGTATCAAGTACTGATATAATTCAAATGTAAAACTTTGAGAACAATAACAAAATTAACCATAAACTCGTTCTCGCCAAGTTCTCGGAGTGGCTGAGTGCGGCTGAATGGCTCTCGTGCGGCGTGCAAGCGTGATTCCGTTTCCGGTTTCCAAAGAGCTTGTTTGAGAGCATGGTGCTTAAGGGTTACCAACCACGAACAACAAAACATTTGCCGCGAAAATGTTGACGTTTCGCACTTGCACACTTGCTGCATGTGATGTAATGTAACATGAGTGGTGTCGGTGTGTAGGCTTAGGCCTTTTCTTAATTTGTGATCATATATAGCATATAAAAGCTGGGGTACACAATGTCTATTCCTCCAAAGAAATAAAAATCCTTTCATAATGACTGAGCAACTTCTCTATAACTGTTGCGTCTCTCTTGGGTCGAATAAGGCAACAGAGAGAAAGGTAAGCAAGAGAGTGTCAAACACTGGAGAACTTAGGCCCCAATTTCCCAAACAAAAATTACTCTTTGTTTAACTAGGCCATTGACTTTATAATAACTACGTTGCCTTGGTATATGGAGGTGCGAATGACCGGGTGATCACCCACGAATGATGTCAACAAAATACTATGCATGTAAATATGCCTTGTCTTCAACCCATTATTTTAGGGTTAGGTTCGGTAGACCTACACTGCTTGACATTACTGCCCAACTACTAGGCCTACTGCAGTCCCATTTACTATCGTTAGCAGCCATGTATGAATACTTATAAGTTAGTACACTAGTGACAAACCCTACAATCTTAAACTTACCAGCATTGATGAGGTTACTAAAAAAGGAGCAATGCTGTTAGAGATGCCCAACCTTATGCCAGCTACAAGAGCACTAACCTACCACTTGGAACTGTGAAGCCGTCAACAATAATGAAGACAAAAGGCTCCCAAATTATTAGAACGGTAATGACCATCAGAAATCACCCGTTGGACTGTCAAAGAAATTATTTTCGTTCATAACCAAAGACAGTATATGAAATCACAGCCTCTACGTAATGTCTAATAGATATTCGCACCACTCTTGATTGTTCAGTGAGAATATGCCTTTTCAGAAATGTCTGGAACAGCTGAAGAATCTGTTGGACAACCGAGATATCGTTCTGTTCCTGAAATACAGCTCGTCTGTTCCGTCGAGCAAGAGTGTGACCTGGGACACGCTGCTCGAGTCGACACACGGCCTGGTCTTGAAGGTGAGACAATAGCAATTCAACGCTCTTAGATCCTGAAATTATGGGGGGTGGATTGAAAACACAATTTTCGTTTTTAAATAGCGAAAAGGGGTGAATTGACTATTTTTTTACAAAAATCGTTTTTAGTGGTGAATTAGCATGTGCGGAGTCTGTTACCTTTTTGGTGAATTTTCACACATTTTGGTTTACGGACTTTTTATTATTTTCACGTGGATAAGATTTATTTTATGGTACCCCAATAAAAGTTGGGGTCAGGTCGAGGTGTCCGTGGGCAAACTCGATTTCAGAATGCCGCACAACTAAAAGTCGGGACTTGGAATAAAAAGTGGTAATTAATTAGTTAATTACCAAATGTACTATTATTCTGAATTGTTCATTGAATGACAAAGGCAAGAAATACAAAGGGAACTTTACAAAAAATGTATGTGCCTTTATTCAGCTCTAAAAAAAGAAGAAAATCATGTACCGGTATGTAACATTCGTTACTAAAAAGATATAACTCGGGAAGACTTGAAACGTCAACATATTGAACAGAAAACACTTTGGGCCTACAAACAATCCGCTTTTATCGTTAAAACCCTAAATGCTCACCTCTGCAAATGGGAAATGACGCCTTAAGTAAGTATGATTGCATTTCATTTTCAAAAATATTTTTTTCCGTTCTACTCTGCAAGTGCCGTAACATGACTTGACACTTTCCTAACAACATATATATTCCTCAAAACCCAGATAACCAATTAGATGGTGCCGGGGGTGTTCCCACCACTTCTTCTAGGGCAGTCTTCTTATCAGTCGGTTCCTGTAGTTCCGACTTCTTCCTCTTCTTCACTACTACTATCCTCTGCTTTGCCCTTCGTGCTTTGTCTAACAACATGAGAAAAAAATCCCCGTTTTTGTTATTATAACTTGTTCTTGACGTCCCTGGTTCCGTGTGAGACGCTGTGTGTTTTGTGTGCAGGAGAGTGACGAGTACGTGAGCGACAAGCGTAAAGCCAGCGTGTCGGCAACCTCCATCAGTCGCCACGAGAACATGATGGCTGCCTGCACGTCTCTGCTCACAGAGGTGGTCAAGACAGCAAACATCGGTGCGACCAATTACACAAGACAGCAATTAGAGCAATCAAGACCATTTTTGATTTAATACTTGAAAAAAAATAAAACACAAAAAGAATATAAATGTGATTTGAAAACATATTGTATAGTTTTCTCCTATTCATCCTTTATTAAAATGAAATGTTAGATCAAGAACAGTCTTATTGTTGCTCGGTCTCATTTGGATGAATATATTGATCAAATCGGTCTCGAATTGATCTAATATTTCAAGTCTCGATCTCGACTTGAAATTCCAAGACTTGCTCAGTCCTGCTTACTATACCATATGTGTAGTATCTACTACTCACTAATAACCGTACCAGGAGCGGTTATCCTCGAGTCACTTATGTATATTTTTTAATTTAGATCCGTTTTTTGTATTCAGTCATCCGTCCATGATCATACCACACATAATGCAAACAATTTTGTGACACAAACGCATAGCTGGCTCTCTAGGAAAAAGGTCCTAGTATTACTACCGTCACAAGTCAAATATCTTTCAGGGAAGAAATTGAATCCCGACTAGTCAATGAAGTAATTTATAAAGTTGATGACTATTTCAACATCATATTCTAACATGCTTGAATAAAAAGATTTGTCATTACTGTCACTGATAATTGTGCACCTATGTTCAGGTTCCCCCAAGCTGAAAGGCTCGTTCCTGGTAACCTTGGTGATGGAAGTGTTGAGTACCGGGTACCTGCGGGAGTGTGTCGGCGGGGCCTACCTCATGATCCTCCTGGACCAAGTTCTGACAGTCAGGAAATATTGTGCAGACATTTCATCCGACCGCTGGACCGGTATGACGTATTCTATTATTGTTGCCTCATGCACTGTTCTATCATCAGCCTCCCTACGGCAACAAGTTCCCGCCAGGGGGATTTCACAGATAGAAATGATAGGCCTGGTCAAACTCGAACTGTGCAAGATACAAAGATATCAAATAGACCTACATCATAAGATGCAGACAATATATGTCGAAAAATCTAATGATTTAAATTTCATTTTAACAAAAGTGGAAAGATCACTTGTATGTAACATTAATACAGTAATATAGTATTATTTTTGCCTTTGACTTTGACCTCACAGCGTACACCCACAAATAACATGTAACCCATTGTGAGTGATAGAACGACAGTGTTTGGTGTGGAACAGCTTCACTGTAGGCCACTTACCACAATCTTTGATACATGGTGTTGACAAGCGACCTTCTCAGATAGAGGTTGAAGGACGTCACAACCCTGAAACTAGATTTCAACAAATAATGACTATATTTATTTCCCCAATTTCAGAGAAATCTATTAATCATCATCTCAATTTCAGAAATAACAATTAATTGTCTTCTCCTCCAGCGACCTTGAGTCATGACGCAGGCGTTACTGATTCTGTACAGGAACATCAACAGAATCGAGTAATGTCCACGTTATGACTGGGAAGAAGGGCCGGGTCCTGGAGGACAAATAACTCAATTATAATTTGTGAAATTGAGACGAAGATTTCTAGCTGTTCTCTATAATTAGTAGGGATAACTTCGGTCAACCGAAAACCGGTTCTGAACCAGTTCCAGGTTCAATCGGTTCTGAAACAGAGAATCGATTCCTTCTCTGATAATTATTGTATTTATTCACGAGTTGGTTTGAGTTATTATGTATAATTAATGGATGTTTTTCAAGTGTGTTGTTGCAATATAAATTGTATAGATATAATATACTAGTTCACGCATGCATTATTTATTTGTCTTTTCTCCTCCATGCGCAGTAAAACTCAAAACGTGAAGGAGAAAGACATGAGCATAAGTTTCGGATACAGGAAATTTGCCGAAGATTACCGAATGGTATGATGATGCTTAAAAACAAGAAATAGACTCGCGCCAATGTAAGAGAGCGTCTAGATAAAAGTTTACTCTCATTTTCGACCAAGAATCGGTTCTAAACCAGTTCTGATTTTTTGTAAACCAAGTTATCCGTAATAATGATGGAAATGAATATCGTGATTATACCTTGAGGGTTGTTTTGTTGTGTTTCAGAGCTTCTGTCCGTGTGCATGGATCTGTACCGCAGTCCCCCGCCGCGCTTGCAGAAGACCAGTGTAGCCAGGGCGTTATGCAGCGTAGTGGAGCATAGAGTCACTCAGTCCTTGAGGGTTGTTTTGTTGTGTTTCAGAGCTTCTGTCCGTGTGCATGGATCTGTACCGCAGTCCCCCGCCGCGCTTGCAGAAGACCAGTGTAGCCAGGGCGTTATGCAGCGTAGTGGAGCATGGAGTCACTCAGTCCTTGAGGGTTGTTTTGTTGTGTTTCAGAGCTTCTGTCCGTGTGCATGGATCTGTACCGCAGTCCCCCGCCGCGCTTGCACAAGACCAGTGTAGCCAGGGCGTTATGCAGCGTAGTGGAGCATGGAGTCACTCAGTCCTTGAGGGTTGTTTTGTTGTGTTTCAGAGCTTCTGTCCGTGTGCATGGATCTGTACCGCAGTCCCCCGCCGCGCTTGCACAAGACCAGTGTAGCCAGGGCGTTATGCAGCGTAGTGGAGCATGGAGTCACTCAGTCCTTGAGGGTTGTTTTGTTGTGTTTCAGAGCTTCTGTCCGTGTGCATGGATCTGTACCGCAGTCCCCCGCCGCGCTTGCACAAGACCAGTGTAGCCAGGGCGTTATGCAGCGTAGTGGAGCATGGAGTCACTCAGTCCTTGAGGGTTGTTTTGTTGTGTTTCAGAGCTTCTGTCCGTGTGCATGGATCTGTACCGCAGTCCCCCGCCGCGCTTGCACAAGACCAGTGTAGCCAGGGCGTTATGCAGCGTAGTGGAGCATGGAGTCACTCAGTCCTTGAGGGTTGTTTTGTTGTGTTTCAGAGCTTCTGTCCGTGTGCATGGATCTGTACCGCAGTCCCCCGCCGCGCTTGCAGAAGACCAGTGTAGCCAGGGCGTTATGCAGCGTAGTGGAGCATGGAGTCACTCAGTCCTTCCTGGCGCTCACCATCAAGAACAAGCAAGTCTCTTAGTTGCTAATCTATCAAGACAACGGAAACGATACCGAAATGTGCTATATCAAAAATACCGAAATATTAGGAATTCCATTCGATATCAAATATCGATCGAAATACTCCCATGTCTGATTCATGTTCATTCAGTCGTCTGTAATCTCTTTGCGAGGCGTAGTTGTAATCTGCCTTTGCGTTGTGTCGACACTCACACTTCCAGCGTCAACAAGCAACTGACACCAACACCCGTACAGAATGCATCTCACACGACTGACAACGCTGTTTATTTACTCCATATCGAATACACTTTCCATATCGAGCTATCGATTCGATATCGAATCGAAATGGTGATATCGAAAATCTATTGAAAAATTGTATGAGGCGTGGCAACCCTAGTTATCATAACAGTGCAGCGTTCCGTTTGTTTGTGAGCTTGAATATAGAACCCCTGGGCATGCTACCAAGTGTCAAGCCGGCGTTCAATAGTGTCCCAGGTTGACATTTGTTTGTTAGAAAACAAGAGAAGCAAAGATTACAGCTTAGCCAAATTGACATCGCCTTTATAAGGGCTTTGACAGTGGTAATAACAAAAATGAATAGGGCCTAACTCTTCATTACACACACAGAAAAAATATAAGAAAGACACGGAAAAATTGCAGTATAAATTATAAATTCACAAGTTTGTCACGAAGGAAATAGGCAAATATACGAAAATAAAAAGAATGAAGCTTACAAGGAATGACTGGGAAAAGAGATACACAACACGAGAAAGTAATAACAATAATTAGACAAAACATACAATTGAAAGATTACAACCTCAAACATTTTCTACGAATAATACATAATTAAAACTAAAGTAAACATTTTTGTCTAAAACAATAATATCATCTAAAGATGCTTATAAGTGTGTTGTGAGTTGAATGTTCCGTGGTATTGTCGCAGGTTGACGTTTCTGGAGGATGCGTTCAAGGAGCCGGGCCTGAAGAAGTCCTCGAGTCTTCAAGCCGCCCTGCTACAGCTCTCGCTTCTGATCTGCACCACGGTAACGCAGACCTGTACCTGTTTCAACAGGAGCATGAGATTCAACTCATTGCTTGGCTTGACACTTTCTACGTGTTACTATTACTATGTATTGGTCTGTAGATACGTTCAGCTAGATCTGTTCTCGTTCCAGTTGGCTGTGGAGAGTCGTACCGCGATATGCCAGCTGGGTGAGGCGGTGCTGCCCTCTGTCCTCGCCATGCATCGCGTGGATGACCTGCCAGAGAAGAAGGTAAACAAGCTGTGAGAGCATGGTCTGTGGATCGAAACATGGGACTTGTGTTAGCTTTACCTTGAATGAGAGATGAGTGGGACAATAACCGTGGCTTCTGCTTGGCTGGCAGGGCGTGATGTTGGAGCTGCTGCTGCTGCAGGTGCGCGTGCACCACCCCCACGGGGCGGGGGAGGGGGCGGGGGCGGCGCACGCTCACAGCTGGGACCAGTGGCGCCGCCAGCTCAAGGCCATGTACGGCCTCGTGGAGACGGAGATGCGGAGCGTTCAGAGACCCAAGTTCGCCGCCGCCAAGCCCAGCTCGGTCTTACGCCTGCCGGACAACCTCCTGGATCTTGCCGTCGCCGTCTGCAAACAGGTACATGGAGCGGAGGTGAGGGGCTTCTACAACGGGTCTGAAGAACTTAGAGGGAAGTTTGGCCATGGCAAGGTTGCGATAAGAGCGTGCTTTACGTAGAAACCAACTGCTGGACTCGGAGAAGAGATAGGAAGTTACGGTACAAGATGGAGAATGAACTGATCTAGACGAAATTAATGAATAGGTCAAAACAAACCAAATGGGTAATGTAGCAAAATATAAGTTAGGTGATCCAATTCTCCAGAAGTAAAAATAACAATATGAGCACAGCATTCAAAATGGAGGATAGTACATATCTTGTAGTATACATGCACAGAAAGTCATGTGATAAATTTCAATATAAGACAACTTAATGAGACAGAAATTGGCACGAACGATAAGGCATACAAGTCTCTAATGTAGACCTACAGTGGCGTCTGTGAGTTTATTCCACGCCATAGTATTAGTCAAGGCCTAGTATTAGGGTTGCCGCTAGGAGGGCAAGAACCGTCGGGAATAGAAATGAACGAGATGGACAAGCAAAGGAAGTGATCAACAGGGGGTGGCGGGGGACCACGAGGGACTGACTGGTACGAGCTCGAGCTCGTTTTCACGGCTCGCGGTAAGCGTCTGGCATTTTTTTTCTGGCCAAGAATTGAAGAGAAATTGGAAAGTAGCAGATTGTGCCGCTTACACTTGTTGCTCTCTGCCAAAAGAAGTGAAATAAATTCAACTTTTGAAATACTATTGTATATTGTATTTGTACTTGTATTTGTACTATTGTATTTGTGCCACATACTACGATGCTAAAAATCACTCTATCGCCTGAATTGAACTCGGATTAAAATTTAAATGAATCAATCAAATCTTGCTCGGCCTCACCTAACTAGGTTAGTTATGTAGTGATCGATAGTAGCACGTCTTGGATGGGAATGGATGTCTTACAAGATATACTTGTAAGACATGAGGGGTAGGTAGTGGACTGGAGCCAACACCAAGCTGCGTGTATCCTTGAGTGACATGATGATTGTTGCAGGTGTTCGAGGGCTCGGGCAGCGTGCTGGAGGTGACTCAGCTGAACGAGTCTGTCTGCGAGAGCGGGTCCAAGCGGCGGAAGCTGGCCGTGGGGATCCCAGCACTCATGGACGTGCTAGCCTCGCTGGCCCGGACCAATGACAGCTGGCCGTGGCTTGCCTTGCTCACGCGGCTCCTGCAGCAGCACCCCGCAGTGGTGGACGACGCCCACTTCCTGCCCCTTCTTCAACTCACGGCAGACCTGCTCACCACCTGCAAGCATGGCCACGTCGTCAACTACCTCTGCCAGTCAGTACAAGCTCACTTCTCACCTGTTGCCCCACTTCCTGCCCCACTGCTCTGATTGTGTCCGCCTCCGATTGTGTCTGCCTCTGATCGTGTCTACCTCCAATTGTGTCCGCCTCTGATCGTGTCCGCCTCCGATTGTGTCTGCCTCTGATCGTGTCTACCTCCGATTGTGTCCGCCTCCGATTGTGTCCGCCTCTGATTGTGTCCGCCCCTGATCGTGTCTACCTCTGATCGTGTCCGCCTCCGATTGTGTCCGCCTCTGATTGTGTCCGCCTCTGATTGCAGCTGCTGCGTGGCCTTGATACGTGTGGAGAAACACCTGCTGGGTACAAGCACTGCAAGCCACACTCTCTGGAAACAAATCTGGGATACGACGCTAAGGTATTGTTTGGTTTTCATTTTTATCATTTGATGTTTTTCAAATAAATACAGAGCATGAATACGTGTCATAGAGAAATTCACCTTCACTATTTCTCTTCTATGTTCAAAAATCAGTGTAACTAAATGAAGAGTTCACATCTCCAAGATAATTGTATGCTCTTTAATTAATATGACATTCTATTTCAGTGAAGTCGATCAGTTTCAAGATAATACGTCAATGAATGAAAAGAATGTGATGAAATTCATCGACGTATCATCTCAAAACTGATTGAATTCACAAAAGTAAAATGTATATTAATTATAGAGCATAAAATTATCTTGGATTTGTAAACTTTTCATTCAATTACACTGGTTTTTGAACATGGAGAAAAATTAGTGAAGGGGAATTTATGTATTTTTACAAGCACCGTGCATCCACCCACCCCCTTAACATTATACTTGTACTGATTTACTTTTATTTTACTTGACTGACGTATTATCCAGCCAGCATGTTTGTTTGTTGCACAGAACGGTGGGCTTGAACCAGAGTGAAGAAGGCAGCCACGCCCTCCTCCAGAGTCTGCTGATGACCGGCATCCCTCTGCCCCACGCCCCTCTGGTGCACATGTTTGCTTCGGGGACCATCAAGCTCACCTCGAACAGCCTGCTGACCTTGGAGACGGTCTGCCACTGCTGCAGTGTCCCCGAGGAGTCGTGGAGGAGCTCGCTGCTGGACTGGGTGCTGCCCGATGGCGGGGTCAGCGACCTGCCCGTGGGCGCGTGGGCTCGGGCCGCGGTGGGGCTGGCCTTGAAGGACGGGCCGAGGAGGGACGGGAGAGACGGGAGAGACGCCCTGCCGCTGGACGACAGCCTGGCAGTCAGCTGCTTCGAGCGCGGGCTGCTGGTACCAGAGGAGCGGTCCAGCGGTGAGACGGGATGCTGTGGGAGGCTGGTGGACCCCGCGGCCACGCAGAAGCTGCAGGAGATCGCCGCCAGGTTGTGCGGGATGCAGCGGCCGACGGTGGCCCACGTAGACCTGCTCTTGCACCTGCTGTCCAACATGCGGCACAATCACCTCATACAGACAAGGTAAGACACGTGTACTGTGTCGTGATGGGTGGTGTGAGAACAAGGAGGTGCGTACTCTTGTCATGACCACGTTGTTTGATTGTTGAGCAGTGACCTGTCGGAGCTGACGAGTGTGGTGGAGATGACGTCTGGCACGGAGCTGCAGGTGATGAGCTCACTGACCCGCTTGTACGAGACGGCCTACCACCCGGACGTGCTAGTGCTGCTCCGAGTGGCCACCGCAGCAGACTTCCTGCAGGCCGTGTACAACGTGGCCAAGACCAGAGTCGTGGCCAAGTCCAGCGGATCCGTGCAGGCAGAGTTCGAAGGCAAGCAGGCCAGACGTTACCCTACACTTACGACGGTATTTCTCGTCAACATTAAACTTGCTAGGCCTACTTAACAGTAGCAGTTTGCAAACTCCAAACTTGGTTTCTTAAGTTCACAGAAAACGTAGGATTCAACCAATGAGCGCCTAGTTCAAACATCTGGTTGACTGCCATTTTGGCAGAATGTGTCTAGCCAATTGTTTGTTAGCAACTAATAACAACACTAGGAACAAGACTTGATGCTGTGTAAATGAATTACGACATTCTAAAAACTGTAATGATACTATAATTTCTCATATTACATCTTATAAATTGTGGAAAATTATTAAAAGCTCTCACTAGAGTTTGGGTCTTTTAGGTTATGTTGCGCTCAAGAGGGTGGCTATAGAAAGGGGCCCTGAATGTCTTGATGCGTATTTTGTCCAAGTCAAAATAATTGTATGTTCACTAAGACTATGAAAAGTGCAAAACAAAAGAAGGTAAAATGTCTGTTTGTTGTGTAGGCAGTTCTGACGAGGACGTGGAGTGGGAGCGAGGGGGGCGGTCCGGGGACGGGAGCACGTCTCCGCTGCTAGACGTGGACCTGTTGCCTGAGAACGACAAGTGCCAGGCCAGGGCCGTCATGCTACTCGCTGCGTTCAGCTGTGCAGCAGGTAGTTGTTATTGCATCATTCCGAGATTCAACGACAGTGACTTGTAGCCCAGGCCTGAAATAAATGCTGTGCTAATAGTGAAGCAACATCCCCAGTCCCATTGGAAAGAGCAGTTGATATCCTTGCATTATAAGACTTTACATTCTGATAATAGATAACAAGTAAATAAGAAACAAGCCCTAATCCATCTCACCCTAATAAAATACTAATTACATTGGGGCTAGTAATCAAAATATATTCGATGAAACAAATATTAGAACCA
Source organism: Brachyptera putata (assembly GCA_907164805.1). NCBI lineage: Eukaryota > Metazoa > Arthropoda > Insecta > Plecoptera > Taeniopterygidae > Brachyptera > Brachyptera putata. The sequence goes on from OU015465.1 coordinate 120,357, forward strand.
AAATAACAAATCATCAATACATGCCTTCATCAATTTGGCCTGTAAAATAAGATGAACACTTTTGACTGATGAGAAGAAAATCTGTCTCCTTGTCTTGGAATTGAACCAAGTCCCCTTGAACATTGGGACTTCAAGGTTCCGAGACTTCTGTTTGCCCTTCAGGTGGGACGGAACTGGACCCGCGGGGCAAGAAAGCCGTCTCTGCTCTCCTGGACCACATGGTGGAATCCTTCGTGCAGACCAGACCCAGCGACTTCCTCATGTCCGCCACCTTCCTGCGCAGCGTGTTGCGGGCCTCCTCGCTGCAGGAGACGCAAGTCACGCAGATCTTGTCCGTCGTACAGGCCATGTGTAAGAGCAGGCATTCGGACGCGGGGGCTGCCGTCATCATACTCGGCCTCATTCAAGGTAAGCTGGCATTGTACTGCTCGATATGTCACTTGTGAGGACCTTCTTCACCTACCATTGTCCCAGTACATTGCTCATCCTACAACGCAAGCAGATGCTGCATATTCCTAGCGTTTGTTTCAGAGGTCTCGAGGCACGTGGGGGGCAGTGAGTTGCAGCAAGAGAACCTGCTCTCCTTGCTACGAGCCTTCAAGAGACTGACGGCCCAGCACAAGTTCGGTCCACAAGTGCTTGTGCAGTACATCACGTGCTTGGACACAGTTGCTAAGGTAGGATACAGTGCTAACGTCTCCGAGTACAAGTCGGACATGAGCTAGTGTCACATGGTAGAGGATGATTCGATAGGGCTGGTAGAAGGTCCTAAAGTATACCAGATCTTCTGCCAAGCTCCTATGAGCAATATTGGCACTTCAAGGACAACACCAGTAATGGCGTTGTTCCATGACATTGACGGCATACTCAGGGTCTGCTGCGCGCAGACATCCCGCACCTACACACTTACAATACATTCGTTATTTTTACATTAACAACCAACATTCACTACAAATCACTTCGATGGCAGAACAACGTTTGCCGAGTCTGCTAGTAAATTATATAAACTTGATCAAATTGAGTTTAATGAGAGTAGAGAATACTTGATATTTTAATATAGATTACCTCCACATTTCTATTTCCTTCCCATAATGTATGGAAAATCTTGCAGTGGGGCAGTTAATGTAGAGAAGACGGCCATTGAGGACTCATGACGACTTGATTGACCATGAAGATCCAACTTACTGTACATTAATTGTAATCATAATAGCTGACAGTGAGATGAGGCGTGTTCTCGACCAAAACGGTCCGAACTGAGCTCATCAGACTTGTTTAATTAGTTATTAAGATTGTCGCTTAAGTACTTCTGAATTATATTTTAAGAATGATAACTTTGGGCCATTTACCACCGAATACTTATGCACTGTTATGCATCGTATCGTATTGTAAGTAAATAAAGATGTACTTGTTCAATGTGGCATTCCACGGACAGAGCAGTGTGTAGACCGAGAGTGTGTTGCGACAGGCGGAGTGGGGTGGCGGGGTGGCCGCGGGCGACGAGATCCTGGCCCACCTGTCGAGCCCGTTCCACGAGGTGCGCATGTGTGCGGCGGGCTGCGTGGCCAGCCTCTTCACGGGCATGGACCAGGCCCGGGAGGTGCTCATGTTCGACAAGCTCTGCGGCGTCATCATGGCCTCGTTCGTCGTACAGGTCAGTACATACGTACACAGTGGAATACTCTATTAATATGACATTGATATATTTTAATATTGTTTGCAAGAAAAAAAAGAGAAGTCCGCGAAGAATGCGTCGATCTGCAAAATCACATTTTCGTTATTTATTTGCAATGACTGATTTGTTTTACTTTGATGTGAAATTGTAAAGTAATATGAATCTCTTTTGTGTTTATACTTTTTATATCCCGTTATTTGTTTAGTTTCCCCCTCTCGGTTGTTCTGCGATTGATATCGTGTGGAACAGGTTCACCAGAGCGTCCAACCGAACAGTATGAACGGTTTAGCTGAGCACAAGTAGGCATATAGTTATGTTGAAGCAAGTCGTGTGAATTGTGTAAAGGGAAAGAGAGAACAGCAGCTTAGCGAGGTTCACAAGTACATAGGCCTACTCAAAGCCGTTGATAGAACACAGAGACGGTGATTTAGACACACGATGTTTCATACGGCTGTTGCCTTGGTGACACTAGAGTAGATAGTGGTGATGAAGGCTGCTTGTGGAAGGGGTGATGTCGGACTCCACGTGTATTTCATTCTTGTATTTCATTTTCAATGTATTTCAGTATGTAGGCCCTACTACCTCAGGGGTTTAATTTTCTATTTTGTGATTGTTTTTATTATTTTTATGATCTATGATTTTCATGTTTTTTATTATTGTTTCGAGTGTTTCTATGTGTAGCTGCATTATAGTTGTGTAGGCTTCCAAGCTATTTATAACTGAATGCTGATGTTGCAGGGTGAGTTGACAGGGCCCGAGATGACGGACGAGAGTGCCAACAGAACTGCAAGTGGCCTGCATGCTCTGGCGGCCCTCGTAGTGCTCAGCCCACGCTCCAGGAGGAAGGCCCTGTTCAGCATCCTGCAGCTGATCCAGGAGAAGAATGTCAGTACTGGTGAGCAGGGGGGATATACAGGAGAGCAACAACTACGGGATTAGCAACGGAGATGACACAGTCTGAGGCAGGAGGTTGTCCGAATACCACTTACTGTTACATAATAGGTATTCGAGGAAAGAGATGATGATTCTTTTCAACTTGACCTTTGGTTTCTACAGTTAATTTTATATTGGAATATGCTTTGCAAATATAATATTTTATACAATCCAGCTCAATATCTTCAAATTTTATTCCATTTTATTCAAATGTATTTTATTTTCAAATAATCCAGACACATCTTTCTCTTGGAATTTTCTCTTCAAATGTTCCTGTAGAAAATGATGATTGTAATTTATTGATAGCCTGATTCTTTCTGTTCCAGCCTTGGTGCACAAAGTGTTGAAACTTGTGGGCCAGCATTTGAAGGTGGCCGACATCAATATGTTCATGAGGACGAATCTGAACTACCTGTTGGTCCGCTGGCTGGATCTGTATCCGCTGCCGGTACGTATTCCGCCGCGCCGTGCCAGTTCAATTGTTGAAGAGATCACTTAGTCACTCTCTCACTTCGTAACTAATACCTGTACTCGGGTCACGGAAGCCTCAAACAACTCCTTACCCTACCTTGTAGGTATATATTCGTAATTATTATTCATGTAATAGAATGTGACCACTTGAGGCTAGAGGCCAATGTTACACATTGCCACAATACTAGGCACAATTCAGATCTTCAAATGAATCACGGTGAATATAATAATGTCAATGCCGCCTGGTTTGTTCAAACGAGTGAGTCGGATAAAATGTAGTGAAAGGGGTCCTCGAGTGTCGTGATATGAGAAGAATGATGATGATCATCAGAGAGGCCGAAAGATTCAGTGATTCCGCTGAATCAGGAATGTTTGATCCAGACAGAAAAACTCACCCGTTGATTAACTAACATTACAACAATTTCAGTTTCTTTATTCATTATTATTTTGTCTTCTTATTAAATTGTGTAGTTACATTATAGTTGTTTTATTTACCTAGTAATGCTTCCTTCAGTTCTTGAGAGTCAAGTCATGTGTTTCAGGAGTTCCCGTGGTCGCTGGTTGGTTCGGGGTCCGAGCGTGCGTTCTACTCCGAACACCTTGACGCGGTGGTCCCGACCTTGCTGTACGCGGGCAGCAACGAGACCTTGACGACCGTCTGCCAGACTCTCAACCGCCCGGTCTCGCAGGTGCTAGAGGTGAGCTCAGGTCTTGCTGTACGCGGCAGGCCTTGACGACCGTCTCGCAGCCAGCTTACCTCGTGCTTGTGTTCCAGGCCTGCTACCCGCGCCTCATGGCCTTGTTCCTGCCGAGCCTGGCGGACCCAGCATGCGGGGCCAACGGCAAGCGCATGTACGCAGCGCTGGGTGATCTCATGAGCAAGGAGCGGGTGGACAGCCTGCTTACCTCCAAGCTGGGACAGGTAGTGGTCTGCATCTTCCGCCTGCTGTGTGACATGGACCACTTTGAGATGCTGTGTGGGTCTCGGCCCGTGTTGCTAGACCCGGACCTGCCCAGCTACTCGGCCGCAGCCATACACAAGACACTACTCTACCTGCAGGTAGCACTATCTCTCTCTATAACCTGAGGCTTCATATACCGTATTGTCCCGAATATAAGCCGAGGGTTTTTCTCGAAATTTTGAGTCCAAAAGTCACCCTCAGCTTATATGCGGATCTCGGCCTAAAATCGGTCAAAAACACGTTTTTCACCAAATATAATAGGGCGCACTACACATGCCTACTCTGAACAACAGAATCAACTTGAAACGCAAAATATTGCACTAAAACAAGATTAATAATGTTTTATCTAAGAAGCATCGTTTCCATTATCTGTCATTTATTTGACGCGCATAATAAACAAGCCCGCTCACAGCTGTGACTGCCCGTCTTGTCAGACCTTGGTCCTGAACGAGTAGCTGGGCCATATGCCGACGCGCTCATCGGCACTACCGAGTAACAGTCGTGGCCCAATCAACGGTTTCTCACACGCATTCGCATAGTTCCTCACGCGCGCAATACGAAATTACCTAAATCAACTCAGCTAGATGATTGACGTGGAAAGGATAACCTTTTTCTCAATGTTGCCTAAAAGTTTGGGTCGCTTATACGGTCTTCGGGACATACGGTAGATTGGTGAAAGAAGACGAACAGCAACTTACCGAGGTTCCGCCTAACGATTGTTCCACCTAACGAGCCTTCCGCCTAACCAGCCTAACGAGTCTTCCGCCTAACGAGCCTTTCGATGGAATAGTCTTCCGCCTAACGAACCATCCGTCAAACGAGCCTTCCGCCTAACCAGTCTTCTGCCTAACGAGCCTACTGCCCAATGAGTCTTCCGCCTAACCAGGCTTCCGCCTAATCAGCCTTCCACCTAACCAGCCTAACGAGTCTTTCGCCTAACGAGCCTTCCGCTTAAATAGTCTCCGCCTAACAAGCCTTCCGTCCAACGAGCCTTCCGCCTAACTAACCTTCTGCTCAAAGAGCCTTCTGCCTAACAAGCCTTCCGCCTAACAAGCCTTCCTCTCAAATAGCCTTCCGCCTAACAAGCCTTCCGCTTAAAGAGCCTTCCGCTTGAAGAGTCCACCGCCTAACGAGCCTTCCATAACGAGCCTTTTGCCTAACCAGCATAACCAGAGCTGTGACCTACCTGCTGCCGGGCCTGGTTGAGCTGCTCGCCGTGCAGCAGCAGACTCGCTGGCAGGTGGACCTGTTGGACCACTTGTAACACCTATACAACCAAACTACTTGTGAATAGGCTTCCAGAGAGACTGAGGAACATTAACCTACAAGCAGTCTTCTTAATATGGATGAATTCTACAAACAAGCGCGTGGTTAAATTATGTGTTCAAACATGAAATGATTTATAATTAGTAAATACTTGAAATACTTTATGTTAATTATATTGTAAGTTTCTTGAAGTTCTAATATATGTTTTACTATATAAATTCTGACAAGGTCAACACAATGTAAATTGTACAAACAACTGTGGTAGGAGAACACGCCTAACCCTGAGCTGCCGCTAGCCGAGTACCTGGTGAGGAACGAGCCGTCGGCCGTGGAACAGATCCTGCTGCGACTGTCCTTGGACATCCACCATTCTCCCACGCTCGCCGACCGTCTGCTGGCGCTCCACCGCTACGCTGCCTTCTGCGACACCCTGGTGGCTGGCAACCTGCACGGCATGGCTGCATTCACGCTGCGTTCCGTCACGCTGACCCTGGCGCACCTAGTGCGGCGCGGCGACCCCTGTCTGTCCGCCGCCGCCTGCGCTGCGCTGCACCACCTGCTTGCGTGCTGCCTGCCCACCCACGCCCCCTCCCTCGAGCCGCACCTGGGCTGCGTGGTGGGCGTGTTGGTGCCCGCCGCCCGCCACCCGGCCCTCGCCCGCTGGGCCCTGGGCCTGCTGGCGCTGCTTGTGGTGGAACACTGCGACGCCCTGCTGGCCGGGGTGCGGGGCCTGGACCCCTTCCCCCCCGACCCCCTCTTCCAGGACATGCAGCAGGCCTACGTGAGGGTCAGCGACCGGGAGAGCAGGAGTGCGCTGGAGGACGAGGTCAGGCACTTCCTGGAGGCGAGTCGGGGGAAGACAGGATGCCAGGCGGAGGGCTTGCTCCACATCAGGTCCAAGGTGAGGGCGAGGCAGTCGGTAGCCGGTTACTGGAAACTTATTGTCCCACATTTAGTGAGAGTAGTTCACAAGAGATGAAGGCTGGAACCCGGGGAATGTCAGAGTAGCCGAATTATCGCTGCTTAAGTGATTTGTTTCAATCTGTCTTAAGTATTGTTTGTTTTCCAGCTGTCTGAGAAGAAGGGCGAGCTGAACACGATGTACGCGGAGCTAGTGGACATGCGTGGCTTCTCCGAGGACTGTTCCCGCAGCCTGCTACATCAGCTGATCTGCAGGCTGGTGCGGCTAACAGCTGACCATGACAAGAGGGTAGGTTCCAGCTAGCTGCCATGGCAACGTGCCCAGTCCCAGCTAGGTGCCATGGCAACGTGCCCAGTCCCAGCTAGGTGCCATGGCAACGTGCCCAGTCCCAGCTAGCTGCCATGGCAACGTGCCCAGTCCCAGCTAGCTGCCATGGCAACGTGCCCAGTCCCAGCTAGGTGCCATGGCAACGTGCCCAGTCCCAGCTAGCTGCCATGGCAACGTGCCCAGTCCCAGCTAGCTGCCATGGCAACGTGCCCAGTCCCAGCTAGCTGCCATGGCAACGTGCCCAGTCCCAGCTAGCTGCCATGGCAACGTGCCCAGTCCCAGCTAGCTGCCATGGCAACGTGCCCAGTCCCAGCTAGCTGCCATGGCAACGTGCCCAGTCCCAGCTAGGTGCCATGGCAACGTGCCCAGTCCCAGCTAGCTGCCATGGCAACGTGCCCAGTCCCAGCTAGCTGCCATGGCAACGTGCCCAGTCCCAGCTAGCTGCCATGGCAACGTGCCCAGTCCCAGCTAGGTGCCATGGCAACGTGCCCAGTCGCAGCTAGTGGTAGCCTGACGCCTGCTTGTTCCAGACCAGCCGGGAGGCTGCGCGCTGCCTGGGAGAGCTGGGCCCGGCAGACCTGACCACCATGGTCCTGCAGCCCGAGGTCACGCCGCTAGTGACCTTGACCTCACTCGCTGCGCACCTGCTCGTGGACTACCTCGTGGACCAGGATGTGGACCTCGGACAAGCGGCTAGCCTCGCGCTCTACGCACTCCTAGCCTCGGACCAAGCTCGCGCGCCTAAAGGTCAACCTACTTACAAGCACTTATGTACACTCATCAAGTGAAACCTCTATGCATCGTTTTCCTGCATGTTTCATTCATTCTTTCTCACCCCACTCTCATATGATCGATGCTGGACAGAGGTTTCACTGTACATATATACGTGCACACTTTGATGGTCCATGGAAGCCAATTTTGAGGAATATCAGATTTCCTCAAAATCGGTTGGACCATTTTTGAGAAACATCATCTCAAAGTTTCTAAAAAACCCATAAGATTAGGCTGGACATGAAAAATTGAAAAATAAAATCTATCCAATATGATTCAAATTTTCCTCAACTGTAAACACAAAAATAACACACATTTATAAAAATTGGCGTGTATTTTGGGCCAGCCGTTACGAAGAAAATAATTTAATAAAAGTTTTTTATTTATCGAAAAGATAGAAATATCAGCGGAAAAATATTGCATTGTTAGCTTCACGGCTTCTTAGATCTATTGGCATCGGATAAAGTTCATTGATATGATCAAGTATTCTCTGAAATATGTGTTGAATAAAATGTCAAGTGCTGTGTTGTTTGTCCCAGGCAAGGAGCGTCAGCTGCTGGTCCCGTTCTTGAGGCGTGAGGGCGGCCGGAGGAGCACGAAGAGCTGTGTGGCGGTGGACGAGGAGTTGTTCCAGCGGGCGGTGGGCAGCCCGGAGCTCTGGTGTCCGCCCCAGGCCTGCTCTCACCAGCGCTGGATCACGGACCTGGCCGTCTCCTTCCTCGGGACCTTCCGGGGCCTGGACGCGGCGCAACACCTGGCAGCGGTCTGCACAATCAAGGTCAGCGTGCTGTCCATATCTATAGCTTGCCATTCATCTGTCAAAGGCAGAGAAGAAGACAAGCAGAAATATAAGGAAGGGAGTGGGAAGGCTAATATTTAAAATAAAAGAGGAGAGACGTAGGTGGTACAGGCATATGTGACGAGTGGAAAAGAAGAGAATACCGAGAGCAATGTTTGAGATAGCAGAAAACAATGGAGCTGAGAGAAGAGTAGGAAGACCAAGAGAGAGGTGGCAGGAGGGAGTAAGGTGTGGGGTAGTCAAGCGAGGAGAAAAATGGGAGGAAGTGGTAGACGAGATATAGTGGGAGGGAACTCGTATGAAGAAAAGAAGCAGAGGATAGTAGTAGTAGTGAAGAAGAGAGAGAAGAAGTCGGAACTGGCAGGAACCGACTGATAAGAAGAAGTGGTTATCTGGGTTTGACAGATAACGTTGATGGTTGAGTGTTTTGCCGCCAGGTGAGCTTCTCGGAGGAGACGCTGCCGTACCTGGTGGAGCTGGCCGTACGTCACGGCAGCGTGGAGTGCGCCGCGGTCGTCAGCCGGAGTTTGCGTCTGTTCTTCCAGAAACACTTCCAGAGACTGCACACAGATCCCGACCAGGACAAACGTGAGCATTACGAGCTCGTGCAACTCTTACGGAGCTTTGTCTGACTGTTTGTAAACACTGCACAGGTCGCAAGGTTTGACCGATCAACATGAAACTTTTTTTGTACGCAAACTTGTCCATCTTGGAACCCTATAGTTTTGGGTCAAATTGGTTGGACCACTTTTGAGAAACATCATTGGAAGTTTCTGAAAACCCCATAAGATTCAGCCGGGCAGAAAAAATTGAAAAGTAAAATCTCTCCAATATAATTCAAATTCTCCTCAAATGTAAACACGGAAATTATACACATAGTGAAAAATTTGTATGCAATTTGGACCAGCCGTTTCGAAGAAAATAATGTAAAACATGTTTTTGATTCATCGAATACCTTAGATAGAAATAATAGCAGAAAAATGTTGCATTGTTAATTCACGGCTCTCTAGATTCGTTGGTATGGAATGAAGTTCATTTTATATGATCACGGTATGTAGAGTTTTAGATTTCACTTTCTAGCCATCTCGCTGCGCTATCCTGCGTTGGCCTAGTATTTAAAGCTTGACCTGTTTTAATACTCGTACGTTGATCTTGAAATGTCCACATGAGTGTGATTGTGTTCAGACTGCAAGGAGCGCGTGTGGCTGAACCGAGCGTCTGTCCAGTGCATGCTGAACGTGGTGTCGTTCGTACGGCTGCAGCGGACTGCTTCCAACGACAGCTTGTGAGTAGAACTACTTTACCCTCGCATCCAACACAGACTGCAGACAAAATCTCTTCCAAGAGAGGTCATACAAATCAGAAATATCTCGTATTATTTTGTTATAACTTGAACTTGCGAGTTCCCACATTGTCAATCAATGAACAGAAGCACTCAATAACAGTGTACCTCTATTGCCATATAGCGAGGTCAGCATCACTGCAAGAAGGGGAACACATGTCATTGATTGCTAATGAAATGCTACTGTTTCTTTCTCGTGATGTATCAAGCTGGCTCTGACTGGTTGCTGTTTCAGGCTTAAGAACGACGCGCTGGACTTGGATTACCTGCACTTGGCGGTGGCGGCTCAGTTCTGCTTGGCGTACTTCACGTCAATCCTCTACGCAGAGCTCTGGTGCAACTCCTTCCAGACCAGGTACCTGCTTCATTACGTCCCATCATTATTCTCTATTAGTTCAAAGTGGAAGATATCAACATTCGTGTGTTTGGATTTCCTAATACCAATGTTGGTAATGTCCGGATATATCACAGAAACGGTTCATACTTATAATGTGTTCCGGACCTTCGGCAACTGAAGACTTTTGTCTGCGGCGAAGAAGTGGGATCACACACAGCGCAGACCTGGTGTCAAAGTTCATTGCATTTCATTTGAAATAATAATAAATTGGGGTGGTAAGATCGCCCTTGTGGTGCCCCGTCCAAACGATCCTACTTTCATCCTTAGCCTCAATTGGGGAACAATGATTTAGTATCAAGTTTTGACGTTATTAAAAAAAATAATGTGTTAGTTTAAGGAAAAGGTTGGGTGGAAGACCGAACCTTGCCCTTTTCATTGTAAACCGTTGTTGGCAATAATTATATTCCGTGCTTGCAATTGTTGGCCATGTCCCGGGCAGGAACTAGTCCCCCCAGATCGTCTCCAACCCTCGACCTATATGGTCTTATCAGTTATCTTAGCGCCAGTCGGCCTAGAGTCTTGTTTGCAGTTGTAGTTAGTATCCGAAATCATACCAACCGGTTTCAAGAGTATTAATTATGATTTACAGTTTAGTATCTAGACTTATTAATAAAGCTTACGCGCATTTATAATGAACAGTGTGTTATTTGTTTAGTATATAAAGTACAGCTGACATTCACCTCCGTGTTTGGTTTCCAGAGAATGTGGGGAAAACTACAGCGACGATCTTCAGAGCTTCTCCACGTTTGATTACATCAGCACTCAGGATCCCAAGGGCGGTCAAACTGTACAAAACCTGTTACGAGAGGTACGTCACTTGTAACTATTACTCTGCTGAAGTCAACGTAGATATCTATGCATCTTGACACCAACTCAGTATTTCAAAGTAAGATCTTGTCGACACGGGAATATCGCCCTAGAATATGCCGCCAGCTGACAGTTGTACTGACCAATCACTTCTATATTCATGAGCCAGGGTGATTGAATGAAAAGTGAATCTTTTCCAAGATAATTCTATGCTCTCCAATTAATATGACATTCTATTTTTGTGAATTCAATCACTTTTAAGATAATACCTCAATGATTACCAAGAATGTGATGAAATTCATCTACATACTATCTTAAAACTTCAAACTTGGTGTGTCTAGGAAGAAAGCCCAAGGGTTGGTATGTAAATTGTGTGAAAGGGAAAGAGCTTACCGAGGTTCACAAGTAGTTAGGCCTGCTGTTCTTCACACAATTCCTATGAAAGTTGAAACTGATATAATTGACAAAACTATAATGTGATATCATTTGAAGAGCATATAATTAGCTTGGGGTTGATCTAGTTGCACCGATCTGTAATGCTGTGTTGTGTGTGCAGGCGTACACCCAGATCGGAGACAGCGACGCGGTGTACGGCTGTGGCTCCTCCCACTTGCTTGAGCCGCGGACCCGCGTGTGCCACTACCAGCTGCTGGGCAAGTGGGACGACGCCATGCTGCACTACGACCTCGAGCTCTCCGCTGGGAACCTCTCCGCTACCTCAGGTACTCTCTCTCTCTGTTGTTATAACTATCGCACTTTCACAGCCTCACTACGCACTAACACAATTCCCTCGGACCTTCCATTCGGAACCGGTCGAGTACAGACAGACAGACGCCAGCAAAACTCTATACACTGAAACCTCTATCCATCGTTTTTCAAGGGATCAAGAAAATAAACCATCCAGGCAGGAAAACGATCCATCCAGGAAAATTTAACATTGATTATATGGGAGTGGGGTGAGAAAAAATGAATGATACAAGCAGGAAAACGATGGATCCGGGAACGATGCATAGAGGTTTCACTGTATTATATACATATAATGATATAATATAATATATATAATATATAACCGAGTTAATAATCCGTTGTGAGACGTGATCCAGTACTAGAACAGTTCTAGCTTACTAGATCGTACTTGTATGGATTGTGTAAAGGGAAAGAGAGAACAGCAGCTCACCGAGGTTCACAAGTACATAGGCCTACTCCAAGCCATTGAGAGAACACAGAGGTGATTTAGACACACGAGGTGTCAGCTATTGCTGGGTCACAGTAGAGTTGTGGTAATAATGAGGCTGATGGAAGGCTGCTCTTTTAGGTAGGTGTAGGAAAGTGTGTGAGAGGAAGGGGGAGGAATTGTTATGCTATTGGGAGTGTTTGTCTGTCCAGGCCTACTTGTTGCGCTGGAGAAGCGAGGTCTGCACCACTTGCGCCACGGCTACCAACAGAGCTCCGCCTCCGAGGACGCGGGCTACGACTGCCTGTGGCGCCTGGGCCAATGGGAGGCCCCGGCTGCCACTAGCCCCGCCTGCTACGAGCGGCACCACTACCTGGCGCTGCGGGCCCTGCATGCCCGGGACTGGGCCGGGGTGGCGGGCGCGGTGGAGAGGGCCCGGCAGTGTGTGGTGGACTCCCTGGCCAGCGCCAGCCTGGAGAGCAGCAAGAGCCTGTACCCGGCTCTGTCCAGGCTGCAGATCCTGCAGGAGGTGGAGGACGTGGGGGCGGCGGCGCAGCAGGGGCAGTACGACGCCGCGCTGCGCAAGTGGCGGCTGCAGGACCAGCTGGGCTGCGACTTCCTGTACCGCGAGCCCGTCCTGGCCCAGCGCTCCGTCGTGGTGGCCGGCCTGGTGGGCGCGCTGGCAGAGACCCTGGTGGGCGCGCTGGCAGAGACCCTGGTGGCCACGGCCCGGCGGGCACGCGAGGAGAAGGCCTACCACGTGGCCGTGCGCTCCTTGGGGAGGCTGAGCCAGATGAGCGACCTGCCCCCCGGCATGCGTGACCTGGTGACCCTGGAGGACGCGCGGGTGTCCTGGGAGAGGGGGGACCAGGAGGTGGGCAAGGTTGTCCTGCAGTCCCTCCTGAGGCAGTTCTCCGTGACGCCCCCGCGCAGCCCGCCCCAGGCAGCGCTGTACGCAGAGGCGCTCCGGCTGTACGGCAGCTGGATGGTGGAGACCCGGTCGGAGAACCCGCAGGTCATCATCGAGCGCTACTTCAAGAGGTCGCTGGGGGTGCTGGGTGGGGGGGTGGACACCTACGTGGCTCTGGCCTCGTTTGCCGACGCCCAGTACCAGCAGATCTCGCGCTACCTCCGCTCCTCCGAGTTCAGGAGGAAGCGGGAGGTCCTGGAGGGCATGCGGAGCGACGCGGTCAGGCTGCGCAAGGACTCGGTCATGGAGAGCAAGAGGGCCGTGTCGTCCTACACCAAGCAGAGCGACTCTGACCAATCAGAGATCGACAACATGCAGGCGGAGAAGGACGCCACACTCGTCTTGGCCATGCAGTACGTACCAACATCAGATCAACTTCTATGCTTTTTATACTTTTAGAAAGAGTTTATAAATATATAAATTGGGTGGAAGGGAAAGAGAGAACAGCAGCTCACCGAGGTTCACAAGAAGATAGGCCTACTCGTGATGGTGTTGCAGCCGTTGATAGAGCACATAGAGATGAAGTAACACAAGATTTTGACGTTTCGGCTGTTGCCTTTATCACTGTAGAGTAGGTAACCTACTAACCTAGGTAACCACCTACTAGAACAAGCAGTCTTCATTACCTACTGTACAGTGATAAAGGCAACAGCCGAAACATCAAAATCTTGTGTTACTTCATCTCAGTGTTCTCTCAACGGCTCTCCACCACGAGTAGGACTATCTTCTTGTGAACCTTGGTAAGCTGCTGTTCTCTCTCTCCGTTTCACCCAACACATATATGAAGCCTCAGGTTATTTTCCTAGACACACCAAGTAGTTTGATAGTGAGGTGCTTGTAACAATGTCCGAGTGTGTCGCAGGTATTACATGCTGAGCCTGGAGACGGGGGACAGGGAGAAGCACGACATGCAAGTGTTCCGCTTCGTCTCGCTCTGGCTGGAGAACAAGACGAGCCAAGTCCTGGACGACATGCTGACCGAGTCCTTGGCCAAGATCCCCAGCCACAAGTTCCTGCCGCTGCTGCCCCAGCTGGCCCCGCGCATGGCCGTCGACCAATCAGATCCATTCGTGCACAAACTCAACGCTCTGCTAGGTGACATTAACACTCCTGCTATTCTCATTACATTCATCTTTCAACACATTTATAGCAATAGAATTCACAACACCAGCCTGAAACCAAGATAGAATATTGATTGTAATTCTTTTAGAGTATTCTTTTTTTTGAACTTTAATGCAATGGTTGTTTCTCATGCTCTCCTTTGTTACCTTCTTGTTCATTAGATAATCTGGGAGTTACCCCTTTCGTAACTTTATTGATAAAAGTAAGAATGAGTAAACAATGAGACAAGTTTTTAAAAGGAAGATGAAGGAATTTTCAACTGTTCATGGATTTTATAATATTCAAGAATTCAAAGAAGCTAAAAATTGTACGTGCATTTACTGTCATACCCGATGATTTACATGTAGGATTACTGTTCGATGTAGTTATAGTTATTTTAATGTGTACTTTTTCATAGACTGACTATTTTCAATAGTTCAATTCTATTGTTTGATTATTATAATTCAGCCTCTTTAGCCATGATAGTGACAGCAATACAACAACACCCTCTCACCCTGCTGTTTGTTGGCAGAGAGATGCGCCAAGGAGCACCCTCATCACACGCTGCCGCTCATCTTGGCTCTCGCTAACTCATTCAAAGACAAAGAGTACAGCAAAGAAGGACCGGCCACAAAAAACCACGCTAACATTACAGAGGTATTCACATTGCTCATATGGGTTAGGGAGCCCTCCACAGATATTATTGTTTCTTCTTTTATTTTTATATTTATGTACGTAGGCCGACAGTAAATCCTCAAATGTCAAGGGACCACAAAAATTGAAATTTGAGTGGTTAAAAAATGTTTTTTGAAATGTTTCTAGTTTTATCAAGTAGGCATTGAGTGATAGATTCAAAAGCAATGTGTGTACACCTTTACTATTTTTTCCATTACATTTCGTATAAAATGTCGCTCATCGTACAACGCACATGCTGCATTTCCCTAGTTCATTTCATATCCGGAATATTTCCATGTGGTGTTTGATTGAAGGTGCGTGTGCTGGGCGCAAAGGAGATGATCTCACGTCTGCGTAAAGACCCGAGTATTGGCCACGTCGTTCAGCAAATGGAGCTCTTGGCGTCAGCTTTCATTGAACTGGCCAACCTAGAAGCCAAAGGCAAAGGCACCGGTAAGTCGTAGCAGAAGCTCCTCGTGACAGCAAATCAAGTGGCTGTGATGATAGTACCGAGCAGCTGTGTTTATTGATTTCAGTCCAAGCCATAAGCGCCGGCTCCCAGCTGCGAAGGTTGAAACGCATGGAGCTCGTGTTGGTGCCGTCAGTCACGATTCCCGTGGTCAAGAGCGGCCGATACAGTTCCATAGTCGGTAAGCTCGTGGCTCGCTCTCATCCCCTGGTACTCTATCGGTCTCCCACCTGACCTTGTCTTCAAACTAACGCATTATAGCAGAATAAATAATTAATCAATCAATTGAAAATAATATTGACAGAGTAATGACTGGACGGACTAGTGTAATGCTGTGATGTTGAGGAGAAGAGTAGAGAACCCTGGACCAGCTTCCTGTAGCAGGTGATCTTGTTGCAGGCATTGAGAGGTTCGAGGACAGCTTCAGCCTGGTCGGCGGAGTGAACGCACCCAAGAAGCTCATGTGCCTCGGTACAGACGGAGTCAAGAGACCGCAGCTGTTGAAGGTGACCCTTAACTTCACTCTCGTCCAATCGAGACTCGGTAGACCGACTGAAATCAGCAAAAACACCTGCGAACTCTTGCTCTTGCTTCCTCTTGCTTCTAAGATATTGATGGGGGTAGCAAATTATCTGTTTTACCTTTGAAAATATTACGACAAAATTGTTTTTTGCTGTTTGAAAATTTAAAAAATCTATGCCTTCTGCTGTTCAAAATTTGAAGAGAAATTGATAAAATGATCTTGTTGTTCAGACAAAGACTGTATAACGGTGGTGTTTCCAGGGCAAGGACGATCTGCGGCAGGACGCCGTCATGCAACAAGTGTTCTCGCTGATGAACTCTCTGCTCAAGAACAACAAGGACACGCACAAGCGCAAGCTCATCGTGCGCACCTACAAGGTACTATTTACCACTAATGTGCATCTGTTCTTTGATCTTTTCATTATTCATCGCTGTCTTTTATACCTGGCTGTAAGTCGTCCACTTTATAAGAGTAGTTTTTGTGTTGTGTTTGATATGTGAATTAATCTGGATCCCAGTAGCCATTCATTTTGAGCTGCTGACAATAAAGTTGTTTCTCTCCTGACTTAGTATTCATTATTATATCCATCATCTGATATCAGTGTGCAGTGTGACAGTGTGATTGTTCCGTTTGTCGTAGGTGGTGCCGCTGTCTCAACGGAGTGGTATCCTGGAATGGTGCCAAGACACGGATCCTATCGGAGTCTACTTAGTGGGATCCGAGGGAAAACCCGGGGCACATAAAAAGTATTATCCCAAAGATATTTCTGTTCATGACAGCAGGAAAAAAATAACGGTAAGTTCAACTTTCTTCTTTTCTTCGTCTCTTAATTACATTTATTTATTTTATTTCTATTTCTCTTCGTTTGATTTCTTTGGCATTGTGTTGGCAAAACTATGATTTAATCAAAGGAAATGTCATCAATACTTCTGTGAAGAAAGAATTGTCAACCTGTTTTCTGAGCCGTCGTTCTATTGGGGAGCGCGTGAGTGATGACGTTAGGTGATCTAGGTGGCCGTGAGACGCCTGTCAATCAGCTACCATGATGCATGTTTGAGTGCTGCAAGGTCTGGCTAGTAATCATGCCTGAAAGGTTATCCAATGGTTAATGCATTTTATAATGTTATAAAGTACATAGTTTTCAAATGAATCAATATCCTAATGTTGATCCTCACGCTTTTAGATCTTGCGCGTGTACTCGCAATATGTAGGAAACAATTAGACTGGTTGTGTTAACCGTGGCACTAACTGCCGTTCAACGGTGTGTTACTTGTGCAGGAAGCTTCATCCAAGTCTAACGAGCAGAAACTGAAAGTGTATTTGGAGGTGACGTCTCAACTGCATCCGGTGTTCCACTTGTTTTTCCTGGAGAACTTCCCGACGCCCGGAGTCTGGTTCGAAAGAAGACTAGCGTACATTCACAGGTAAATCTCGTTGCACATACCGGTGATGTTTGTGTTACGAGCTCAACTCTCGCTGTTGTCGCTGCAAGAATTGTGTAAAAACACAGCAATATATTTCACATAAGATGAATGTTAATATTATCAAGATACCGGCACATTTAGCTCAGTTGCTAGTGCGCTCGCTCCACGGTATCTGGGAGGTGAGGGGCATATCGAACCTTGGTTCCATCCCCACAACCGTCCATCTTTACAGGGGCTTAGGGGGTTTTCCCTGTATTCTAGGCTAATGCCAGGATGGTTCCTACAATATAGGCCATGACCGCTTCCTTCTTTTAACCTGATTGTCTGTGTTGTTCCAGTGTTGCCACCACGTCCATGATTGGCTACATCCTCGGCCTGGGGGACAGGCACGTGCAGAACATCCTGATCGACCGGGTCACGGCGGAGGTCATTCACATCGACTTCGGTACGTCCAGTCCTCTCCGTGGTACTATCGAGAGTTCACAGAGATACTTGTTGCCTAATACTTGTTCTCGTCTTGCGTAGGCATTGCTTTCGACCAAGGCAAACACCTGCCGATACCCGAAACAGTTCCCTTCCGCCTGACCAGAGACATTGAGGACGGGATGGGCGTGTCGGGAGTGGAAGGAGTCTTCCGACGGTGAGTCGTACGCAGGTCTACCATGTTGACATCATTCAAGGTGGGGAAGGGGGGGTGCATGGATCTATTGCTTTAGTATTGTAGGCTGTTCATATCGTACAGTTTCATGCAGCGTCCTTATTGTTAGATGAATTATAATAAATAAGAAGTGAAATAACTTCCTTTACCTACGATATATTTGTTCTTATTGTTCGAGTAGTTAATACTGTAAGCCTACTTATGTGATGTGGTGTTTGGTTCCATTCAGAAACTATCGCGTATTTTCGGACGTATTTCAACAATTGCAGTTACAACTCTTCTGGTTTAAAATATTTTCTAAATACTTGGTAAAAAAAATAAAAAGCAGTACGGTACGGTATTGTCTTGAGAAATGACATTTTTCATTATTATATTAATTGTGTAAACGGGAAGGGAACAGCAGCTTACCGAGGCTCATAATGAGAGGGACTCATGGTGGAGAACCGTTGAGAGAACACAGAGATTGTTTAGATACACGAGGTTTGTGACGTTTCGGATATTGCCTTGGTCACAGTAGAGTAGGTAGCTTTTTCATTATCATTTTCATTATTATAATTATTCATTATTACATCTACAGCACATATTTTTATTGGTACAATTGCAATTATGAATTACAAATTAAATTCAATAGTTGAATACATAGGCCTAATATTTACAAGGTTGCATTAGGCCTATTTGGTTAGAAAATTATTCGAAAGATGAGTAATTTTACATATTTATTAGATTCATAAAGAAAAAGTAGGCAGTAGGCCTACATTTCAAATTGTTTCAAGAAAATAGCTACCAAAATTATTTAAATACTGTATATATCGTAGGGATCTGTATTCCATTTAAGCTTAATGAACATTAGCATTGACAAAATAACAAACAAAAAAACTTTGTAATTTGTAAGTATATAATCTAGTCTCTGTTTATTTAGAACTAAATAAATTTCTGTTCATTTATTTTCATATTACTGTTCATACTACCGGTAATACTTTTTCATATTACTGTTTATTACTCTCTCACTATTTTCTACAATCATTTTTTCATCAATCATTCGCGTGTGATTT
The DNA here is from genome assembly GCA_907164805.1 of Brachyptera putata. Classification (NCBI taxonomy): domain Eukaryota; kingdom Metazoa; phylum Arthropoda; class Insecta; order Plecoptera; family Taeniopterygidae; genus Brachyptera; species Brachyptera putata. The sequence continues at coordinate 139,072 of OU015465.1, forward strand.
ATTATTATTGGTTATAACAAATAACTAATACAATTCTATTCGATAATAATATTCCTAGTCCTATTTTCCATGTGCACCAGCAGAGTCGAGATATTTGAACCCCTGCTTGGTATGCGCTTCTCTGCACATTGCTGCCTTACAAGTTGCATATGTTTCCAGGGGTTTGATGTGAAAGCTTGCTGTGTGTCTCAGGTGCTGCGAGAAGACGATGTCCGTGCTGCGAGAGAACCAGGAGACGATCCTGACCATCCTGGAGGTTCTTCTGTACGACCCGTTGTACGCCTGGTCGGTCACGCCCACCTCCAAGGCCTTCAACGTGCAGCAGCGGAACTCGAGGCACAGGGAGCCAGACGCCTCGCAAGGTACAACCACACCATTTACCGCAATACAAACCAGATTGAATAATTATACCCAAGAAAATTGGGCTTCGTTTTTTTTTGTTTTGTTTTTTTCAATTTTGTGCGCGGCATATTTATACAGAATATGACAAACTGTCGTACACATTTTCAGTGATTTTTTTACAATTGTGTGAGCAATAACAAAGAAAGGGCAATAAAAGTAATCATTTTATTGAATATTAGGATCAACAGATATTGCTAAGTAAATGTAGCACAGGTTGCACTATAAATATCAACAAGTTGCAGTTAAGGTTTTTGAACGTTTGAAGTAAACCAAGGTCAGTAGGTGTAGATTGAGCTGACAGAATATGTTTTCATCTTGAAATGCATATACTGTGTTTTGTAGTAAATAGTAGATACAGCGAGTAGAGTCATGTGTTTTCAGCCACGCCGGTGGAGGTGAATAAGCTGGCGGAGCGAGCACTGCTGCGCTTGCAACAGAAGCTGCAGGGGACGGAGGAAGGCATGGCAACCAGCATCAGTGGCCAAGTGAACCGCCTCATCCAGCAGGCGCGGGACCCGGCCAACCTGAGCCGCCTGTTCGCGGGCTGGCAGGCCTATCTCTAGCAACAGCTTACCTCATTGCTTTTATCACTTGACCATACGCTTCATTGACCTGATTGTATAGCATAATAGTGTGCTAGTCTTACTGGGATTTTAACCCCCACATAAACCTCGATCTCATTGGGGTTGTTTGACATTAGCTTTATCGTCCGCTGTGTTGTAATATGGAGGGGGCCCAGCGTTAGATATATTTCTACTATTTTTATAGCGCAAAGTGCCGGCTCCATATAGAATGTTTAGTGTATTGTCTGTGAATGTTCAAATGTCGAATTAACTTTTTTACTTCTAGCCATGTTGTTATTCTTCAATATGAAGATAGTTCTGATCTTGAACTCGAAATAGGTTACAATAATGCAATAAAGTACCGGTATTGTTGATATGTAAGCAATTCCAATACATTTATTTGTAGTTATCTGATATATTCTATACAAGCTTATTTATGAACATAATTAATTGGTGAGACTTTGACACTTGGATTGATGAATTCAAAGTATGGTATTGATTGATTAGGTAATAATCAACTCGGTTCGTAAGTTACGAATCACTGTCGTCACTGTCATTGTCGAATTGTACGCCAGGCTTTGATTTCACTCTCTTCGACGATGGATTAATAATACTCATGCCTGGACACGACCGTTTGGCTTTAGACACTTTACTATTCTGCGTCACGTTGATTTTATATCCGTGCAATGCTGATGTAGGCTGATGTTGTCTTTCTGCAGGAAGCTAAAACAAAGAACGGTTATTAGTGTGTATTAGGTCTACAGTGGAATTTGTACGCATCGTTCCCGCATCCACCGTTTTCCTGCTTCTATCATTCATTTTCTCACACCCCACTCTCATATAACCAATCCTCAATTTTCCTTGTCCTCGAGAAACGATGGGGCCCAAAGCTGTGAATTACCTTGAAATGATATTTAGATACAGTTTCGAATAACAGATTTAGTTTTGTTTTAGTATACGGTACCTAATATGTCACTACATTCATTCAGTCATCTCTTCCATTGTGATATTTTTACTACCTGATACATATTCTCTTTTTTCATACAGAAAACGACGATTCATAGACTTGACAGATTATTTCAAGTTGACGTACCTGGAAATTTATTTTGTTTGCTAACAAAAACAGAATGTCTTTTATCTTTGCAGTCCTCTCTGTAGCATTGTCAATCAATTTGAGACTAGTTGATAGTTCGGTTTTCTTGTTTTCACGAGCAATTTTAAATGTTAGTAATTTTGATGTGTCGTTGTACTCCAGATGATTTTCTCGAACTGAAATGCTGTTCAAAGAACGTTATCTAATTATTATTATTGAATTATCCCTGTGACACATTTTCCTACTGAATTAGTATAGGCCCTACTGCTTTTATTTTGCCATCAACAATAATTGTTTGAGTTGAAGTTGATTTCTTCTCATCTAAGTAAGTGTTCTTATGTTTATTTCAACAATTTTCGTTTTTCTGATGATTGCATTTATTCATTTCGTGTGAATACAAAAAAAATGAAGTTGAAATCATTTTTGTGTTATCCTAGTCTTGTCTACAAACCTCAAGTATTCCACCACTTTTCCCAGACTGCATTGTAATGTTGTTGCTATAGAGACAAATGCATCTTGCTTAATTGCTCCAGCAAGGCATGTATCTGCATCTGTCAAACTTATTGAAAGTGCATTATCAATGGGCTGCAGTACAAGAATGTATGAATGATTAAAACATGATTTTATTTCGCGGGTTGCGATGTACTCTTTGGGAAACATTGGGCCGCGTCAGGTGAGCAACAGCGTACAAAAAATATGAAGGTATACCACAACTACAAGAACTATGAACTCGCGCTAGCGACTACGGTAAGTAGGCAACTTGTGTGACGATAGAGCGAATATGATGCCTATAAAGCAACATATATAAATTATTTATTCATTTAAAATAAAGACTCTCCCTTGTAATGAAGGTTGCCCACAGACACAGAATAAAAAATAATAACAAATTAGTGGATGGTACAGAAAAATAAAAATAATATTGAGCTAAATTCTAGAAAAAAAAATATATATATATTGTGAAGATCAAAAGATATTATGAATAATGAGTGAAGCAAAACAGGAAATACCATACAGTTTTGACAAGAATATTCACTATAAATCATAAATTGAATTATTGAACAAAATCGTTTGCCAACCAATAATTACGATTGAATAGCCAATTAATTCGCAGGAACAGAATTTACCGTCGGATAAGTTTTCCAGCCTCGAACGTATATCGACAATCACTCGAGAAACAATAAACAGTAGTCAAATCTGTTCGCAAAAAATCAAAATCGTGCTAATTACTAATTACAAGCTTGATTAATTCACAGCAAATAAACTTGACGTTGGTAAATCTTCAAACACGAATTTATGTTGTTTTTTGTTTCTCGAGTTATTGTTGATATTATGTTCGAAACTGAAAAAATTATTCACCGGTTTGTTCGATTCCTGCGAATTAATAAGTATTATCAATCAGCGAATTAATTACAATCACTGTAGGGCGAACGACTTTGTTCAATAAATTATGATCCAAGTACTCAATATAGGCATCTGTATGGACAGACATGCCACATGTTATGCATGGTATACAGGGGTAAAACTAGCGGTATTTTGTCGTGTTGGTGTCACGCCTTACCTTGTTGCTTACCTCACGTTCTTGAGGGGAACAGCTGATTTTCACAGCCCCGTAGATTCAACAAGCTCATGACGTTACGATTATCTAAGTGGGAGTGGCCCAGTGGGAGGCCAAAGTTTCATGGTTGAAAGGTCCGATAAATTATCTTACTGGTTGTAATCCAGTGAATCGTCGATGGACAGCCAAGGGAAGAAAGTAATTGTGTGTGATAATGGAACAGGGGTATGTTTATTTTACATATCTTTTCCATACTATGGATCACACGGATTAATTACTGTGATATTCAACTAAAACACCGACTCGGTGGGTTTATCCTCCGGCTTTCTCGATCGCTCCTGTCAAAATGACATCGGCTAGGCCTAGACCCTACCCACCAAGATTTATCATCTTTTAAACTGACATTTTATATTATTTTATATCCAAATGTCGATGATTGTCATAATGAATTTCTGAAAAATTACTGTGACAATTCTCATTATATTTAAGATGAACGCCAAAAAATAAGTGAAATCAAGATATTGTCATCTTATCACACCCAGTCCCTAGCCAAGTCATAGCCTATTAGGCTTGGAATACAGCCACACCCCTCTGGGTTAGGCACATAGGACCAGGCAGGGTTGATAAGATATGCCTGTATTAGTCATAAAGTCAGTAAGAGATCCGACTTCTGTATTAACATACTAAATGTCATGAATGTCAAATGCCGATTTATATCCAGTCCATTGAGCCTTTGCCTGTAGGTCTAGTCCTATCTTGCATTGTTAGTTTGAAACACTGTATTTGACCTAACATAGGGGATAGACCCTTGGCATATTAGCATTGGCGTAAACCTAGATTTTCTATTCAATAACATGATGAAATAAAAATCTTTGTGAAATTACAAAAACTATAGTCATGTCATGATTGAGATTGCACCTCATGAAGTTTGCATTCCTGGGCTAGTAATGCTGAAGCTAACAGACAAACCAATCATTTGTGTAGTCTTGTCGCACGTCTGGTTCAGTAGCTGTGATTCATCTACGTTCTGTATTGGTGTAAACCTACGTTTTCTCACTAATAACGTATATTTGTGAGAGTTGACGCGTGCAACCTCTTATATCATCGTGACTTGGTTTCAGTTTGTTAAATGTGGCTATGCTGGGTCCAACTTCCCGGCTCACATCTTCCCCTCGATGGTCGGCCGCCCAATCATTCGAGCCGTCAACAAAATCGGGGACATAGAAGTCAAGGTATTGTCTGTAGGCCTACCTAATAATATGAAAATATGCCTATTGCACTGAGCTCTATTATACATTATCCACATTTAGTCACCCGCTATATTTACTTGACAGCCTACAGCTGTACTGGTATTTTCATCATAGCCATAATTAGGGAACAATAATTTTGTACCGGTATCAAGTTTTGATATCAATTGATGAAAAAAACCTTCATTCTTTATAATCTTACAAGAGAACTCGGTAAAATTACAGAGACATGCAAAAACCATCAGATTCAAGTGAGTTATTAGCTATAAAAACCAACAATTCTCAACCTCCCGCAACTTTTCTAAACGATATAAACAAGATCTTTCAGAAAACACCAAATAATTGATAATCAAACACCAATTGGCAATGCTCAGTGTCACAGTAAAATTACCGAGAACTCTTTTCGATTGACAAACTTTTCCATACCCTCGTCTTCTTTGAATCCAAAGAATCTGTCTGGACGTTTTTGCCACTCCTGACGAATATATTGCGTTATTTATACTGAACTTATCTTGTTTTGATGGAGATAACAAATTATGGTTCAGATTGTTGAATTATAGTAGGGCCTGCAGTAGAGTGGGACCCAGGAAAAGTTACCATGATTCTGAGGGAGTGTGGTGTGAAGAGATGAGAGATGGAAGCGGGAAGTATATAGCCAGGTATACGTGGTTTATTCTAGTTACCGTATACACTTCAGACTGAAAGTCAACGTCCACATTTAGCCGGTGAAAGTATGGATATACTATCCACCGATTAAATAACTTTCTTTTATTCCAGGATATGTGTGTGAAAGTAAGGCGCCAGCAATGCTGTCAGTAAGCTTTGAAAGATATGTACCAGTGTATATCGTCCAGTGTGCTAACTAACGTATTAACACGTAGTGTGTGTGAGCCACGTGTGAAGTGTACACCGCCAGTTCTTGTTTTGCTCGACACAATCAAGCCGAGTGACTCGCACCTCTAACAGTGTGATAGTTCCATTTTACTAGACTGGATCGAGATTAATTTGACTGTAATTAATACGTATTGAGTCTGGGTAGCTGAAACTTTGAACTAACAACCATCGTTGAACTCCATTTCAAACATCAATACAATTTGCTAGGACAGCTTGGCCAATAGCCATAGGCCTAATTACGATGGGAACTGATGTTTTCTATTGGGTGACGTCGTGTTCTGAAAACGATGGCAGACCTGTTTTCGCTTCAAGGGGGTGCGTGCACGGTGCTTCCACAAATCGAGAAATTTATCTTTACTATTTTTTTCCATTTTCAAAGACCAGTGTAATTGAATCAAAAGTTCACATCTCCAAGATAATTTTGTGCTCTGTACCGTAATTAATTTATGACATTCTATTTTTAATACGTATAATGATACGTCAATGAATTTCATCACATTCTTTTTATTCATTGACGTATTATCTTGAAACTGATTGAATTCACTGAAATAGAATATCACATTAATTAAAGAGCATAAAATTATCTTGGAGATGTGAACTTTTCATTCATTTACACTGGTTTTTGAAGATGGAAACAAATTAGTGAAGTTTTCATTAGCACCGTGCCCGAGTAAGAAAGACGGGTAGTTTGAAACCACGGTGGGAATGAGTTTGAGTACCGGTACGTTACTAATGCTTGATCTTTTGCTTCCCCTGCGGCTCCTGTCTAGGGATACACCCACGTGCCTGTAAGTATGCGCACGGACACCATTTCAAACATGGCGTACATTAGTAGCAGCATTTCTTGTTTCACCGGTACAAGTATACCGGTTTAAATCTTCTTAATTCACCCAGATTTGTCTGTGATTTAGTTCGTAATGCCACGTAGGCCTACCTATCTTGACTAGTAATTATGTAATGTGTCTTTCTGCACGCGGAGTTCTTTCATTCACAACTTTTCTCTATGTAACTAGTATTCGCTTACGTTGTCAGTCTGAACGGCATATAATAGTCATAAGGCTTGTTTGATGCATAAGATAGTGACGTAGGTCTAGATCTAGTGTTTTTCGTAGACTTTTGGAACTGTAAACGATGAGAAATCTGCAGCAACAGATTGTGCATTTAGTATTACCGTGTGGTACGCATGCTCTAGAAAGTAGAGAGTGAGTTTGTCTACTTGTAGCCGTTGCTCAGTACGATCTGGCGGGGAGATGATATTGTTTGAGTGTTTCCGTTGCTAAATGGAAAACATCAACTTACCGGAACTAGTTCACATTTCGAGTCACTTGAGTCAATTCACAACAAAACAAGGCAAAAAGTGTGGCCTAAAATACATGTCAACTTTCATCGTACATAGTCATACAAATTTGTGCGCCAAGTAATTATTTTATAGCTACTTAGAAAGCTCGTCTTATTTGACATTGAAAGTTGACTTGACGATAGCGTGGTTGTTCTGTCCCTGCGTGAATGCCTCCGAGCTCCCAGTGGCCAGCTAGTGCTAGTGTGTAGTATTGTGGTGGTAGCACTGCAACGTGTGCTGGTATCTGACGCTCGTCTTGCTTGCTTGCAGGACCTGATGGTCGGCGACGCGGCCAGCAAACTGCGCTCCATGCTGGAAGTCAACTATCCCATGGAGAACGGTATTGTTAGGTATGTAACCGTTGTGCTCGCCCATTCGTGGTAATATACAGTACAGCAGCTTACCAAGGTTCACAAGTAGATAGGCCTACTCGTGGGGGTGTTGCAGCCGTTGACAGAACACATAGAGATGAAGTAACACAGGATTTTGAGAGATTTTATTGTTGACGTTTTGGCTGTTGCCTTGGTCAAAGTAGAGTGTAACAGCATTGTGGTGAAGCATGGGCATCCATCTAATCGAGGATATAATCATTTCAAATGATGCAAATGTCGATGAATAAAAGTTTACCGTGTTTTCTGGTCGTCGGACAAAATGAAGTATAACTGTTGGCATATATGCAATTGAAATGCTAACCGCTGTGCTTACGGAAGGGCTCGACTGAAAGTGATTTGTTTGTTTCAGGAACTGGGACGACATGTGTCACGTCTGGGATTACACGTTTGGCGAAGAGAAAATGGACATTGACCCAAAAGAGTGTAAAATTCTTCTCACAGAACCTCCCATGAACCCCACCAAAAATAGAGAGAAAATGATAGAAGTGAGTGCTTATTATTATTATTATTATTATTTGTACTATTGTTATAATTATTAATTTATGTTGTACTGGGGTCTAATAACTATAATATTTACTGTCATTAAATCCATGTTACGATAGTATACGTAGTTTTAATTAGTTGAGCGTTACCGAAGACCTTCACCCACACTTGTGGGGCTTTGTCTGTTCTTTTTTGTAAGTACTGCACAGGTTGCAGGGTTTATTTCATTTCAATTCTTCATTTGGTTCAACTGATCCTTAGCAAACTTTTTGTATACATGCAAACTTATCCAACTTGGAACTGTGTAGATGTGGGTTGGACCATTTTTAAGAAACATCGTCTCAAAGTCTCTAAAAACCCCATAAAATTACCGTAGGGTAGGCAAGAAAATTTGAAAAATAAAATCTCTCTAAATAGGTACCGGTAATTCAAATTTTCCCTGAATATTAACATGAAAATAATACACACGTTTACAAATTTGTATGCAATTCAGACCAGCTGTTCTGAAGAAAATAATTGTATAAATGTTTTTTTGTCAAGTAGATAGAAATAGTAGCAAGGAAATGTTGCAGAGATAGATTCACGAAGTGTATTTTATGAACACTCTTGCAGATGTGCTATTTGCACGGTGGCAAGGTCTTTCTGTCATCATATTATATTATTTTCTTGGATAAAACTATTAATTCCTTTGCAGTTCTTGCACTTTCTTCAAGATTGTTCCAATCCTTCATCGTCCTCTGTACGAAACCGTTTCTCTCTATATTAGCGTAAACTGTCTCCACGTGCTGTAAAGTGAGCTGTTTGCAGGTGATGTTTGAGAAGTACCAGTTTGCGGGCGCGTACGTAGCGATCCAGGCCGTGCTGACGCTGTACGCGCAAGGCCTGCTGAGCGGCGTGGTGGTGGACTCGGGCGACGGCGTCACGCACATCTGCCCCGTCTACGAGGAGTTCGCTCTCCCGCACCTGACCCGCCGCCTGGACATCGCCGGCAGGGACATCACCAAGTACCTCATCAAGGTCAGCACAGGTCATCTGTAAGCACTCCACAGGTCGCAGGATTTGACCGACCGACATGAAACTTGTCCAACTTAGAAGGTCAAATCGATTGGACCATTTTTGACAAACGTCATCTAGAAGTTTCTAAAAACCCCATAAGATTCGGCCAGGCAGAAAAAATTGAAAAATAAAATCTCTCCAATATAATTCAAATTTTCCTCAAGAGTAAACACGGAAATTACACACATGATTAAACATTTGTATGCTATTCGGACCAGCTGTTTCGAAGAAAATAATGTTACACATGTTTTTTATTCATCGAATACATAGAAATAATAGCAGAAAAATGTTGCATTGTTAATTCACGGCTCTCTAGATTGGTTGAAGAATGTTCGCTGGTATATTGTGTATGATCAAGGTATGTAGGATTATAGATTTGACACTTTGCACATGCCTAGTCCTAGCCGCACATGGTGTGATTGTGTTTCAGCTGCTGTTGCTCCGAGGCTACGCGTTCAACCACTCTGCTGACTTCGAGACGGTGCGCATGATGAAGGAGAAGCTGTGCTACATCGGCTACAACATCGAGACGGAGCAGAAGCTGGCCCTGGAGACCACGGTGCTCGTGGAGCCTTACGTGGTGAGGACTAGGGCTGCCCTTTCATATCAAGTTCATGATCGATAATCAACTAGAAGTGATCTGAATAGCATGTGGCCCATAGAGTTATTAGGCCTATAGTGGTGTCAGCTTCCCCTTCCTACCGCCATAAATCACACCACTTCCAACATTGAAGTCATTGACAAGCAGTTCACTTTGAACACCAAGAGTGTCCACCAATCGTGTTACAGAAATGTTCCCGCCTTACTCTTTCATTGGATAATTTTGGAAGTAAACACTAAACAATCATACAAAAATGATGAAATACACGTTGATTATCGGTTTAATCGATTATATCGATATATTGATACTAAAAACACGTTCGATTATCATATCAAACAAGTGATTATCGATACATATCAATATATCGAATATCAACTGGCAACCCTATTTAAAATAGCAATTGTTATCAAAGCAACGGGTAATATTATTGAGACACTGAGCATGCCTATATGGGTTATATTTCCCCAACCTCCCCCACTAACCTAACCGACATGTCACCCCCTCCACCAGGCTGTATGCCCTCGTCAGGAGGATAGTCAACATTATTCTTTCATTGCATTAGCATAAGTCATATATTCTTACGCGTCATGTGCAATATTAATTACTACAGTGAAACCTCTATACATCGGTTTTCAAGGGACCAGGAAAATTAAACCATCCATGCAGGAAAACGATCCATCCAAGAAAATGTATCATTGATTATATGGGAGTGGGGATTGATGCGTCGAGGTTTCTCTGTGTTTGAGTTGAGGCCTGTGCCTGATTGGCTGAGAGTGTGCGAGCGCTGTGATTGGCTGTTGTTTCAGCTGCCCGACGGCCGCATCATCAAGGTGGGAGGCGAGCGGTTCGAGGCGCCAGAAGCCCTCTTCCAGCCGCACCTCATCAACGTGGAGGGCCAAGGTAAGCCAACAACCACAAACACCACGGACTTGCGATACATTGCTGTCAATCAATAATACCCTCACAAATTGATACATGCCTAATCAAGGATTGGGAAATAATTTCATGATAGAGCAACAATTGAATCCAAATGAGTCTAATTTGATGGTCTTCATTGTTGAGTTCCCGGTCAACGAATGATGGTAGAAAAAATTACAAATGCACATCTTCAAGTTCAACTTTGCTCACCAATATTTGAATTCCTGATTTGCCTATAATTTTACAGTCTCCCCATTTTCCTATGTCAAAATGTGTAATGTAACTAGATTTTGTCAAAATTATGTTATGGAAGACTGTGCCATCTAGCGGTGGTTACTGGAACTCTTGGAATGTCATGCCCTTTCCACTTTAAGGCCCGTTTTCATGGCTCGCGGCAGGCAGCTGGCGTTTTTTTTTCTGGCCAACCAGAAAGCCGTGAATTCTGCCGCTTGAACCTGTTGCTCACTACCGCGAGAGATGGAATAATTTTAACTTTGGAAATAAAACGCCGCGGTTCAATTCTCTCACATATACAAGAAGTAAGGTTATGTAGAAACATTACATCTAAATCAGTACTTTTCAAATATTCATTATTATTGTATTTGCGTGCCACATGGTACGATGCTGAGAATCACTTCAACGCGTGAATTGAACTGGAATTATATATTTAAATAAATGAATGCAATCTCGAACTGGATGAGTAGAAACACGAGTTTGTGAACAGCTATTTCTAAACACTGCCGCGAGCCATCAAAATGGGCCTTAACAGCACCGGTAGGAAGTGTAGCCCAACGACGAATGCTGTCACCCTGAATATACGCGTGTATTAACCATCGGTCACGACCTCTGCTCTGGTGTGGTGATGTTGTTGTTGTTGTTGTTCAGGTATTGCGGAGCTGGTGTTCAGCACGATCCAGGCGGCCGACATCGACATGCGCTCGGAGCTCTACAAGCACATCGTTCTGTCGGGCGGATCCACCATGTACCCCGGGCTGCCCAGCCGCCTCGAGCGGGAGATCAAGCAGCTCTACCTCGAGCGCGTGCTCAAGAACGACATGGACAAGCTAGCGGTAAGCCTCTCACGTAATGCTGTACAAGCACATCGTTCTGTCGGGCGGATCCACCATGTACCCCGGGCTGCCCAGCCGCCTCGAGCGGGAGATCAAGCAGCTCTACCTCGAGCGCGTGCTCAAGAACGACATGGACAAGCTAGCGGTAAGCCTCTCACGTAATGCTGTACAAGCACATCGTTCTGTCGGGCGGATCCACCATGTACCCCGGGCTGCCCAGCCGCCTCGAGCGGGAGATCAAGCAGCTCTACCTCGAGCGCGTGCTCAAGAACGACATGGACAAGCTAGCGGTAAGCCTCTCACGTAATGCTGTACAAGCACATCGTTCTGTCGGGCGGATCCACCATGTACCCCGGGCTGCCCAGCCGCCTCGAGCAGCTCTACCTCGAGCGCGTGCTCAAGAACGACATGGACAAGCTAGCGGTAAGCCTCTCACGTTATGCTGTACAAGCACATCGTTCTGTCGGGCGGATCCACCATGTACCCCGGGCTGCCCAGCCGCCTCGAGCGGGAGATCAAGCAGCTCTACCTCGAGCGCGTGCTCAAGAACGACATGGACAAGCTAGCGGTAAGCCTCTCACTTAATGCTGTACAAGCACATCGTTCTGTCGGGCGGATCCACCATGTACCCCGGGCTGCCCAGCCGCCTCGAGCAGCTCTACCTCGAGCGCGTGCTCAAGAACGACATGGACAAGCTAGCGGTAAGCCTCTCACTTAATGCTGTACAAGCACATCGTTCTGTCGGGCGGATCCACCATGTACCCCGGGCTGCCCAGCCGCCTCGAGCAGCTCTACCTCGAGCGCGTGCTCAAGAACGACATGGACAAGCTAGCGGTAAGCCTCTCACGTAATGCTGTACAAGCACATCGTTCTGTGGGGCGGATCCACCATGTACCCCGGGTCAGTACTCATCTGTTGCCTTGCCGCCCGCCAAGCCAATCTCAAATGTGTATCACAAGTCATTTGGCGGGCGCTCTCAGAGTTGTTCTGAGTTTTAAAGACGTGACAAAACCTACCCTTCCTTCTTCCAGAGTTCTCCTCCATTTGTATTGTCGTATCTATAGTATGATGTGCGTTTGTTTCAGAAATTCAAGATCCGCATCGAAGACCCGCCGCGGCGTAAGGACATGGTGTTCATCGGGGGGGCGGTGCTGGCGGAAGTCATGAAGGACCGGGACACGTTCTGGATCACCAACCAGGAGTACCAGGAGAACGGGCTGGGCGTGCTGAAGAAGCTGGGCGCCAGAGCCAGCTAGGGCCGGGGCGCCACGCCTGATAGGCATTCCACGAGTGATGCTATGATTACCGATTGCAATTTCTCCACATTTGTATTGCATATGTTGAGAAATTACCTCGGTATTTGCATCGGGCCGATAGCGGATACATTTGTATGAATGTTGGCATCAGTGATTGCGGCCTTTACATATTTTTATCCCAGTTCTTTGTAGTTTTACGAAAGAAGATGTATAATTGAATGTTTCACTTGTTTGTAGCAGTGATCCCAACGTTTAGAACATTCGTCAGGCGGTGAGCGATGTAATTTATGGGCTTACCTACGGAGCTTCCAACCAAGTTGCAAATGAGTTGAAATTACGTGTGAATGGAGCATAACTTTAAAACATTTATATTATTATATTTACGTCCTGAAATCTTCAGTATTTATTGTTTCTTATGTCTTTTGTATGACGATTTAGCTAGTTTTTACCTTCTACTTTACCGTCAGTTTTGTTGGCGGTATGTATTTCTTTGACTGGCCTGATTTGTTTGTACTGCAGTGGCATTACTTCTGAGGGCTCTAAGCTTACACCTGTATCGTATTAAAGAGCTAGAGTTTAAAGACATTGTACCTGCGGTATGTCAGCCAAGTGTGGTTCACCAACAAGTTCTTGAGTGAATTTGCAAGTGTAAGCCTACAAACTTATAAGTACTATTAGGAGGATTTTGAAAAAGTGTATATTGATTTGTTTCTACTGTTATAAGTTATAACGCTCAAAAATGTAATTAATCTTAATAAAAGACTTGTTCTTAATAGTTGTGTACGAAAGAACTGATATATGAGTTCCAAGTAAAGCAGCCCCATCCCTTGTACAACATCCTATATACTGTACTCTCCTATATTTTAGTAGACCTAAAGGCTACATCTATCAATAGTTTAATGCGGTAGTCGCAGGTCATGTGACGACCCAAGTTCCAGAAAGAGAATGTCCGAGGAAATAATATTGCATTCTTTGTTTATTTTCATCAACGTTCAAAATTTAATACGAAGTCATTGTTCTTCAATTAGGGCTGAGGATCGTTGGGGTGGGGCACCACAAGGGTACAAACAAAAATACAAATTCAGTTGTAACTTGACATACACAAATGTCCTCATCTGATTCGATACCATAGTTTTTCCTAAATAGTTAGTTCTTAATTGATTAGCGATATGCAAAGACATGTAAAAAAGAATGTATCTATCCATCTATCTATTCAAAAAATACCAGACAGCCGTAGCCGCCCCGTTGGCTCAGTCACCTATCGCTAGCGGTAGAAACTGAAGTCACCGTTGGGCATGGGTTCGAGTCCCGCATAAGGCATGGGCTTTTGTAAACGTTCTTTCACCTATCATCACTTCATCGTTTCATTATCACCCGCTCATTCGAACCCCCGTATAACCTAGCTGTTGGTGGGGTCGTTAAGCAGCATTAAAAAATATATAAAACAGGTTGACTGGCCATCAGCTAAAATCTTCAGACAACGAGTTATAGGTCTAGATTTAGTGTTAGGGTAAGCTAATTAAGATTAATGCATGCATGAGCATCAGACTTGTTCAATTAATTATTAAGACTATCGCTAAATTATAGATATTGGGACATTTACCACCGAATACTCATGTACTGTTGTTCATTGTATTGTACTGTATTCTAAGTGAAATAAAGATTTAGGTATTCATTCAGACAGCCGTCCGTCAGTGTTGATAATGTTGATATTACACTTTATACAACTTTATAACTTTATATAATTCCATAATTGCACCATATATTGATAACTATAGTTCTATCTTATTCTCATTACAAAAAAATGAAATTGTAGCATTACAAAAATTACAGAACAGGGCTATGACGAGTATCCTAAGAGTTTGCAAAGATACATCTATTGAGAAAATGTTAAAGGCATTAAATTGGATAAATGTTAAAGATAGAATCTTACTCAATACTCTTAGCTTAAATATAAAATAAATAATGGACTAGTTCCTCAATATCTCTGTGATAAAATTGAACTTACTAAAGATAAACACATGCATAATACTAGAGCGTCCAAGAATATAATATCTCAAGAACGTCAAAAAAAGAAGAAGACAATTCAATATTTATTAAGGGTATTAGAATTTATAATAGATTAGAAAATAAAGTGCAAGAGGCGAAAACGTTCAGTCAATTTAGAAGAGAGTGTTGTAAAAGTATTAAAGATAAGAAGTTGATTCCTATAATAAGAGCCAATTATTGGGATGGGAAAATTTTTCATTGAGAATAGTAAATTGTGTTTTCTAATAATTTCATGTGAGTTATAGTTCATCCTGTGTTGTGGGCTTTGAATTAACGATTTTTACTATTATTTTTAATATTAAGGCCTAATATTATTTAATATTATTACTAGTTCAACTATGAAATGTATGAGTGTAATTGACCATGTAAATAGCAAGAAATGCTAATAAAGATATTTACTACTACTACTACTTACATTTGAAACTTTCCCATCACTTTCCCGCCGAATACGGTTTTAAAGGCGGTGTGAAATTAAGAGCCGACTGCACGAAGGCGGAATCGCTCTTGCTTGGCATTCTGTTGTGACGGAGAGGCTAGCGATTTTATTAGTTTATTACTTATTTTATAATGAGTAAACGAAAAAATAAGGTGTTAATAGATTCCGATAGTGGAGACAGTGATGACAGTGGATCCGATTTGGATTCTGTGAGTATTTGCACAGCTTAGCACTTAGCAGTCCTATTCTATTTGCAGTCGGTCATGCTGAGGCCTAGGCCTAGAAGTGGAGGCTAGGCCTACACATGTTTGACTTTAGAGTTCAATGTAAATATTACTAGGCATATGCCCAGGTTCGGCTGGTCATATAATCCTAAGGCCATATCTATAGTCAAGCTCTCCCCTAAGCTTTGGCTATAATTTATGAAGGTAGGATCTAGAGACCTACCGGTACTGGCATGCATAATTGATTTGGCTGCATGTAGGCCTAATGTCAGGCTGTCTTCATGACTTTTTCTGGACCCTAGCATTGAGTTTGTAGTAAAGGCCTATACTACAAACTAGGGCTAGCACAGTTCATTGTAGCAGTACACACTGTAGCCAGCTTAAAAGTCTTATATAAAGTCATTGGAACATTGTACACCTAGGCCTAGGCCCTAGCTTGGTTGAAGCAGAACGAGACTTCAAAACGAGACCAACATTGTTCCTTGAAAATCATCATGTCCAATAATCTGTGGCCAAAGAAAACATTTGATTTGATTGAGGATATGTTTTACCCTTTCCTTTAACTGCCCACACTTACAATGCTCTTTTGAAATCCGGGCACACGGTACAATTGAAGCTCCTTCGAGTCTCACCATCTTTCCACTAGACTTTGTTTGTACTTTGTCAGTCATACACAACTTGGTTATTCTAGGTCTGAATTACAATATCTTGCCAAATGAATACAAACGGCACACGTACACTGAACTTTGAATGTTGTTTAGTGTACGGTTGGCTGCACCTTCGGTAACATTGGTAGGGGGATGCCGATGATGAGAACTGAAACTCAAATCACAATACCAGTACCATGTGTCTTCATATTTCAAATAACCCGTTTGTTTCAATAGGAATTATTATCTCTGGCTAAAAAGAAGAAGCCGCCTCAGCAGGAAGAGTCACCTGCAACTCCCCAGGAGGCCTCAAGTCCGAAGCCAAGTAAGCCGAAGCAAGCCGAGAATGCGTACTCCGACTCCGACACGTCGGACTCTGACGACGAGTGGGACGCTCGTGGGAGCAAGAAGAAGAAGAAACCCAAGGCTGCTAAAAGAACGGGCAAGCGCACGGTCACCAAATCTTCCTCGGGAAGCGACAGTGAGACTGAGAAGAGGAAGAGCTCGGAACCGGAAGAAGGTTAGATCAAACACTCTTTCTAAACTAGACCACGATGACAACCATTTTAAAAGCCGTTATTTGGCCGTTACCCTCACCTTTGCCAATTGCTGCTTGATTTTCTGATGGGCCTAGATCTTTTTTATACCTATCAGAAAAAAGTTGCAGCACAGTAAGAATTGTTGCTTTTTATATGTTTTAAACTCGCTTTAATATGACGATTTTTGATCGACATCTGTATTTTGACAGCTGTTTGTATTGTATTTAGCCATTTTTTTATATAACCACATAGAAAGTGTTTTTGTGCACTTTCATGTGGTTAGGTAACGGTCACTACAAATTTACCTTAAAAGCTACATGCATTTATTCTTTTGCTAATTCAAACTACAAGAAGTGATGTTGAGTTTTGAACCGGAGAATAGTTTTGAAAACACCGACGTGTACTAATTGTTCCGTCGTGAGTAGGGGAAGTGTCCGACTCGGGGAGTGGCTCAGACAGCTCGGATGCCAGCCAAGAAGAGTTCAACGACGGCTACGATGAGAACCTGATGGGCGACGCGGAAGATCGAGCTCGGCTGCAGGAAATGACGGAGAAAGAGCGAGAGCAGGAGATCTACAAGCGGATAGAACACAGAGAAATCATGAAAACAAGGTAGTATTGTGGCTTAGTGTCGCAGGGGCCTCTTTCCTCTACGTCGTGATGACATTACTCAACATTTGTTTCTTTAATCTCCTATTTCTGAATATATCGGTACCTGTAGTGAAATTTATGAGATGATATTTTATAGGCCTATTTGATAAAATACTAAACACAAATGGTATTGTGAAATGAGTTGTAAACGACTGTTGTAGGTTCGACATCGAGAAGAAGTTGCGGCTGGCCAAGAAGCAAGAGATCAAGCGAACGCGCGATGACGACCACAAGGGGGACGAGAAGATGGATCCGAAAGAGCGGAGTAAAGAGCGGAAAAAGACTGTCGAAGAGAACAGAGGCGTAGATAAGAAAGCTCACGCGTTGAACTTGCTCAAAGCTCGGCGAGAGGAAAAGCAAAGAAGAGGTAACTTGTGCTGTCATATGTTTGGTTAAAGCGGTTCAGAGCATGAGTAACCGTGTTGGACGAGCTAACTGGACCTCAAGTCCTCTTGTTAACTACAAGAATACTCGGATGAGGTGATAATTACAGTGTCGTAGGATGAAACAACTCAGCACAAGCACACAGGTTAAGAGTCCATTTAGCGGAATATCAGGTGTTTGATGATGACTTTTGACGGTATGAAATATTGGAATTCTAAGAACGAGGAAACACGGATATTTTCAATACCTTTCAGATGATGTAGTAACTATTCATCTCACATCGCCCGATTGTCACGCGTATACGCTTGACAATCTGTAGTTTTAAGCGTACAGTGAAACCTCTATCCATTGTTTCTCAAGGGACCAGGAAAATTTAACATTGATAATATGGGAGTGGGGTTAGGAAAAATAAACGATAGGCCTACATGCAGCAAAACGATAGATCCGGGAACTATGCACAGAGGTTTCACTGTATACGCCTAACAATCTGACGATTTGAGAAAATAGTCTGAAAGGCATTGAAAATATCCGTGTCACCTGGTCCCAAGAACGTGATATTCCGCTGAATGTTGTGTTGAGCTGGCTGCGTGTTCCAGAGGAGAAGGAGCGGCAGCAGCGGCTGGAGCAGGAGAAGGAGAAGGAGGGTGAGGGGGAGGAGGAGCGTGAGGGGGAGGAGGAGAAGGCCAGCGGGGCCAAGACCAAGCTGAAGACGTCGGACATCTACTCGGACGACAGTGGCTCCGACAGCGACAAGTCCAAGGCCGAGAGCAGACGACGCAGCAGCAGCAGCAGCTCTCGGAGCAGCAGCGACTCGGACTCGGACAAGAAGTCAGTGCACAGTTATCTCACACCTTGCTTATTGTACAGACGGGCGGAGAATGACTTCTGGTGTGTCGAGGAAAAACAGGCTATTTCAATTAAATACTGCGACTTGAAAAGAAAATATTTAACCTTTAAGGTTAAACAGATTTCACACAAAAATTTGCACGTAAAACAAACTTATAGTAAATTATTAAGCAAGAATAAAACTTGACCTTCTTCAAAATTAAAATTCCTTAAGAGTTAAAATAAAAAGTAAAAAGTTTTTCCGCTTAGTTTTCTGCTTTTTTCACAATAGCCTGAGGCTTGATATATGAATTGGATGAAAGGGAAGAGAGAACAGCAGCTTACCAAGGTTCACAAGTAGATAGGCCTACTCGTGGTGGTGTTGCAGCTGTTGACAGAACACATAGAGATGAAAAACACACGGGATTTTTGACAATAGCAATATAGCAATACCAGATGAAGCTTATAATTGACAGTCCCCCGTATAACCTAGCTGTTGGTGGGGTCTGCCCTCTACAACCACACGCTCTGTTTCAGGTCTGTTGCCAGCTCAAGATCAAAATCAAAGAAAGTTGTGCCCATCGTTAAGAAGGAAGACTTGAACAAGATCCGACTGTCTCGGCATAAAATGGAGAGGTACGTCGAAGCCAGGTGATGAGTGGCAGCTACCTGTTGGTGCAGGCTTACAGCAGTGGTTTCTGTTTCTAGGTTCGTGCACCTTCCTATCTTCGACCGCGTTGTCAAGGGCTGCTTCGTGCGAATCGGCATCGGCAATAACAACGGAAAGCCAGTTTATAGGGTTCGTACAAGAGAGACACCGCGCGGTAGAAACTAAAGTGCTCGTTACCTCTTGAAATGGTTGACAGTGCATGGTAGATGAATGTCAAGCGAGGGTATTTGAGATTTGTTTCTGTTGTTGTTTCCACGTCAAGTCTTGGTTCAAGGGGTTTGAGCCGATGTTTTGCTTGCAACAGGTGTGCGAGATCAGTGGAGTCTGCGAGACGGGCAAGATCTACCAGCTGGGAACAACGAGGACCAACAAGGGACTCAAGCTGAGGTACGTTGCCCGCGGTAACCCTTTTATGAAGATACACACAAAAGAAGTTATTTAGATTAATAAAAATTCCATGGGAGCCAATTTAGCGGAACATAATTTTTTTGTGGACTTTTGAATGGTATTATAAGATGATTGAAATTCTGAAAAGAAGGAAACAGATATTTTCAATAGCTACAAGATGGTGTAAGTACGGTGATAACTATTCATCTGATGTCGCACAACTGCCAGGCATATTCGGTTGATTTATTTTTCTTCAATTGTATACGCCTTACAATCAGACGACTTGAGATAAGTAGTTATTACTAAATACTAACCATTGAAAATATCTGTTTTTCCTTGTTTTCAGAATTTCAATCATCTTATAATACCGTAGAAAAGTTTCACAACCAAACTGCTATTCCGCCAAGTCGACTCTCACAGAAGGTCCTCGTAGCATGACCGCTTTATCCCGCTGTAACAAATTCAAACTTACTTCACCGGTATTCTATACACAAGAAATTGATGTACAGTCTGCATTTTTACATTGTTCACACATAGTTACAATCAATTTACATCACATATTACTCACACCTTCGGTAGGTAGATTGTTGGACCTGAGGGAGATTACGAGTAGATTAAATGAATATAACATTAGAGGTGGATACAGGTATAAGCAAATGAAGCAAATAAAGACATTGTGTTGAGTACATTAGCAACATTCAAGTATGGTGAAATCCAATGTAATCAATAATGAATGTAAGTGCAGTCTTATAGGGCAGTCTCTTGGGAGCTGGTTCCCCAATGCTTGCCGCCCAGTGTGAGTGGTCTTGGGCTACGTGTTGACCCGAGAGCCGCTGTGTTGCAGGCACGGGGCCCAGGAGCGCGTGTTCCGGCTGGAGTTCATCAGCAACCAGGACTTCACGGACAGCGAGTTCTTCAAGTGGAAGGAGTCGTGCGCCCTGCAAGGCATCTCCGTGCCCACCCTGGACGAGCTGGACCAGAAGCTCAAGGACATCAAGGAGGCCATGATCTACGAGTTCAAGGAGGAAGACATAGAGAAGGTGCCCTCTTCTTTCTGACACTTTCGTCACGCATCCGTTTCCTTCACTGTTAGAGAATAAGGGCCCAGATGTGCAGGGACAAGGCTGAATTAGAAAAAAACATTCCAGGCCTATTTATAAATTGGTTAAAGGGTAAAAAAAATAGTTTCAATTGCGAAATAGCATTTGCGGATTTTGTCCACCTTTTCGGTGAATTGTCACTGATTTTTGCCTGCAAATTCTTTTTTTTATCTTGATAGGATTTATTGGTGAATAATTACGCCTGCCATTATGTATTGTTATTTTGAATTATCTTTGTCCAACTCATGTTTTTTGGCATTTTTACAATATTCGTGACTAAAAATACATATTTGCGGGAAATCTATGATTTTCGCCAAAAATTGCGAAATAGCAAAAGGTTTTTCGAACTCGGGAAGACTTGAAACGTAGACATATTCAAGAAATAAGTACTTTGAAATATTTGCGTTCATCGTTTAAACCCAAAATGCTTACGTCTCTGCTGGTTGTCTTTGAAAATAGCCTGAGGCTTGATTTATGAATTGGCTGAAAGGGAAAGCGTCCATGAAATATTTATTCTCAATACGGCTACCTGTTACCAAGACGTGTTGATAGGCTACCCTGGTTGGTGGTTACACTCCACCACTTATATTCAAGACGAAATGAGAAGGCAGCCACCACTTTTCTTCTAATACTGTACCTTCGTTTACAGATTGTCAAGGAAAAAGGAAGATTCAAGACCAATACGTTCAATTTTGCGATGAAGAAAACACAATTAATGAAGGAGCGTGACAATGCACAATCAAAGTAAATATGTAGGACACATCTCTCTGAACTGAGAGCTTTGGTATTGTTGTGATACTTTTTATAGTCTAGCCAAAGCAGTCTAGTGGGAAGTCATTCAAGTTGTAAATTGCGTTTTGTTGTGAGAGTAGACCTTACATATTGTTTGAAGCTCGAATTGAACAGCCAAAAGATGATGTGCCTGGTGTTTGACTGATCGCAGGGGAGAGGACGCGGAGGCGCTGGAGATCCAGTCGCAGCTGGAGGAGCTGGAAGAGAAGGCGGCCGGCCTGGACAAGATGAGGACCTCCACCATATCCAGTATTAGCTACATCAACGACCGGAACCGCAAGCGCAATGTCGAGGAGGCGGAGAGGGCCATCATGGTAGGTCGAGAGACGTGGAAACATAGCATCTATTTCTTCTTTTCATAGCAATTAGCATTTGGAAAATAGCTCCTTTGGTGCATGTATCGTTTTGTAGTTATTGGCAAGTTATCATAGCGATCAAATCGAATCCATTTCGACTGGAAACGGGACGGTTTCGAACTTTTGACATTCTATAGCAATTATATTCCCATTTCGACTCGAAACCGATTATCGAAAACGGATACTGCGGGATTTGTGTGAAACTTGATACAAAATCACTGTTCCCCAATTAAGGCTAAGGAGCACCACAAGGGCAATCTTATCACCCCATTTAAATTATTCATAACCAATCAACTTGAACACAGCGGGGGGGCATTCCTGTACAAGATGAGCCCACTCAGAGTTGAAGGTGTATGAGCTGATAACACCGCTTTTCTGCTGTTGTTTGATATTAACTTCTTGAAAGTCTTGAAATGATAGAAAGAATCCTGCATTCACGCAACATTAAATATTGTTTCCAGTGTTGTTATAAGTTGTGAGCAACCAATAGGCCAAGTGTTTCGTCTTGTAGGAGGAGTTCCGAGCCAACAAGGGCAAGAAGATCGAGGACCCGTTCACGCGGCGCAGCACCAAGCCACGCATGGTCTTCAAGAGCCACGAGCTGGAGAACGCAGACGGAACCCCCAGCCTCATACTCACCGAGAAGGTCAGCTTTCTTGCTCTCTTTCTCACTCGTAACGTCGAGACTTGGCGACTAGGCCTACGTAGCTACTCAAGTCTTGGGAAGATAGCATTCATTTTTATATGAATTGGATGAGAAAGAGAGAACGGCAGCTTACCGAGGTTCACAAGTAGATCGGCCTACTCGTGGTGGAGAGTCGTTGAGAGAACACAGAGATGCAAAACACACGAGATTTTAGACGTTTTGGCTGTTGCCTTGGTCACTATAGGGTACACTTGTTTACCTACTGTACTGTGACCAAGGCAACAGCCGAAAAGTCTCAAATCTCGAGTGTTTTGAATCTCTGTGTTCTTTCAACAACTGTCCACCACCATGAGTAGGCCTATCTACTTGTGAACCTCGGTAAGCTGCTGTTCTCTCTTTCCCTTTTACACTATCCATATATCAAGCCTCAGGCTATTTTCCTGTACACACCAAGTCATTTGACAGCATTGATTGACAGTTATGGTAGCCTATGTTAATGTGAACATAGCATTTTGTAGCAAACTACTGAAAACAAGAGCTGCAAATTCTAGATCAACATCTACGGAATTATCAACAAAAATTACACATGCTATCGGACTTTTCAGTCTGGGCAGGAAGTTGTCTGAATAATACTTATTTTTGATAGGTATTCGAGGAGAATACAGTGAAACCTCTACGCCTCGTTCCCGGATCCCCATCGTTTTCCTGCATGGATGGTTTTATTTTCCTGGTCCCTTGAAAAGCGATGGATAGAGGTTTCACTGTAGTGAAGTAGAACATGAATCAAAATAACACAAAGAATAGCACAAATCTATCCCGGTAGTAGACTATTTGTATTTGCTGGTCTGTTTGATGATAAAGCGTGTGGTTGTTTCCAGGATGAAGACGAGCGCAGCCGGCTGGCCATCGAGGCTGCCATGGCGATCAAGCCCAACAGGGACGAGCCCGTCAAGAAGAAGGAGCTCGTCAAGGGAACCGTCAAGACTGACGACCTCTTCTCGGCCCACGACTTCGACATCAAGATCGATCTCGAAGTCCCGCTACCCAGTAAGTCAGCCTGTCTAATCCTTGTTGCTATAATCAGGACGTGTTTGGAGAGTAGTGGAACCCTAACGAATGAATAGTTTCAACAGAACTTCAACACGTAAAACAATATGGCAACAGCCAAAACGTCAAATCTCGTTCAACGGCTGTAAGCCTATCTCTACTCATAAATCCTTTCCCTTTCACCCAATCTATATATCAAGCCTCAGGCTAATTGCCTGTACCATCCTATACAAATGAATCTGTTTTCATGTACTGTGATGTGATGGACAAGTGACAGTGCAGGGTTCTTGGTGATGAGGTGCAAGGTTAGGTTGTCACTGACACTAAAAGGTAGCCCTGTATAATGGATATTGATTCACACTGATTGATAAAATACATTGAGTGAGTGGGGACATCCGATTGTCCCGATGAAATGTGATCTCTACATGATGACTGGCAAACTTCCTGGTCTTTATATACTGGCACTAGATAATACCCTTGTCCAACTCCTGCAAGGGATCTGTCTTCAAGGCCACTGCAGGAGGAAACCCAGCTCTAACAGGCGTGGTGTGTGTTCCAGATAACCCTGTGAGCGTGACCCCCAAGCCCGTAACCATGGTGAAGGACTCCGGACCTCGACGCTCCTTGAACCTAGAAGACTACAAGAAGAAGAGAGGATTAATCTGAACCTCGGCTAAACTAACGAGTATCAGCGTAATGTATGCGTGCTAGAGTACCCTCGTGTTGGTACCACCTGACTTTCTAGATACCATGACCGCGGACTCTATGGTATTACCGGGCCAACATAACCACACTTTCTAGGGGTTCTCGACACCCGTAGTAATTTAAAATAAACCCTCGTTGAGTCGAACTGGTGTGCTGTAGTTGAAACGTTTGTGTTGTTACGACAGATCTGTGATTGGTTGCCGTGAGAGCTTGCAAGCTAACGGTTGGATCACAGCCGTCGTACCGGCGGAGTTGTGACTCGGTCTCGGACTCCTACTGCATCAACCAGGCCTGTTGTTCAGCAGACAAGACTTCGTGCTGCGTGTAAAGAATGATGTGTACGCAAATCTTTGCCTTTGTTGTTTTTATACATGAAAGATTGTGAATATCTAATAAAGGGATTGCATTAACTGTTCGAAAACAAATGGATTCGAAGAAAAGAGTGTTTGAATAATAAATGTTCAAATGAAAAACTGTTTGAATATTAATGCAGGACTGATATTTCGGTAAAGCTGTACGCAGGCATGAGGGGAAATCTTCCTCCCCTTGAAATACTATTCTTACCTAAACTTGACTTGTACATACCTGCTATCTCAAGGTTCACTTCCATCTCCATGTATCATCATTCACTCATTCACATTCTCAGATTAATTCTAGTTCTTGGCACGGCTTATACAATGATATTGATCACAAACTATGAATAAATAAATAAATAAACATCTTTTAATAGCGCCAATTTGTAACCGAGCAGCTAAATTTGCACTGTGAATATTCAAACAGTTATCTTTTCGACCAGTTTTTTATTCGAACACTTTATTATTTGGACTTTTGTTTTCGAACAGTTAACGGCAGCTAATGGCACAGCATTGGAGTGGTCAAGGATGCTGCTGCGTACGATGGCTGTAATCCACGACGTGCGTAGAGCTCACGTTGTAACGCCTGGCACGTTCGGCTTCAACTAACACGGCCTCTGAGTTCAAGAACAATCCAACGTCGTTTCAAACATGGATATACAAATCCAACAAGCTCCCGGAATCATTATAAAAATACACATTTTTAGTGAATAACTTGGTTAAAAGTGGCACAGAAAACCAGTAACGTTTATGTCAGCCGGTTAGCGTATCTGTATCAGGTTGCCAGCGTGTTAATCCGAGGGTTAGCGTTTAATTGTAAGGTTAGTGAAGTGGACAACTGACGTTTACCAGACGTTCAGAATATTATAACTTTCTACTGAACTGTGTGGCTAAAGGCAGTAAACTTGTGGACAGTAACTAGGCCTAATAAGTCTATACCTGTGACTGTCCGAACCCAAGTCGTACAACATGGGGTTGACGTGACAGGAATCAGGCCCTTGTACAGTGTAACATGAACATGAATAGTTAATTTAAGGACTCGTCATGGAGTCGGTGAAAACATCGTACTGCTTCGTTGCACGTGAGTGTTTCTTTTCTACGACAAACTGACATTCAAGTGCTTGGCAACGTTCCCCGTTCCGACAGGGAATATTCTATTGTCGACAGCTGAACCGAATAAACTGTAACACCTACATCGGTGTTATTTCACTTCAATGGTCTGCAATTATTTCCATCAATCTGACATCAAACTCAATTGCTATACAGTGAAACCTCTATCCAGGACCAGGAGAATAAAACCATCCAGGAAAATTGATCAGTTACATGGGAGTAGGGTGGGAAAAAATAAATGATAGAAGCGTTAAAACGATGGATGCGGGAACGATGCATACAGGTTTCACTGTATCCAATTGACTTTTAAAAGACGTCAAAAACATTAAATTACAATACCTTGTTATAAGTATTTAGTAGGGAAATATGAAGACGATTACAAATGATGCAACGTTATAGCCCACATTTCCTCGACAATCCTCTGTGAAAGACGGCACACGTCTTCAGTACAACAAAATCACTTGATTCCCACTTTCAATACTGATTTCATTTCATAGACTTCCAACATTACGTTTGGTATCGTACGCCAGATGAAACGACGAGCTTGGATCAACTACTGGATCTACCTTACCTCTTGCACTACTTCCGAGTACCGGTAGAACTTACCTCGTTGTGTGTCTGAGATAATCCACCGTGGCAAATCTAGTATTAGAAGGTAATTCTTTGACAAATAATTGATGGATAATCCATTTTGAAGAAAGTCGTTTCTCGAAGCTCGATGCTCTTTGCTGTCTATTGCGTTTGGCAGAACAAAAAACTGACGAACATAAAGTAGGGTTGAGCCGGTGGGAAAGTTGTATCTTGTTTTTATATTGGGTTTAACGACGCACTGGAATGATAACCAAGATCTTTCGGTGACGGATAAATGATTGGTGAGATGAAGGTTTCCTAGGTAGTGGGAAGGAAGCGGTTGTGGCCTATATTGTAGGAACCATCCCAGCATTAGCCTAGACTACAGAGGAAAACCACAAAAAAAACCTGTGAAGATGGATGGTGGCGGGGATCGAACCAGCTATTTGCAGACGGGAGTTATGAGTTGACAGGTTTGGTACCAACTTCGAATGTTATATTATTCAGAGAAGATACGGTTTATTTTTGTTCGCAATTGCAACGGTATGTATATCAATTAATGCTATGAACCTTCACAGATCATACCGTGTGGATTTATTTTTGATTATTTTATTTATTTCATTTTTCTCTCTGGGTCTGTATTCCCGATCTCCGCTCGAGCTGTTTTCTCCCAGTCCACCGCTGATCCAACTCTCGAAGCAAGTAGAACACGTGTCGACTGTCGTTTTGTTTACGGACTTTGTGGCGTTGGTTGAGATGGAGATGGTCATTTTTAAAGTGATTTTTACGATTTACGAGCAGTTTTGGAATTTAATGATTGAATCAATAACCACAACGAATATCATTGAGAAAACTCGACACACACGGAGAAGGGTGAAGAGGCTCCAGCCCCGCAGGGAATTGAATAACGGTAGATACAGTGTCCTTGCGTATTCTGGAATCATTTTTTCATCATCTTTAGAGTATGTTAGGATTTTACACACTTCATATAAGTACAGAAGGAAATTCACATTTTGTTCTTTTTTTCTGAAACTTCTTTGCAATTATGGGATCATAATTAAAGTCATATTTACATGAATATAATTTTAAAATGGGATCACTGGCCTGCAAAACGGTCGAGGCCTCGAGGAGGATTTCCCGGTATCCGGTGGGCCAGTCCGAGCCTGAGCATGGGCTGTACCGGGGCAGCTGCCCCTGCGGTAGTTATAGTTACTGCCTATATAGTAATAAATAATATACCATGATTCCAAAAAGAAGGTGGAATTCACTTTTGAAAGTGGTCTTCCACCCACACCTTCAATTAATTATGAACTAAAATGAAATACAAATTAATTTAAAGAACTATATTCAAAAAATATTATAAAATTTTAATTTGAAAAAAAGTAAAGATTAGTTGCGATATGATCCACAATCATAAAACATTATCTGTGGAAAACAATGCAGATATCGTGTAAATTATTATCTTACATTGCAGATCAAGTTCAGTGATTGATTATGGATTATTTAAGTGCTGTTATCTTTTATTGTGGTTACTACTAATTTTGTCCTTCCCTCCTTACCATATAAGGGAATATCCCTTAGGACGTCCTTCTCATTGGTTAGTTTCTTCACGTCAAATAGACTTTTTTTTGTTAATCTGCAATCCTCGTGCTTTGAATTATTTGTAAAGATTAAATGTAAAATATTTACTGATGAAACTGTACCATCAATAAACAACACTGGAATGCTATTTATATATTCTTTCTTCTTTAAAAACGAACTTGAACTACCTCAAAAATTGACTCATCTTTTCTCTTGAGAAAGAGCGCCGAAAAGTAGTTCAGAATATGTATACACGTGAATAACTTATTATATTTTTATTTTGTAATTTTCAAGGTATTTAATAAATAGTTTATAAATCTTTGAATAAATTTGCCTGTTCGCTGAAATTCTCGAGTATGTTCAATTTTACAAACTCATTGTATTATGAGTCACGGTACTCAATTGGCAGATCGAACTACGTCAGCCAATGGCGTAATAGCTTCTACACGTATTAGGAGTGAGCGCATTGATACATTATAGGAATCGAATATTGAAACTAGTCCAGTCGCTATTGAGAGGAACACCCTTTCGACCTGTTCTGAAGTAGTTGTGCAGTTTTTGTATTGTCTTAATTTTGTGTGGCATTAAGACCTCGAGTGCTATTGGAAAATGGTAAGGAATCTTTAATTGTATTATCCATACTTATTCTTAGAAATTTATTGTTCTCGTAA
This sequence comes from Brachyptera putata, assembly GCA_907164805.1. NCBI lineage: Eukaryota > Metazoa > Arthropoda > Insecta > Plecoptera > Taeniopterygidae > Brachyptera > Brachyptera putata. The sequence goes on from OU015465.1 coordinate 167,684, forward strand.
ATGCGCTGACCTCTATCACAAATCTTGGGTGTACAACGGAACGTAGGCCTAGCCCCTTACATGCCGGTGTCGCCATTTTCGGTACGGCAAGCGGATGATGACCTGAGCCGAGTTGGTAAGACAAGACGGATGGAGCTTATTCAATAACTACACTTCGTTTATCACAGTAGGATCGGGGATTTTTATTTTCTCTTAGTACAGATGTAATTCTGTATTCTAATTCCATTTTCAAGGCTGGGGCGTAGACTGACCTTCTTGGCTGTCTAATGCTGACCTAGGCCCTGCCCCTTGACAAGACTAGGTCTAGGGCCTGCAGTAAGGGTTGGGCGTAGTCCTAGGACGATTAGTATTGGACCTAGACCTATTCGAGATATTACCGTAGCCCAAATAAGTTCAGCTTCCAAGATATTTGAATTTAAAAGCTTGACAATGTTATTGAATTTAGTTGACAGCGTGTTGAATGTGAAGGTATCTTCCTTCATGCCGAGTGCTGCTATGTTTAGGCTTTATAATAGCATACACCATGTGCCCAGCCTTCGTTGAGCTGTTACGATAACCTGATTTGAGACATTACCGCATTAGTCCAGGCGGTTTTATGACTGGTAGGCCTAGCCTACATGTAGCCTAGGCTATCTCATACCGGAACCGGTACAATTAGTGTCGGGCCCAATTAATACTATGATTCCCAAACTAGACTATAGGTCTAGGCCTTCAAGCTTGGGTTCACTATTCTGTCATCTTTTGCCCCATTAGGCCTATAGGCTATAAACAGGCGGGTTATTTTACGGTGACACTGATCTCGACCATTTGGTGTTTGAGTTTCAAGTTTTTGGTGTTTTCTGAACGATCTTCTCTATATCTACAGGAAGAAGTTGACGGGACGTTGAGAATTGTTGTTTTCTATAGTTTTTAACTCACTTTAATCTGATGGTTAATGCATCTAGGCCTAGGTCTGTATGTTGACAGCTGTTCATCAATGTTTATGTTCTCCAGAGGGCTAGTACTTGACCAATAAGCCCAATCACGGGCATGCATTAGGGCGTTTTTGGCTACGCCAAATGACAGCTATTCCTTGCTGAGCATTGAAACGTAATGTACAATATGTCAGACAACTGCAGGAAGGTCTGGTGCTATCAGTCGCTATCCTAGACTCTAGAATGCCATTTCCCACCTTACTATGTAGGCCTACTGGTACTAAGGTTCTTCCTGGCTTTTCTAGTTTTTCAGTAACTTGAGCATTCTTCTCGTAAAACTTGCGCCTAAGCAGCGATTAATTTGTATCGGAGCGCACCAGAACGGCATTCTGATTCCTTTTTTGAAACTGATACGGTACCTCAATTTTTATAATTTTCAAAATGATAGTAAATAAACGATGAATATGAATAAAGATGAATAGGCCTAAGAAGATGGATAAATATTTCCCTATTCTGAGAATGTTTGTCATTATTATTTGTCATACATAATTATTGCTTAGTAAAGATGATAATAATTTGGAATACCTCAGATAAGGCAAAATTAATTAATCTGTTGTATAAAGCCCTTGGTAATGTCAGCCTGTGTATTTGTGAAGATTGGGAATAAAGCTGGGAAAGCATAACATGCGATAAAGTGATGAGATTATTGACTAGCTCTTTCTGAGAATATAAGCCTCTTCTAACTGTATGAACCTTCATGAGACTTCTCTATATCCAACTTGTTGAATTAATTCCATTATTCTTATAATTATTGTGTGAAAGTAGTAGCCTAGCATTCCAAGTATGTACCATAGTTTATTAATTAGTCCTAATCATATTAAGTAGGCCTACATTCTCTCCAAGTAGATTTACTCATAGCTGATCTAGTCAGTGTTCAGTCATTGGAAAAGCCTCTCCCAGTCCACTAGCTAGCTAATTGCAAGTCGTTATGTGACGTCATTAATAGGAATTGTGTGCATCATTGTGAGTAGGCGGATCCCCATATCATGTCTACTATTATCCGACGAGTTCACAGATAAAACCTGATCACATACAAATGAGCTCGGTTGCTAGAGAAGCGATTTGAAAATACGATATTAAGATATAGTGTTGAAATCTACCCACGCGTACGCGCGTCTTAAAATAGTGTACGGCTACGTCGTCTCCCCACGCACTCGACCTAGGAGAGGAGCGTTGAATCTCGGCGGGGGTGTTGACTGTTAGCGCGACATGTGTTGAGTTGGCTGCCACTTGTGATCTATTGGCGGCGAGATGAAACCAAAACCCGAGGGAATCTGAGTACACTCTGGACTATGCTAGGACGATATCGACTACAAAAGCTACCTGTCATGGCAACATCTCTAGTCTCTGTTGTTAGCACAAAATCCTGGCCCTGATCTTGAGCTGGGCTTCGAAATATAATGAATTATTGCAGTCCAAGAGACCGTGACTTGATTGTCATAATAATTATATTGACATTGTTGGTAGCTCTTTAACCAATCCAAGTCCTGGCCTCTTGGAGCTAGCTAGTTGAAGTAAGGGTCGCGGTCGTGTTGGCTGCGGTTTGACGTTTCCCTTGTTCCGGCAGCACGTGGTCTGTTCCGGCCCCGCCCTTTTGTTCCGCGTCCCGTAGTCACTAGCAGTGTTGGTGCCAGCTGATGAGGCCCTGTGGCTGACAGGTTGACTGACTCACGCCGCGCACTATCCGGCTCAAGCACGTCGGCTGCGGGCGCTATCATTGATAACTGGGCCAGGCGCCGGCAGAACTGGTGACCATATATGGCCATGTCCCAGCCATTGCATACAAAATGACACATTTATGCAAGATTTGTAACATTTTGCATGTATTCTGAACTGGTTCCTATGATGATGTAGTTGAAGGAGGGGGGGGGGGCATGTTGAGCAGAGCGGATAGGTCAAACAAGGTCATCTACCAACGGAATAATGATTGTAAAACTGATCTTGGAGGTTTCAATGCTTTTTGTAGTTTGATTTCTTAAGGTAAGCATCATCCTTGATGGAAACAAAACTATCACAGCTCTAGGAATATAAGGTGACATTTGTGTTTTTTCTGTTGTACCTGCCCTTTGGGGATACAAGTATAATGATGTGTTGATAATCACAGCAGTGGTGGAAGAAGATTACTAGCCTATCATGTTTATGCCAGAGGCAGGGCAATATAACATTTAAAACAATGCTAGGCCTAACATTGTGGTTTGGGTCGGATAAAATGATGAAACTACGGTATTTTAAAATGTGGCAGTGCAGATGAAACTGTTTTGTGGGTTGGTTTATCTTAATTTGTACTTCTTTGCATTATTGATTTTATTTCAAGTTTTATTATTTAGTCGAGGCCTTGCCACTGCATAACTGTGACTGTATCATGACAGTATATTATGTTCGGATCGATACGGTGATCGAATGATTGTTGTGTTGGTGTACTGTTTATTGAATTATTGTTTCTCTGTTTGCAGGCTTCCGGAGTAACTGTATCCGACATCTGTAAAACTACCTATGAAGAAATCAAGAAAGACAAGAAACATCGTTACGTAGTGTTCTACATTAAGGATGAAAAGCAGATAGACGTTGAAGTTATAGGTAAGCCCAAGCAAAGTGTAACTAACTAGTGTAATGCCTGCCACCGCACGCTACGTTAACTGCAACATGACATGGACTGAGCGTAATCCAGCTCTGAACCAGACTGCAGATTGAGGTTATGTTGCCACCCCAACTGTATGAGCTTGTTCATCTGGTTGGGCCATTAATCAGCACAGTAACGGTACTGAAAGCCGATACAAGCTAGTATCTTGTGCTGAGTGGTTGACAAGTGGACCTTGATACTCAGACTGGTGATTAGTTACGTGGTTTGATTTTGACTTGATGTTCTACTCAGATTTTTACTAGGCCTTTTCACTTCTCTTCACGATATGATTAGCTATATACCTGTGTTTAGTATTGTTTGTAAATTATAAACTGTAGGGCCTATATAAACTTGAAATCAACATTGTTATTAAAATAAGGACTAGTACTTGTAACCAACTGCCACCGGACCAATAGTCCAAAGCTGTAATTTATTAATAATAATAATCCTGTCCGTGCCACTGAGTCCACCTGAGACGCACTGTTCTGATAGCGCAGATCTAGAGGCGTCGGAAGATAAGGTTTCTTGGACAGTGGGAAGCGAGCGCATACGCCCGAGTGTGCAAGTGTGACGTGAACGGTTCTGTTTCAGGCGATCGAAATGCTATCTATGACAGTTTCCTAGAGGACCTTCAGAAGGGGGGCACGGGTGAGTGCCGGTACGGTCTGTTCGACTTCGAATACACTCATCAATGCCAAGGGACTTCTGAGGTACGTACGGCTAACGGTGATACCGGTCATAGATACCGTTATATATAGCACAAGATATGTTACTTTGGGCCAGCTAGCGACATATGCTCGTTCAGATTGGACGTTAGTAGCAAGACTTTCTACAGTGAAACCTCTATCCGTCGTTTTCAAGGGACGAGGAAAATAAAACCATCCATGCAGGAAAACGTTCCATCCAGGATAATTCGGCATTGATTATATGTGAGTGGGGTGGGACAAGCAGGAAATCACTGTATATCATTATGCCGATGTAATAATATAGATGGCCTTAGAGGCTCATGTGTGTGGTTGCTAGGCCCTAGTTCAGTTGTCCAATATGGCAGAAACCGGTGTGAAGTTATGTACGCCTTGTCAACGTTGAGCAACGTGTCTCGGTGAGGTGGTCCGGTTAGCCACGTAACACTAACCGTCCAGCCGAGAGATGCGGACGTCAGCACTCAATAGTTGCACAGGTTTAGTGACGTCGAGCGTGGGTCCAAGTCCCGCACTCGTGTCGTCAGCCAGTACACGGGACTGTGTGGCGATACACATGCGTAACATTCAAACAGTTATGTGCATGAGGGTACCCAAGTATTGCGGTTATTCGGTTGGTAGGCAACCTTTTGTGGAAACAAATCTATAAACCGTCAAGTTGTTAGACCGCTCAATCCGTATTATATCACAAGTGAACCAGGGTTGGATTCCGAAGCAAGAGCCGAGACGTTGAGTATCTCGTGTGTCACTCACCTTGGGCCTGGTTCCAGAACAGTTTGTAGAACGATGCTTGGTGTTTTCAGGCGTCTAAGAAGCAAAAGCTGTTCCTGATGTCTTGGTGCCCCGACACTGCCAAAGTCAAGAAGAAGATGTTGTACTCTTCAAGCTTCGATGCTCTCAAAAAGTCTCTGGTTGGAGTACAGAAGTATATTCAGGTACGTTTTCACTCATTTCACTCATTTCCGTGTTGAGGAACTGGTTAGTCGGGGGTCAGCCGTGCTCAGCTTCGAACTTTCGTAAATCTCGCTCTAGATGGGAAGATTAATTTTTAAATAATTGACAAAGAAAGTAGCACTTGACTTGTAGAGCGAACAATATTCTTTTAGATTTATCAAAAAGTGCACTGAATGTTTTTGTGATTTTGAGTCTTATTCTGTCCTGAACTGATGGTTCAGTTTCCTTTAGTTTGAGGACAGTACAAAATGTAGGTTATGGTATCCATATTTATGATCCATAATCCACGACTGGGCTGGGACAGGAAATGATCAGTGCTCACAAGAATATTGTTCAGATATTCTTACAACTAGTATTTTGTTCTGGGTCAGACAGGGTATCTACAAGACTGGAAGTCAGGGAAGTTAGTAATGTAACATGTGTAGGCCTGTTTGTTGACGTGTTGTTGCGTTGTGCTCCAGGCCACGGACCTCTCGGAAGCGTCCCAGGAGTCCGTCGAGGAGAAACTGCGTGCGACCGACAGGCAATAAGTGGCCGAGACCGCTTTGCCCTCCCAAGATGCTCCGACTAGTCTCGTTCATTTGCGGGCAAAATGTTCTCAGAGTTCAACTAAACTGTATCGTATTTGTATTATTAAGTGAGAAGTAACAATCCAACCAAAAAGTTTTTTGTGAATTTGAAATTTCAAATGGCGGGTTGTACCCGGACGTAACTGTTCGGGACGCAATGCAATTCAATATTTATCGATTAATTAGGTGATTTGAAATGTTATTTGGTTTTACTGCTGTAACCTGCACTAGCAGGGAAAATGTGAATGAAAACTGAAAAGTATTTGCTTTTCTGCACTTATTATAAATATTATACCTACTAATTAAAATTTTGTATTTGATATGTTTCTGTAGGAATTTTTGTCAACGAATATGTATTAATTAACATTAAATTCATTTGTAATGAATGCTTGGGTTAGTATTTACTGGTCCCTGGCTCTGATGTAGGCCTAGATCCCAGCAAGAGGCAAGTTACACAGGTCTGCGTAGGTAGCTCTAGTCCCAGGAAACCACACGAAGGTACTAATGCGGAGCGTCATCTGGGGGCCTCAAAGTCGCACACCGACAGTAAAACTACCGTAGCTTTGATTGAATTAGCGGAACAAGTCAAGTTGGGCCAACTGTAACAAATGTAGACCTTGTATTTTTAAATAGAATTGCTAAACGGATATACATGTATTAATAATTCAACTGGCACATGCAGCTTGATGGTTGACGCGCTCGCATCATGTGGTCTGGGAGGTGAGGGGTTTACGTTCGCCGCCGCCGTCCTTTACTGGATTTCTTTGTGGTTTCCCTCTGTAGTCTAGGGTACATGACCGCTTCCTTCACAATATCCTTCCCATTAACCAAGAAACTGAGATCTGCACTATCATTACAGTGTGTTGTTAAACACAATGTAAAGAAAGAAAAGCGTAAATAATGGATATATTAATTGCCAATTAAGAATACTTGGTGTGTATAGGAAAATAACCTTGGGCTTAATATTAATACTGACTAAGTCGTTTTATAGAATTGATGAAAATACAAAAATTCAAAGATAATTTGAATCACATTTATATTGAAGTGATTAGAGGCACACTAGTGCCTTTTGTGTGAGACAAATAAGGAAAATTGGGGAATGGCCCTCTTATATAATTTGCACTCCTGTATCGTATCTTCTCGAGTCACTAGATTTGAATGTCATAGAAAAACAGGCAGTGATGCTAGGCCAGGTCTCGACACAGAAGGACTTCCGTGCGAGTTTCATAGCGGTGAACAGGTACACCAACTTCTTCACGTGCTGCGAGCATCGGTGGAGGTGCGCTGACCTATAGCCGCACTTACGGTATAACATTCTAGCGGCTATTTGTAGACAACAATTGCAATTGTAATACATCATTTTCAGAGAAGTCATAGTGTTTGTTGGTTACTAACTTTCAATTATTTGCTAACGTTGTATACTCTTGGACCTGAGCTGAAAGTAATGTGTCCCTCACCACCACAATCTTAGCGCAGGCCTATCCCTGCCGCCAACGCTTCTCATGGTTAGGTCAAAAATAGGCTTGTTCATAGCCTAGTTTTATTTGCAATACCTTAATTTCAAGAATAAATATGCCTTTACATTCCATTCAGATGGTAGACTGTATTTTAATCGCAACATAAAAATTACAAATGTAGGCCTACATAGACCGTAACGAATACATGTTTACAAAATAGAATACACAATGAGTCAAAGTTTCAACATTAAACAAATCTGCGGCGATGTCTTCACAATCGTGCTCTGTAGACGGGAACTCTAGCCTCACTTTCCCCGAGAATAAATAAAATCTTGGACCTTTCAGTAAATTATCAGTCTAAAATTATTAATTTCCCACCGGTATCATTGTATCGAAAAGTTCATCATAATCGTCCACTTCAACGACCTGGACGTCACTCGTTGGCTGGCTCTTGGGGTCCATGGAGAAGGAGTCTCTCATGAGCAGGCAGTTGAGCCTGGCCTTGAGGTACTCCTTGCACAACAGCTGCTTGGTGTCCAGGTGGTGGACCCTCAGGTGCCGATCCAGCCCCACGCTCGCCACGTACGGCTTGGTCGGGTGGCACGCGACGGAGCGCACGCCGCCCACGAAGCCTTTGTAGTGGTTCAGAATCGTCCCAGCTTTACGCAGGTCCACCAGAATCATGCTACCGCTGCCGCTCCCGACCACCACATTACTGAAACAGAACAAGTCACAGGTACAGGTAATGACACTTATCTAGATAAACACTTAGAAAACACTTATCTAGATAACAGTGAGTTCGGATCATCACGTGCTTGGTAACCACATGTGGTCAACTTCTGAACTACCGGTAAGCATATGAGCGATGCGGCTTCCAACACAACTAATTGTTTACTGATAGTAATTGTACTCACTTTTCTCTCGATGAAAAAGCTAGTGTTGTTAAAACTTGGTCTTTGATGTGAACACTGACAACCGGGCGTTTCTGAGCGTTCGGGTCGTACAGCCGCACCTGAAATACGTTTAGGGATTATTCCAAGAGACACGTCACTGAACGTAATAGAAAACAACAATCCTCTACAGAACCATACGACTTACGTGTCCGTAACGGGAACAAAGAGCTACTTTCGAACTATCTTTCTGGAAGGCTATATCGGTAACCCAAATCGGAACTTCCAGTTCTAACATATCTTTGCGGACATTTTTAGCTTTGAATGTACATTGTTTAGATTTGAGGTTCCACAGCTTGAGATCGTTTCCTTTGCCTCCCGTTGCAATGATATCGCGGTTAGTTGTACTGTGCACCATCTTGGCCAAGGGGTTGCCCGTCTCGAGTATGTCTTGGTCCGTGGAGTCGTACTTCCATATCTTGACGTGGCCCGATTCAACGGCTGTCAGCAGCGATCTGTAACATCACAGGCCGTTGGCTCATTTTACACACAAGGGGCTGAAATGAATTGCTTTAAATATGGTTGGGCCTGGTGAAAATGGAATGAGAGATATTTTCTTGAACTTACTCGTCGTATTTTGACAAGCCTCTCACTGCCCCGGTGCCACACTTCACATCTACGCTGCTTGTAAACGCTTTGAAGTCGCTGTCATAGATTTTTACTTTCTGATCGATCAAACCAATCAAGATGTCGTGCTCATCTGGATCTCCCCACGCCAACGCAGTTATCTCATGAGCTTTAGTCAAAACACCAACATTCTGAATGTTTTTAACAATAACTTTCTGTGTGTTTACGTTGACACCTGTTTGTTAGAAAAGGGAAATACATAATGACATAATCATCACATGGATTACAGCTGTATAATGGCATCGTCGGCACTTCTGAAAAGCCATCACAATCAGACTGCCAAACCTACGGTTATTCGAGTACCGGTACTGGAAGTTTGCCTTAATATGCCTAGGCCCAACTGTTGTGGTTATGTTTGGTCGTCTGGAGGCTGCCCTTAACGATAATCCTAATGTAATGTGGACCAGTTCTACGTTAACAGCAACACTTCTAAAGGTCGTTCATGCAGCAGTTACTTTCCTAGCCTCGAGGTAAACCTAGTTAATGGATCTTGGCAATTAGTTCTATCTATGGCTTACAAGAGGTTCAGTTTAAATGTCTATTCTCAACGGTTTTAACGAGTGTTTCAGTCTTTGTCTATTAGTTCGAATGTGACATCTTGCTTCACAATTGATCGTAATTGCGTAAACTTCCAACGCAGTGCGTCAATTTCACCGTCATTCAAGCCATCCTGTCGGAATTTTCAACTCTTCGTCTCATCTGATTGGTCCTAAGCAACCTTGTCTTAGTAATAACGAAATCAAGTGAAATCGTATGACAAGCTTGAGACTAAAACTAAAATCCAGAGAATTGTGAACCAGGAGTAGGCCTAAAACAGTGATCTGAACTGTTGTGGTCAACATAACCTAAAAATGTCACGACACCTAGCTAACCAATACTTTGCAAGTTACATCAGATCGTATATTCTAAAATCACCTTTAAAAGCTCCAGTTTTACACCCTACGAATACATTAAAACACTGTTTGTAGTCCATTTGGACGTTTTAATCTTTGACAAACAAAATTGCCAAGTTCAGTGGCACGTGTAGTGTAAGGTTATTATTTAGTTCGGAGGTGCCAACTGACAATGGTCACACGAGCGGGTACCTTCGTACTGCTAGGTATGGAAAATTGTCGTGCTTCAGCGCAATTTTTTGCGTTGGTAGAACTGAATCGTGAGCCGGTAAAGTTGATTACTGCTACATTCCAATGATTTTTTCAAATGATTTCAATCTACATTTTTGGTTCATTAGAATAGTAGAGCGCATATTTAGAATATTCACGAGAAATATAACAATGTATGATTTTTCACTTCAATTACACGTTCACTATTGACTACCTACTCTACTGTGACCAAGGAAATGGTCAAAATCTCGTGTGTTCAAATCATCATCTAGCAGTTCTAGCTGTGTTCTTCTCAACGGCTCTCCACCATGAGTTGGTCTGTCTACTTATGAACCTCGGTAAGTGGCTGTTCTTTCTTTCCCTTCTAACAAATTCATACCTAATGAATAAACAAATCCTTTTGTTTCATTCATAGTAGTATCTGCACTGTACTCATTCATCATTTATTAAAGACATTTAAAAACTCAAGGTAAGCGTGTTGTTTGTTTATTGTCTATTTTGTCTGTTTCCCTTCTTTATGCTGGATTTGTATATTTTTCAACAGAATTATTTTGATGCTATGGCAATATGACAACTGACTTCAACTTCGAATTGCTTTTAACACGGCCAATTGTGCGTACACAAATCTTTTTGTCTATTCTACTTTCATATGGTAACCAACTAGATGTATGTTTGTTCAATTATTTCAATATAATTTATATATTTAATTACAGATTTCCTATGAGAATAATACTTGTTTACTGTATATTGACATCTACCCTTCTCCTAATGTGTATTATTATCTAATCTCCCATTGTTCGGTACACCGTAGAGCACGGTAACTATTTGCCGACTTCTGTCGTGGACGATCTTGCCGTGTGATCTGATCGTCCGCAGTATTCCAGAGTCGGCATTCTTGCTGTAATGTCTGCCTATCTTCCACATCCCTAGCAGTCCAAATACATTACATAAACCCGTATCTGTCCCTACCCAAGAATACATTAAAGCCAAATTAATAGAGTCGAAAAGTATTTTTAAACTATTCTACATCAGGTAAATTTTGGATGATTTTTTAGCAAGTGCAAGTGTAACTTCTGATGAATATTCTTCCAAGATTTAAAAATACACATTGGGTGAGTATATTTATTAAGAAGTAACTTGAAAGAAAATTTAGTTGCTATCCACTTTATTTGGGTGAAAAAAGAAATATTTTACCATATAAAATGAGTGTGATAAAAATGGAAATGAGTCCCTTCATTTATTTTTGCATGGTTCATTTTATCTATCAGTATAAATTATATTCAATTTTCTTCATTTAAAAACATTAATTTTTATTGGATATCATTATTATTATCATACTGTGATAAAGTCTGTTGAATAATGACAAAAAACGCTTCATAAAGGTTGCATGCTGAATACATTTTATGAGAATGTCAAGAATTCGAATTTGTATAATATTATGTTAGAAATTAGCCTAGATAATAAAGCCCGAGACGGATGAATTTGACATATTTGGATAACATTTTAGAATGATTCGACGGAAGAACGACTGGATACTCGGGATATTCTTCCAGAAAACTAAATGTTCCAGAAATCTAAATATTCTTTCGAAATACAGGACGGTCGGTTCGACGCTAATGCCTGACGCCTGACAGATAGGCAACTCTTCATACACTTATGCATGCCGTCACCGCGAGATCAGGCGGAAAAAAAGTGATAATTCCATTTCATCACGTGACCGTCTCCGATTGGTCCGCTTACCCCATGTGACTGAAATCCTACGTTCCCATTGGTCTACGCACTACTCGCGCCACGAGATTTTCCTTCGATCGCTCCATCTTGATTCAGCAACCTGTTGGTTGAATTTCAACAAGTAAATCGGAGAAATAAGAAGACATCGGTGAGTAAAGTAGTAAAATGTTATATTAATTATACTCTAATGAATGTTTACAAGAATATGCCAGTATATAACAGCCGAATAATTAGATAAATCACTTGTAATCTGTGTTGAAACTTTGGCCAGTGAGCTGCCTATTGAAGCCTTGCTGGTTATATCTTGTGTGTGGTATATTGACTCCACTAACATTGTTCTAGGGTTTATTATTAGTCAATATGATACAGTCGCCCTCTGAAAAGAAAGAAGACGAAGGAATGATGAATAAGGCGAGTAGACATACAACACAACTGGCCCTAGGTCCTATCTAATAGGAAGGAATTGATTATAATTGCATACTAAGGAAATATTACAGGGATTGTATGAAGTTGTAAGCCTAGGAAGCATAAGATAAGTCTTTTTGGTCTAGCTAGCACTTGTCCTAGTCATATGCCTCTTACTTTTGTAATACATTTGTCTTCCATGGTACTGTTATGTAGCTATAGGCGTATTCAAGCAATGGTATACGTATTTTCTCACAAGAGAATAATAACTCCATATTTGTTTGTATTGGAAGTTTTCAGATAAATAGATAGGTTTTCATTTGTCACTATATGGTTAGGGTGAGGGTTATGCCTTCAAACTGGGATTTTTGTTCAGCAATGTCGTATAATAGCATTCGAATAATAGGCATCGAAATAGCCGAATAATAGGCATCGAAATAGGCGTATAATAGCCATCAAATAGACCTGGTTAATTTGGTTGTGATTGGTTTGATAGATTGCACCTAGTTGGGCCCAGAACTGTGTATGTTTAGCTAGAAAGGATGGTCGTAAATCTTCTGTGGGTCGACTAATATTACGCATTATTTTTGGTTTGTAGCAAGCTCGCGAGATGTTTCCAAGTCCATTGTCAACTGGATCCTAGATTATAATCAACCGTCTCAACAAGAGAAAGTGATTTACTGGTATCGAATTATTCTCTATTTGAAGTCTGCTAATAAAGTTTTGCAAGATGTGTAGGCCTATACAGGTAGGTATGCAAAATGAAATTGAGTTCATATATAGTTGAACATTCTCACGAAGAAAGCTGAATGAAATGAAATGAATAAAATACCGGTAATTTATCAGAATGATATTATGATATTTATAAATAATATAAGTGACATTATTTGAAATCAATTCACCATTTTTGTTTGATTCTAGATTAATTGACAGCATAAAAGATCCATTGTGATGGAATTATTGACGATGAATATGGAATGTAACGTAGATTGGAGCTACGTACGGCAGAATAAGCCAACAGAGGTGAGGGTATGACTTGAATCTAGTAATTAATAGTAGTAGGCCTAGCTAGTAATAATGCTCAAACTCACAGTCTGTTTTTCTGTTTCATGTTCAACGTTCCAACAATATTTGATCCAAAGTAACGAATAAATAATTAATAAATAAAAGAGACGGAATCAGTATGCACAGCTGCTGAATGAGCCTGCAGAGATGAGAGTATGACTTGAATCTAGTAATTTAGTATCAGTAGGCCTAGCTAGTAATAATATTCACACCAACACTATTTGTTCTTCTAGCTGTTTCATGGTGAACGATCCAGCAATGTTTGATCCAAGAGATGGAATCAGCTACGATGACAGAGCTGCTGAATGACGCTAGAGAGGTGACAGTATGACTTGAATCTAGTAATTTAGTAGTAATAGGTAGGAGGCCTATAGTAGTAGATGTATTCACGCTCACACTATATTCTGTTCTTATGTTTCATGGTGAACGATCCAGCAATGTTTGATCCAAGAGATGGAATCAGCTACGATGACAGAGCTGCTGAATGACGCTAGAGAGGTGACAGTATGACTTGAATCTAGTAATTTAGTAGTAATAGGTAGGTGGCCTAGTAGTAGATGTATTCACGCTCACACTACATTCTGTTCTTATGTTTCATGGTGAACGATCCAGCAATGTTTGATCCAAGAGACGGAATCAGCTACGATGACAGAGCTGCCGAATGACGCTTCAGAGGTGACAGTACTTGAATCTAGTAGGCTCTGCTCCTAAGAGTGGTGTTGCAACATGTAGTGTAGCCACAGTATGCCGTTGGCTGAACTAATACTCCAATCTTATTTCTGTTTTATGGCAAACGTTGGAACAAGACAGCTGAGGGCTAATGACCAATCAACTCTGAGGAAGGACATCCGTCGACCCAAGAGAGGTAAGAATATCACTTCTTTCATTCCACATCAATCTCTACTCGAAGCCACTGTCTGTAATATTCGGTCATCTTATCTACGGCTTGAAGACTTGAGGACTTCAAAGTCTAGCACAAAAACTATTGATATTGTAAAAAAAGCATTGTAAAAATAATTATAAATAGTTTGCCTAAATATCGGATAAATAATATTTGATAGTTTTTTCATTTATTTGCAGTAGAATAACTTGATCTTTCTCTGTCTCTTTCCAGGACTGGTGGCCTCTGGTGAGTATCTACAGGTGTTCCGTGTGTGAGCCTAACTTGTCGTTGCATCGAGCCTCACTCGTAGGTTAGCTCGTGAATAACATCTCGTATCCAGTCGCGTTTGCCTCCGCAGGCTCGTTCAGGTCGATAACTCTAACGCTGGAACTTCCCCGTGGGATTAAAGACAGAGAATAATCTCCAATAATTGTACAAGCAGTTCCCCTCCAGTCAGCTGTTCATGTGACGTTAGTTAAACTCCCGACAAGTCTCACGGTCCGAGACACGCGACTAGACCTCACGGTCGAGAACATTCGTAAACTCACTTGTACGGTCTTAGATTTGTCTGCACGATGTTAAATTCAGTGTAAGTTTTCTTTGGCTTGAACGTGTTGTGTTCAGTCACCTAAAGATAGCTTCACGGTCGAGAGTTAACAAGTCCTTCTGCCGAGAAGGACTCGAGTGAAATATTGTGATTGGTTAGAATACTTGCACAAGCAAGGTGTGTAAATATTAACGTAGAGCCAGTGTATGCTTTTCTTTGACTTGAATGTGTTGTGTTCAGTCACCTAAAGATAGCTTCACGGTCGAGAGTTAACTAGTTCTTCTGCCGAGAAGGACTCGAGTGAAATATTGTCATTGGTTTGAATACTTGCACAAGCAAGGTGTGTAAATATTAACGTAGAGTCATTACGCCAGTCAACGATACAGAGCTGACGACCAGACTTCTTAAGGTAGGACAATACTGATTTAACACCTAGCAGAGTTCTGTGTGCTTTCTTGATTTGTTGTACATTTTTAATTTTTCAGCACGTAGGTTTGTTTGTCTGAACTTATTGTGGGCTAGAATAGCATTGCCTGTACGTCGACAATTCTGAAAACGGTACTCGAACTTGAATAACATGGATCTTCTTCAGATCTAAATTCACAGCTTGTTTTTGAATAATAATGATGGAAATTCATCTGTTTAGCTCAAGTAACTGAAAGGCAGTGGAATCTGAATAATTTTAAAGACAGTCAATTAAATAGTAGGTCTACAATATCGATGATAAAGTTGTAATAACACACTGAGTAATATTATAGGCAACTTGACAGTGAAAAATTATTATGAGAGTAACTGATAACAGCGATACCAACTAATTCACATATTCTATGTCAAGTATAGTTAAATACAATTTATTTTATTATATACACTTCTATATCAGTACCTTGAAAATAGCAAGATTTGAACTCGTATTAGGAAACCAAACATGGGTATAAAATTATAAAGAAAAGTAACAGTACCGGTAATGAAAAATCCTTTTATTTAATCATGTCAGAATTTGATGATGTCATAGTATAGAGGTTGGTGTATTCGTTGACGGAGTAAAAGCAATTGTCCAACAGAAATTTCTTGGGCTGTGCTTTAAAAAGCTACGTCATTATTATTTTCCTTGGTGGATTGACATAATTTGTTGTAGTGTATAGATCTAGCGTACCCTAGATTATTCGTGAATATTTATAAATTATTTTCGCTTGGTTGAGAATGTAACTGTTTGAGATCGGCCTGGAGGCATAGCAGAGACTATGATTAGATCACATTATTCTCTGGTCAATATCACAGTATAGTAAATAGAACTCCAAACAGTGATCAAGCACTACGCAGGGAAATAAATATGTGACAAATTTCAAGAAACCCGTGTTGTCAAGCCTCTCAATATTTATCCCGGTGCGTGAAACTATATTCAAACAAATGTTGAGAAAAATACTCAATTTTATAATATTTCAATTATAATATATTTATAGCTAGTTTTTGACTGTCTTACAAGTTTTGTTCAACATAAAATTAAACATCCACCAGTTTTACACTACACTTGGCATATTGTGCAGACATTCACAACAACACTTGTATATTTAGTTACATAACACACACCATGGCACTGGTACATTGCTTGCAACGTCAGGCATTTAGCTATAGGGACTCATCTGTTTGCATTACATTCAGTGGTCGAATCGGGGAGGGGGAATCATGCTGTACAGTGAATAATATCACACAAGAATCAATCGTAATTAATAGATTTAGATTGGGAAATGAACGCATATATTATGCGAGAATGTGAACGAACAGGAGTGACTAAATTCTTTGCAAGTCCTACACCATCGTCAATGACTGTGGGATCTCCAAAGGTCGTCCATGCAGCAGTAGACCTACGGCCATTAGTTCTATCAATGGCTTCCAAGAGTTTCAGCTCAAATGTTGATTGGCAACGGTTTTAACGAGTGTTTTAGACTTTGTCTGCTAGTTCGAACGTGACACCTTGATTCACAATTGATCGTAATTACTCAAAACTTCCAACGCAGTGCGTCAATTTCACAATCAACTCGTCTCGTCGGATTGACCGTAAGCAACCTTGTCTCAGTCCTAACAGGCGACATAGGCTTAAGATTAAAACTAAAATTAAGAGAATTGTGAACCTGGACTTGACGAAAGCAGTGATTTGAACTGTTGTGAATCGATCTTGACCTAAAAATGTCAGGACACATGGCTAACCAATATTTTGCAGGTAACATAAAATTATTATCAACGTATATTCTGAAATCAGCTTTAAAAGACCCAGTTTCACCCCCTACAAATACATTGAAACACTGTATTTACAGTTCATGTCAATGTACACTTTGTAGTCCATGTCATTTCGACGTTTCAATGTTTGTCAAGTAAGGTTATGTTATGATTTGGTTCGGAGGTGCCAACGGTAACAATCCTTGTATCGCATCATAATCTACATATCGCTAGGTATAAATGTTTCTAGAGCTTCAGCGTACATTTTTGCGTTGGTAGAACTGCACTGAGAGCCGGTAAAGTAGATTGCTGCTTTGTCCGACTGACATTCGTCACGTAGTACATAAAACTACTGCTAGAATGCGCTAGGCATCTGTGTTAGGCATCTTATGTGACATCGGCGTACTTCTGGTTGCATACTTACGGGATGTTTTAGAATGTCACCTCGAAAGCTCGTGTGATTGTATGCCCGTTATCTTGAGGTAGAATTGAACAATATCTCAAATCGTCCTATCACCGTAACAATGTTTTCAATCCGTTCGTAAGAGAATGACTGACTGACTATTAATCAGCAAGTCTTGGCAACAAATATAAGTAGTGATGAAAATTTGAGAGATGAACTCTACACAGATTATACAATGAACATAAACAACAAACAGTGTTGGTAAAGAGATTAGTGAATACTGATATTATGTCATTGCGAAGCAGATTTCGTCTTGAACCATCATTTTGTCTCTATATAATGCAATATGTGATACATTTGTGTAGAAACTCTCAGTCTATAGTAACATTCGTCAATAAGGCAGCTTTCAAGACTTTAAAGGGCTCCATTATAGTATTAGAGAAGTGAATATATAGGTTGTACAGGTCTGGTTTTAATCATAGATCGATTGCACTTCCATCATTTTGATTGATATCGCGGATTAGAAATTCATTTTCCGGAATATAACATTGTGATAAGGATGTGTAATTATGCTCGTCAAAGTAAGACTATTGTCTAATTTATAGAATGGTTCGCGTGGGTCATTGTAAAATACTAATACTTCTGATACCAAAGCTAAAGTTAACATATTTTTACTTTATATTATACTATTCTTTACTATATATTCTTTACTATATATCTTTACTATATATTCTTTACTATATATTTCACTATACTTCGACATAGTTTTACTTTATATTACGTTATTGTTTATATTTTGACGCGCCATATATTTTCTCATAACCCGTTTATTGAATGTCAAAATCAAATTGTCAAATAAAGCATGTAAATTGAAACATGTTATCGCTCGTTTTTTGTCAAGTGAATAGATTTCTCGTGAGATGAGCATGCCCCCCACTAGTAGTGTGTTGAGGGGGGGCAGATGTAATGCATGCGCGCGCACAATGCGCGTTGCGCTCTTGTCAGCCCGCGCGGTGACGAGGATCTGACACATGGACACCTCGGCAACAATAAAAAACACTAATCATATGATGAATAAATAGCGATGAAAGAGCGGATCTGGGTGATGGAAAATAACAAATCCGAGTACAGTTGGAGGCAAGAGAAATGCATGCCACTGTCAACACGACATATAAACGATCACACTCCCTTTCCGGTGCAACTTGTTGTAGTTAACAGTGCTTACAGACATTCGTCTTCACTATCTAGTCCATGTTCTCGAACCAGTAGATCAACCCCAAGATGAGTGTATGCTCTTTAATTAATAGAACATCCGACTTTTGGGAATTCAATCGGTCTAAGATAATAAGTCGATGAATATCAAGAATGTGATGGAATTTATTGGCGTATTATATTAAAAGTGTTCAAATTCACGAAGATAAAATGTCATATTAATTGAAAAGAAGAGAATTATCTTGTAGTTGTCTATTTACTCACGAAAGAATAGTAAAGTATAGTAGCGATGAATCTCTCTGATTTTATAAGCCCTCTGCACGCAGACCCTCAAAATACATTTAAAACCAATTAATTCCCCAAATTTCCAAACACATGCCGGGAGTCGAATGAGCGGAATAGCAGTTTCTTGGTGATAACTTGTGAACGATGTGAGAAAACAAGGAAACACAGATATTTGTAATACCTTCAAGATGGTGTAAGTAATAACTACTTATCTCACATTGCCGCCTGATTGTCAGGCGCATACGGTTGAAAAGTGTATTGTTTCTAACTGTACACGCCTGACAATCAGGTGATATGAGATGAATAGTTATTATTCACACCATCTTGAAGGTATACAAATATCTGTTTTCTTGTTTTCAGAATGTTAATATTTTACACCGAGAAACTGCTATTCCGCTAAGGCCCGAGTGTTGTTGCACGCGTTGTGGGTCTGCCGGTACCGGGCTAGGCTTTGTGCCACCCGAGCCGAGCACTAAGCCTACCTGCGCGCCATTCAGCAGTTCACACCTCGGGTTACAGCCTTAGAGGGGATCTCATTGCAGGCTCGGCCGGGAATCAAGTGCTCAAGTGAGCAGCAACTACTTTAATTAACTGTTCCCTCGCAAACATGGCCGCTGGGACACTACGAGCATTACAGCACACTGTACAGCGCGCTTTAGACCGCGTGTTGAAAACAATGTTTCTCGAGTGCTTGTATGCATCTCAAGCAAAGCACTGTTATTAGAAGGCAGACATCCAGATCTGCTGTATACGCAAGCTAATTGCATCATGGAAACATGCAGTCTTTTGATACGTAATGTTCTCATGTTCTAACATAATGTTATGCTAACAACAATACGGTCGAGTGTTGTGTTGGGAGAGATTTTCCGGTGTTTGAGCCGCTGTTTGTGTCCGTTGACCCGATAGGTGTTTACCCCACAATGACGCCACAGCCCTCTGTCGGGTCGAGCCATTGTCAGCAGACTGGTTCGATGAAAAGGGTGACAAAACACGACAGGGTGCTCACAGATAACATCACGAGGATTAGGAGTGGCAATATCTACGTGGACAGTAGAGATGGGATCTGAAGACCGGGTACTTGACGTCCCAGAAAAAAAATTACCAAAATCTCGAACCTTGCAGAAACGCATGATTGTCATAATATAATGTGACGAATTGGTACAAATGATAAACTCTCCGATATACGGACAGGTTAAAGATAACATAATTGAATTATGATTTAGATATCAACACTGAGATTAATTAAGACATCAGCAGAAAACAGATGACAACAATATAAATGTAGCAACATATAAAGACCGGTTATGCAACTTGAGGACCGAGCAGTTGAAGGCCGGTCTCCGATGTTATCAGTAGTAGGCCTGTATAGCACATTATTCATGGTCCATTTGTGCCGGAACGCACCGCAATGGCGTTCCGTTTCCTTTGCAGAAACCACGTTCCAGTTTCAAAATGATAACAAATCAGTGATAGGGTAGATTTTTATTAATTCAATAATCTTTTGCCATGCAATATAAGTTTTATGGATGAACTAATATTCTGAGAATGTTTTTTTATTATTATTTGTTATAGATAATTATCTTTCAATAAAGATGATAATTATTTCGAAGACATTCTTTTAAATAGGTCTACGTTTCAAGGCCAAATTAATTGAGTCACTGCATTTTGTCCAAGATATTTGTGTAGTGGTTGGGGGGGGGGGGGATGGTTTACTATGAGGTGCATAACGGTTCCTCTTTGTTTACAAATCAAGCCCTGCGTATACATATTCATAACAATAATAATGGAAAGACAATTCGGCCTACTCATTCATAGATGTATGCAAGGTCAAGGTCGTCAACCAAATTAATTGAGTCACTGCATTTTGTCCAAGATATTTGTGTACTGGTTGGGGGGGAGGATGGTTTACTACAAGGTGCATAACGGTTCCTCTTTGTTTACAAATCAAGCCCTGCGTATACATATTCATAACAATAATAATGGAAAGACAATTCGGCCTACTCATTCATGCAAGGTCAAGGTCATCAAACCTGAAACTAGATTTTAACCAATAATGACGATATTTATATCGAGAGAACTAGAAATCATCTCAATTCCACAAATTAGGATTGAATATTAAATAACGAAGTACCCTGAAATATTCTAAAAACCCTAACAAACCCTAAAGAAACCCTAAATATTGGACGTGTACGTGGTACTTGTAGAAGAAATAGAATAAAATACACTGAAATACTAACAATATTTCGAGAGCACTTCAGCTCTCGTCCTCAAGTTGAATAATATTTTTGGTTGTCCAATATTTAGGGTTTTATATAATTTATTATAATTGAGTTATTTGTCCTCCAGGACCCGGCCCTTCTTCCCAGTCATAACGTGGACATTACTCGATTCTGTTCCTGTTCTCGATTCCATCAGAACATTTATTTTTATATTGTGTTTAACGACACACTGTTATGATAACTGAGATCTAATGGCGTCGTATGGATGATTAATGAGATGATGGGATGATGAGATGAAGGTTCTTGGGTAATGGGAAGGATAGTGGGAAGGAAGCGGTCATGGCCGACTTATTGTAGGAACCATCCGGCATTAGCCTAGACTACAGAGGGAAACCGCGAAGAGCCCCTGTAAAGATGGTCGGTGGCGGGGATCGAACTGGGTCCGAAAACCCCTCGCCTCCCGGATCACATGAAGCGAGCGCACATGCATCGCAGTGGTTAACACGCTCGCTTGTAGGTGTAAGGTCTGGGCTAATCTTTACAGGGGCTCTTCGCGGTTTCCCTCTGTAGTCTAGGCTAATGCCGGGATGGTTCCTACAATAAGTCGGCCATGACCGCTTCCTTCCCACTATCCTTCCCATTACCCAAGAACCTTCATCTCATCATCCCATCATCTCATTAATCATCCATCCGACGCCATTAGATCTGCGCTATCATAACAGTGTGTCGTTAAACACAATATATACATTAACCACTGCGCTGCACGTGCCGGTCAACATTTTGCTGAGAGATATTCATTTCCGACCATGAAGAAAATGTCGTTGCCGCCCTCGGTAGCTCAGTCAGCAGAGGCACCGCTGTCACCGTCAGGCGTGGGTTCGAGTCCCGCATAAGGCATGGGATTTTGTAAACGTCCTTTCACTTATCATCACTTGATGGTTTCATTATCACCCGCTCATGCGATCGTACCCCCGTATAAGCTAGCTGTTGGTGGGGTCGTCAAGCAAACAATAATAATGGAAGTATTATTGTTTGCTTGACGACCCCACCAAGGGGGAATAAAGACCACGATGTTCTACAATATAAGCGTGTTATTAATAACTGGAGGTAGTTGGATTAGCAAGGCAGAACAGAATTAGTGTGTGTGAGGGAGGGGAGTTACCCCCATGCCATGATATCAGACCGTCGGTTGGGTTTGATCCAATACAAGCTACAAGCACTCGAGGTTTATTACATGCGCTTAGCTGGGATTGAGCCACTTCAAGCCGCTGTCAATATAATGCCCAGGTGTTTGTACTGCTCCAGGCCTCTCTGTTCCCTATTGACATCCAGGCACCTCAGGATGTGCAGTATATTGCTGGGGCGCAGGTTGACAGCCCAGCCGGAAGACAAAAAGGGGGTCTAAAAGGAATTATTTGAGTGATTTTTGCGATTCACAAACAATTTTGGAATCTATTATTTGAATCAGTAGTGATATTTTCCAAGTTATCCTCAATAATAGAACCATTATGGACATTTTCGAAGTTATTTTTCGATTTTCCCCAGCAAAGCCCCGCACGGCATATCTGGAAATATGGTCGTTTTGCGGTTCACAAGCAGTTTTGGAGTCCAGTAATTGTACGATTATTGACATTCCGAAGTTATTGATTTTGAATGAAGTCGATTATTTGGGGGTTTATTGTCGCTGTGTCACCCTTGCAACTTGCTTTTGTCAACTAGGAATGATGAATGTGGTTTTCAATGAGCGAACCGGTTTGTCAGGTTTGATCTGAGGCACTGTTTAGTGTTCCTCCGTCGAGCTCATCTCTATTGTCATTACACTATAGGCTGATGCAATACATGCGTGCTATGGTTACCATAGTGACAATAATTACTCCGGCTTTTACATCACAAAGACAGGATAAGACAGGCTCAAAGAGCACTCGGGCCCGGTTGTTATCACCATGGTTACGTATGTTATTCTAGTACCTTTAACTAATAGTTACTTAACAAAGATTCGCAACAACTTCTTTTAAAAACAAGTTGTAAAATTAGGACCACATATTGTTCATAGTCAACATAATATGGAATACTAATTAATCCAATTGAATAATGAATAATTGAATAATAATTGATAAATATAGCAGGTCTACATGATTATATAGCGATCGCGTTTTCAGAAACAATGGAAGGAACGAGCAATTATTAGGAGGTTAAACCGAGGGGTTTACAACTCAAAAGTTCGGCGTACACCTGATTCCAGGTGATTTCAGGGATTTCAGGGATTTCAAGGGGATGTCAGGAGTTGTTAACCCCTCGGGTTAGTGGAGTAATCTATGGGTAACTAATGAAGGATTTGTACGGGTATCTGTTTGCTCTGAAGTGAGTGTTCAGCCATGCAGTGTTGCTCATGTAAACTGCTGACATGAGCCTCTCAGGTGCGTCAGGCCTTCTCGCAGTCAGCACCTCGCTATCAGCGTGCGTTCCGCTGACACGGCATGCAGCAGCAGGGAAACGCTGCACATGGGCGCGATCATGAGCGCAGAGCAGTCTTCGCATGACGCGCAGACAATGACCTGCGGGCTGAGGGTCAAGCGAGTGGCACAGATGAGCACATTCAGAACAAACCTCATCCAATCGGTTTCTACAATTATCATGCCGACATTATTTACATGTATACTGCTGTTTGCCCGCGTGTCGGCGAGTCCAGCTAGGCGGGTGTCCGATGACGCGTGGGATCCGTCCACCTTGCATTACCTCGCAGGTCGGCCGCGCAACACTCGCAAGTTATCAACAAAACATGCCGTTCCTCTGTTCCACACAAGAAACCAGCCAGTACTGTTGCATTCATTTCACAATCGTTCACCTATTCACCGATCCCATGTCGCATCGAAGATCTGAAATGTGGCAGCTGAAAGGCCCTAGTTGCATGCGGCAAGTCCGGCAAGCCCAAGACGCATGCGGCAAGCCCAAGGCGTATGCGGCAACTCCTTATCTCTGCCAGTGACGTGATGTAGACATGACGGATCACATGACCAGAGTCTGTCTATGCAATCACGCGGTTTCGAGCACTCGTAAACATACCCTTGACACCTGCATACCTAACATCGCGCATGCGCCAGCTGGTCTTACTTCAAATCATGTCATAACGTTATACACTGTATTAGTAGTACTGAGATGTGAATTAGTTTCACCCCACCAACAAGCAAGTTCTATGGGGGTACGATAATGGCACGATGAGAGATGACCCGACTGGCATACATGTTCCCTGTCAACGTGACATATCAACAATCAGTCTGAACGTATTGCAGTGAGACTGCTTCACACCATTCAGAGAAGTGTCTAATAGAATACTGGCGATCCACATTCACAATATGTTACGTGCTACTTGTATGCATGGAACGGTAGACTGGGAGGTAAAAAGCGATGACCAAGAGTGTTACTGTTACAAAAACAAAAGTAAGCTGCAGGAGAAATGACGGAAAACCGAGGGTTTAGCAGCTCCTGAAATCAGGTGTACACTTGCCATGAAATCCCTGAAATCACCTTGAAATCCCTGTAATCATCTGAAATCACCTGCAATCCCTGAAATCCCTGTAATCATCTGAAAATCCTGAAATCCCTGAAATCACCTGAACTCCCTGAAATCACCTGAAATCTGAAATCAGGTGTACACCAAGCCCCTCGCTTTGAACCATTTCCGTAACCCTATCCCGACTTGGTGTCGACGTCCCGGCTGCATGTCGCTGTGGTGGGGTCCGGACCCCAGCATCACACTTAACCCGGCGTGGATCCAATTAACCAGAACACATGCAGTCGTCCCGGGGTAATTGGCGCTCCGTCATGCCAGGTAATGATCGGGCTGCAATTTGCCAGCCGGTTTAATTGGGGGGTTTACAGTTACCAGGGGGGGGGGGGGGGGTCATTCATCATGCACTGCTTTGTTCGAGCCTGCATGCGATAACTCTTCGCCAGTCGTTCGTGTTGATCAGCCGCATGGGTTGCATTGATTAGCTGTTGCGGTACAGACTAGACTGTGTCACATTGTCAACAATAAGACACTGGTAGGCCTATGTAGGAGACCAGAAGGACAGTGGGTAGCCCGAACGAAACTTTGTCAACTCTTACAAACAGATAATGAACCGCGCTACATTTTCAGATTATATCAATTCATCTTTTGGTTATTTTTATCTTATCATTTAATCTTACAACATACATAATGATGCATTCAGAACTATAATATTGGTTGAGATGAAAGTGAGATGAAACAAGAGAATCGAAATTACTTTTATTAGCCATAAAACAATATATTAGAGATAGATATAGATATTAAATAAACTTTATTAGAGAATCTCTGCTCGCAATAGAGCTGCCTCATGACACAGAATAACAAGCAGTATGAAAAGTATCTAATGAAAACTAATGAAAGAGTGAATATGGTTTGTGTTGATGGCATGGAGTAAGTGGAAATATATATGATTTGTACAGTGGGTAATGAAAGGTAGATGATTTCTGAGAATGAAGACTGAATCTCTAATGATACTGATGACAGTATTGGAGATTATCCCTGAGATTTCCCAATATTCCTCGATATATTCTTGAACCAGCTTTGGGATGGTTCCTCTAGCTCCACTTTCGCTCAGTTGAATAACAAACAAAACGAATGACTGAAACACCCGTATTCATATCGATAAGTGAATTGAACAGTATTATATGAATTGAGTGTGCAGTTGCTCGGAATCAAGACTAGGAGCTCGTTTCACGCGGCGTGATGAGCTAACAGTGCCAAGACTCCGCTAGCCAGCACCAGATGACGTCACACTATCCATATCTCTCCTTCTTTTCGCCTTTTTTATTCTCTCTGTATTTATTGCAATATTGATATTTTTTTCGATTTTTTTTATTGATTCATATTTTATTTGTATGTATTTATTGATTCATTCATATACCTAATAACTTGTTAGGAGCCAACGGGAGTCGATCAGTTTTTTGGTGCTAACTTGTGAACGGTGTGAGATCTCGACATTCTGAAAACGAGGAAACGGAGATATTTTCAATGCCTTCAAACGGTGCAAGTACTAACTATTTATCTGATATCTCACAGTTGTCAGGCGTATACGGCTAGGCTATAACCGTATACGCCTGCGAATCAGACGATTTCAGATTATAATAGTTAGGCCTACTACTTCTCCTTGAATGACTGGAAATATCTGTGCTTCCTCGTAATAAGTCATCATCAAAGGAACTGCTATTGCTTGAAGTCGCCTGCCGTTGTTCGTGGCCTGTTTGTTTGTGTGACGGCCAAGTGATTAGTCGGCTCTGTTTGGCACGACGATCTCTGTGTAACAATACCTGTGTTTCCGCTGATGTGTGGCCCACATGTGTCAACCCTTCTTTCAAGACGCAATCTGCTCGGGCTTCGATATCACAGCTCTCGCATGTCACGGCCATAAAACATCGACAGTCACAACATGCAGACAACATGCGTCTTGTAATGACGCAGGTGGAACAGTAACACTCGACGTTTTCACCTCACCGCGTACCGTTACATGCAAATAACACGTGGAACGTATTGAGACAGTATTCTATAAGCTACTTCTCTGAATGTTGTCAAGCAGTTTCACTGACAGAAAGCCACTGCGAACGTTTATATGTGGTGGAGACAGTGAGAATGTGAGGCTGTGGGTCAAGAGCAAGCCTCACATTGCAAGCCTGACTACACGTGACTACACGTGACTACACGTGACTACACTGACTACACTGACTACACTGACTACACTGACTACACTGACTACACACGCGACTGAATGCCACAGCAGCCATGTTGTTGGGGGCGGCTGATCTCCGCTGAATCTTCATTTCACTTCTTTATCTCATTAAATAAGTTCCGAACAAGTTTTTTAAGAGATTGCAATATGAGTGGATATTGTGCTGGTATTATTTGTGAGACCGGCTGCCAGATGAGAGCAGAGGTGGAAAAGTGACGTATTGATTGTGCAGCACATGTAGGGGGTGCAAGATGTGGGCGGGTCCCCCCGCTCGTAAATAACCCCCCCCCCCCAGCGTGCCGGCTAGCAAATGAGGCGCAGAATACCCCCGCTGAATTATTGCCCGGTATCGAGTTGCAGCAAACACTCTCCAAGTCTCCTCTGAAACACTGCCGACAAAACGGCCTGCTTGGAACAACATCACGAGGACAAAACATCGGCGTGGTGATCATTGGGGCTGGGGTGGTTAGGCACTGAAAAACATTCAATTAACCACTTGGAAATGCACAAATATACGCTTAAAATGCATTGATATGCACTTGAAATGGCGTAATATCTATTGCTTGTTTAACAAATACAGGTTCAAAGCTATGGTGAAGATGTCAATAGCAAATATATGTAGACCTTTAAGACGGAATTGGGATCATTCAAATGAACAGTTATTTTCGTCTTAAAAAAGTTGCTTTTGAAAAAATTATTAATGAATAGTATCTCGAGTAGGCCTATGTAGGTCTACCACTATACCCAAGAAAAAATGAAAATGTACTTTGTAATATTGTACAGAAAATAATAAAAATATTAGGTAAAGCTCTTGAAAATGATTAAATATGCATTTATAGGAGAAATGTTCCCAAATATGCAGTTTGATCTATAATAAAATGTGCATTTTCCGAATCAGGGCCGCCTGAATCATATCTATCCATTACTGAGCGTGTGATAAAGGGTAATTGCATCAACGTCCTAGCCTTGTTGATTAGTATGTAAATGAGGCTGGCCTATCAGGTGTCGGGTAGCACGCAACAAGTCAGTCCTACAACCTGCTGCTATTCTCGTCTGGCACAGCACTATCGCGATCTACGACTATTCTCTTCTTTCTGTTCCTGTCAGCTCAACACTGATACGAGTGGTCGAGTGGCTAGCGCAGTGAATCCTCATCCTTTCCTTCTGTCGTTCAGGTCAATACTGAGATGGGCTCATTCATCTCATATATCGATCATCTTGACCGCCGCCAATAGATCGTATTCATAGAGTGGCTCTGGTGCGTCATGAGGGCCGCATATCGGGCTAGTTAATGAGTGTTGCGGACGCGTGGCGATAAGGGCTGGCCGATAGCAACTCGAGACGCGGTTATCGCGAGCGAAGAATGCAGCCGTGCACTTTGGCCTGGATGACGTCATGTTGTAGCTCGGCTGTAGGCCTACAGGCTGCGAGGCACACCGACAGTCTGTTGTACTGGGTTTAACGACGCACTGTCATGATGGTTCAGATCTATTGGCGTCCATGAGATGACGGTTTCTTGGCTGATGGGAAGGATAGTGGGAAGGAAGCGGCTAATTTATTTGTTTGGTATTTTTATTTATAATGTGATTTGAAATGACTTGACGTTGGCCGGTTTTTGTAAAGAAGTAAAAGTAGTGTTTTTCCTTGTCGAGAATCCAGGCAATATGATTGCACGCACCTTTTGTTTCAAGTGCTGCTGGTATGATGGACCCCTGGTTGCTTGGTAACCTGACTCGCTGTTGAGATTTGCAGTTCATTATTATTTATTAGCCGGCGAGGGTTGAGGGGTGGAGGGGGGGTGGTGATTGAGCGGCTAACAGATTGACCCGAGTTGTCACAGGGTTGGGGGGGGGGGGGGGGGGTGAGGGCCGTGGGGAGGTGATTACAGCACGCAACATGACCCGCCTTGTAACCGTTCTCCCTCCCTTCCTCCCTTCCTCCCTTCCGGCACACAAAAGAACACATTCAATTACGTGCATATGCCTACACACACTTATGTATGTATGTATATATATATATATATATATATATATATATATATATGAATATCTCTCTCTCTCTCTCTCTCTCTCTCTCTCTCTCTCTCTCTCTCTATATATATATATATATATATATATATATATATATATATATATATATATATATATATATATATATATATGATAGGATGGATAATCCATTATTATCACTGAAAAATACCGTCCCGTCGGGGAATCGACGTAGCGGTATTTTTGTACTTTTGTATTTTCGGTACTCACATGGTAACTGAGTTCTTAAATTGGTGTAACATATATCTCTACCTCTCGACCTCCATCTGTACCATTACACACGCATTAATATCATTGGAAGATACCCCTCCCGTTAGCTCAGATGATAAGAGCATGTGTGTATCAAGCATAAGGTCCGGGGTTCGATTCCCCGACGAGGCGGCATTTTTCAGTGATAATAATATCCATCCTATCAACATCACGTGCTGTCCGTTTCAACAGAAAGCCGTGTACTCATATTAGCCTATATATATTAATTCAACATCTTTATTATAATGGTATGAATTAAAAGTGTTCAAAAATCGCGACCTCCCCCGGGACTTGAACCCGGATCCCCAGATTGCCGGTCGACGCGCTACTCATTACGCCAGAGTCTAATGGGTAGCGCGTCAGACCGGCAATCTGGAGGTCCGGGTTCAAGTCCCGGGGGAGGTCGCGATTTTTGAACAGTTTTAAATCATACCATATATATATAAGTCATGTGTATATAGGTTCTATACAACCAATGAGGTTTAGCCCGAAGTCCAGCCCCGACAGGTCGTGTGTATCAGGTTTCGGTGGAGGAGCCGTGTCTCCACTGGGCGACCGAACGTGTGGAGGCGCCGTGCTAGAACATCACACGACTTGTATTGTAGTCTGTCAACTGAAGTACGTTTCTTTTCTTCGCTTTCTTGCGAGTAATTACATTCCGGCCAACTTCCATCTCCCTCGGTTCAAAAGGACTTTTCAAACAGGGCTTCGGTGATTATTTGCCACATAACGAGAGTAAAAAGAATCCAGCTTTGTTGTTTCACTTATTTGTTATATTCTAACATTGTGTTCACTCGGCGAAATCGAAGTGAACGACGCATGATGTTGTCTTTCTCAACATATGTAATGATGAGAAAAATCTACTTACTATGTTCCAGCTCTAATCGTGCATTTTATTATCCTTTCTCTCTCTATGTATATTACATATATATATATATATATATATATATAGGGCCTATATATATGTGTGTGTGTGTGTGCGTGTGTGTGTGTTGCGAGTGAGTGGCCGGTGGTGGCCCCGCCCCTGCCGCCGCGAGAGCCAATGGGAGCCGGCGCCGGGAGCTAGGGGTGCAGATCGTCAGCGCTCGCCGTGCCGGCAAGACGTGGTGCTGACACAACCAGAGCTGGACCAGTTGATAGTAGTCCATCATGTGTGCATGTGTCGTACAGCGTCCTAATCGTCGCCCAGTGTTACTCGCCAGTGCCGGGGACATGTGACTCTAGTCTTCAGGGGACAAGTGACTCTAGTCTTCAGGGGATAAGTGACTCCAGTCTTCAGTGGACAAGTGATTCCAGTCTTCAGGGGATAAGTGATTCCAGTCTTCAGGGGACAAGTGACTCTAGTCTTCAGTGGACAAGTGATTCCAGTCTTCAGTGGACAAGTGGCTGACAGTGTAACAACCGCGTGTGCTGTGTATTGTTGATAATAGTAATATCTATTTATTACCAGAAGACTGTACAGTTACAGAGTGATAATCGTCAATAACATGACATGAAGAAGAGTGATGCTCAATGACTACGTAGCCAAGCATTAGAGTGAAGCGAGTGTGTATGTGAGCCGAGTGTTTGACGAGGATGGAGACGGGCCCGATGAGCCCGTTGTCGTCGCCGGCGAGCGAGTGCAGCCGGGGGGCGGTGCTGGGGGCGGTGCCGGGGGCGGGGGCGGGCAAGTCGCTGGCCTTCTCGTCCGACCAGGTGGCCTGCATGTGCGAGGCGCTCCAGCAGGCCGGGGACGTGGACCGGCTGGCCACCTTCCTCTGGTCGCTGTCCCCCCACGAGCTGCTGCGGGGCCACGAGGCCGTGCTCAAGGCGCGCGCCACCGTCGCCTTCCACCGCGGCGCCTTCCACGAGCTGTACGCCGTGCTGGAGTCGCACGCCTTCGCGCCGCGCCACCACGCCGAGCTGCAGCAGATGTGGTTCAAGGCGCACTACCGCGAGTCGGAGAAGGTGCGCCAGCGCGCGCTGGGGGCCGTGGACAAGTACCGGCTCAGGAAGAAGCACCCGCTGCCCAAGACGATCTGGGACGGCGAGGAGACGGTGTACTGCTTCAAGGAGACGTCGCGGACCGCGCTCAAGGAGTGCTACCTGAGGAACAAGTACCCGACGCCGGACGACAAGAAGGGGCTGGCCAAGAGGACGGGGCTCACCTTGACCCAGGTCAGCAACTGGTTCAAGAACAGGAGGCAGCGGGACCGCACGCCGCAGCCGAGGAGGTACGTGCCGGTACCCTCTAGGGGCTCTAGGCTAGGGCTAGGGCTGCCCTCTATGGGCTCTAGGCTAGGGCTGCCCTCTGTGGGCTCTAGAGTCTAGGGCTTGCCTCCAGATCACTTGTAGGACTTGAACCGATTGCATGCGTGACAGCGAGTACACCTCTATTGCATCGAGCCGTCGGACATTTCACCCCGCCGTTGTTGTTGTTGTTGTTGCGCGCGCCTGCACGCATATCAACCCTGCCCTAACCCTGCTCTAAGCTCACAAGCTAATCTAGTTGTGCATGTCTCTGGTATGTTGATTGTTGAGACTGAGCTAGTGACTGAAGACTGAAGTGTTATTGGTTATTAGTGAACTCCAGTCTCCGTAGGGCAAGCAGTTCCCGCCAGGGAGAGTTCACAGATAGGAATAATCGTAAAACTTGATGCAACATCAACATGTACATCACAAGTTGCCGGCAGCATTGTGTAGAAAATGCTAACGAGTCAAATGTAATAGTAACGCAGGTGGAAAGATCACGTGCATGTAACAGTAACACTCGATGTTTCTGTCATTGATTTCACCTCACAGCGGAGACGATGTAACATACTGTGACTGTTCATTATGGCTGGACAGTATTCTATAAGAGACTTCTCTGAATGGTGTCAAGCAGTTTCACTGCAATATGTTCTGGCGGAAAGCCACTGCGATCGTTTATATGTACATGTCAGATTAACTGCTGCGGGGATATGTGTTCTGTTGGCGCGATCCAAAGTGTGTGTAGGTTTCTCGAGGTTTCCCTCAGTGGTTGCAACAACACTGGCTGTAAATCAGTATACAGCGACTGTGGTTGGGTGTTGGTAGACTTACACATTGCATCGATTTACTCAAGTCAGACTATTAATACGAGAGAATGAGGAAAACGAGATACTAGGTTTTAAACCATCTGTTACAGAAAACCTCGTAACCCCATCTCTGATCATTGAAACAACAATTCCCTGCAAAGTTTTCTCCCACACGCTCTATGTTATAGATATTTCAATCATTCAAACATTTATCATTCAAAATTGGTATTTTTGAGTCCATTGAATTTCGAATTGAGGAGATTTTTCACTGTAACTTGATGTGAATATTTCCTTTCTAAAACCGTGTCCTTGAGGTAGGGTCCCGGTCTTCCCGGGATTGTCCTTGATCTGAACTTTCTGTCCAGAGAAATGTTCTCGGGATCATCCGTGGTCCCGGTTTGATGAAACTGCATGTATTAAATCTGTACTCAACATACTGCACTTGCATTTTGAAATTAAAAACTGCTATTGGCACTCCATATTAGTTGTTCCAGAGATTTGTTGACCCATGGCGCAATGCAGGTTTTGACATGTAACTGTAACGGCGTCAGTCTCTGCGTGAAAAGCGTGTATTCTTGTCGTCGGTCAGAAACGCGAGCCTATTGCCGTCAAACGGTTCAACGACGTTGTTAGCGCACTCGAATGTGCTGCAATGTCAGGCGACGGGGTCACTGGCACTCAATTGGTCAATCGTTTTAGTTTGATCAATTATTTTGAGCGTATCTCTTTATATTTCATTCTCATATACCTATACCAAAACATTACCTTATTGTTTAGTTTTGTGAAAGTTGCCACGAAGCCATTGTTTCGCTGTGAAGGGCAGGATGAAGCTTAGGATCGTTTAGCGGGGCACCACAAGGGCGATATTCAGTTTTACCTTATTGTAGCCATCCTAATATCTAGTTCATTCTAATACGTTATTACAGCTATTTCTTTTATCCATAGTTGACTTTATCTTATTGTTTATTTACAGATAATATTATATTATTTAAAATGATGAGCAGAAGTGAAGTTAATTACTACTGATAACATCGGGTACCGGAGACCGGTCTTTCAACTGCTCGCTCCTCAAGTTGCATAACCGGTCTTTTTATGTTGTTCCAATCATATTGCTGTCATCTGTTTTCTGCTGATGTCTGATTTAATCCTAGTGTTGATATCTAAATCACAATTCAATTATGTTATCTTCACCCTGTTCGTATCTCGAAGAGTTTATCATTTGCATCAATTCGTCACATTATACTTGACAGTCATGCGTTTCTGCAAGGTTCGAGATTTTGGTAATTTCACATTTTTGTTTGCGTTTTTTGTTGTTGTTCTTTACGAACGGTGATTCGGATGCCAGGCCCGATGTCATCACTAGTAATTAGTCAACGTGAGCCTGTATTTGTGTCTCGAGACAAGTGTGTGTGTCCGGCCTGCCTCTGGTCCCTCTGGTCCCTCTGGTAACTCGAGCCTCTGCCTCTGGCTGCTCGTTAGCCGCGCGCAGGCAGCACATCAATCAGAGCGAGCCAGATGAAAACGATTTGCAACGTCTTGTCAAAGAGAACCGTAACGATGCACTGCGTCTACAGAAGGAGCTCGCCCTCATACGCATAGGCCTACCTCATTAGAAGCAAACGTCGAAACTTGATACTGAATCACTGTTACCCAGTTAAGGCTTAGGATGGAAGTAGGATCGTTTGGACGGAGCACCACAAGGGCGATCTTTAACACTAATAAGATGAGACATTGAGCAAACAAATGTTGAGCTAATAATTCCAGGCATGGTTCACATTTCAAACATTTACATTGGGAAGGGTTCTTACTTCCTTCATCTACTTGTTCTTCTCATTCTGAATGACTCGTTCTTCTTATTCCATAGCTGATTACGATGCCTTGGTTGTTTGGGTGATGGTGAAATGAGACCATGGTAGTGAGCCGTGCTGGTCTAGTTGCCACGGTAACCTGACGTCAGCCGCCACAACAGAACGTGCCTGCGGGCCGATCGGAGCAGGCCGGGTCAGAGGTCACTGCAGTAAACCTTGCGTGCCGTGACCGCAGCGGACCGTGCACGGCTACAGACACGGCCGGCTATTCCATCTGCTGGCGAGAGGTTGAGGTGCCTGCAGTGGGTGGAGGCGCCGGGTTGAGACAAGTTTTCTGCAAGTCAATGAGAGCGCTACGATTTGTGACGTCATGGCTCAGTTGCTATGATATGATGAAGTTATTATGTCTGGTCTGTTGGTAACATGTTTTGAGGGTCCACGGTTCGTCTCCCGACACTGTTACTTTTTTCTAGCAAAATAACTATATCCAATGATGACTCGAGCGCAGGATTATGGTTCGGGTTGATTTTTTTTCAATTTGACCACAGAGACAGAAATATCTACATAGATGATCCAATTTTTAACTATTGTTTTTAGTACCATTTAAAAAGTGACTTGCAGAAAATGTCTCGCCGCCGGGTCTCTAGTTCCTTTCGTATTGCTGTAGGCCGTGCCGTGGTCTTCCATCTCTCTCGGTTCCTGCTTCTACTTCTCTCTCTTCTTCTTCTCTCTCCTCTACTCTGTTCTCCCACCACCGCTGCCCTCATTCATCTCCTTGCTTGACTACCGTTCTACCGTTCTATAGTCTCAGACCGATAGGGAAGATTCTTAATTACATGGAGCGTATGTAGTTATATTTTCCGGAAAATAAATCAGGCAGAATGATCCAATTATTTTATGAAATTCTTTGCCTCTCTGAGTTTGTCTTGATTGGAGTATGTGCGTGTTGTTGGTGATGAAGGAAGTGTGGAGGCTGCGGTAGAAACTTGCTAGCCAATGTGTGGCAAAGTGGCCTTGTGCTGCCAAACGATCCTAACTTTCATCCTCAAGGGGGTGCGTGCACGCGCGGTGCTTACAATTCCATGTTCAAAAACCAGTGTAATTGAATGAAAACTTCACATCTCCAAGATGATTTTACGCTCTTTAATCAATATGACATTTCATTATTGTGAATTCAACCAGTTTTGAGATAATGCGTCAATGAATTTCATCACGTTCTTTTCATTCATTGACGTATTATCTCAAAACTCATTGACTTCACTGAAATAGAATGTCATATCAATTAAAGAGCATGCAATTATCTTGGAGATGACCTATTCATTCAACTACACTAGATTTTGAACACGGGAAAGAATGAGTGGAGAGGAATTTCTCTTTTGTTCTAAGCAACGTGCCTTCGTAGGGAAACGATGGTTTTATGGCATCATTTCGATGTTAATAAAAAGTATTCGTGTGATAAAAGAGGGACTCAATTTCTATCGTGGAGTTGAAGTAGGCCTAAATGCTACTCCAATCAAGGTGGCGATAATGCTATTGACCAGTCTCTGGGTTCGACTCCCGTTCTGTGCATCGCGGTCCAACTCACCCACCGACGCCAATAGATCCTATCTATCAACACAGCGCGCCGGTAAAACTGGATCGACTAAACATAACATCTCCGTGGCAAAGTAAGAAACAAGTAAGGCCAGAGTCATGTTCATGACGCGCTGTACGGTTTTCCGTCCCGGTCTAGTCACGTGAATCAGTCAGGAACTTTACGGAGCGTTTCCGAGACGGTAAAACCGTGTTGCTATGAATCACATATCCACAGCCTCACATTCTCTCTGTCAGCCTGACATATAAACGATCGTAGTGGCTTTCCGTCTCAACTTATTGCAGTGAAACTGCTTGACAACATTCAGAGAAGTGTTTTACAGAATACGTCCATCCGTAATAAAGATTCACAATATGTTACGTGTTATTTGTATGTAACGGTTCGCGGTGAGGTAGAAATATCGAGTGTTACTGTTACATACAAGTGATCTTTCCACCTGCGTTATTATTACGTTTGACTCGTTAGGTTTTCTGACTAATCTTGTCTGCATCTTGTGGTGTACTTGTTGTCTCGTATCTTGTTTCCTGGTCGCGCACTTGTTGCCCTACAGACAGTGAGATGCTGCGTGCAAGTGCGTGCGTAACGTGCGTGTCTGTTGCAGCGAGAGCGGCATGATGTCGCCCCCCATGCTGGACCTGATGCCCGACCTCAAGCCGCTGTGCTACGCCTCCTCCAAGCTGTACGGCGACGGGGGCGGCGGGGGCGGCGTCAAGCACGAGCTGCTCTACCCCGCCTACCACGCCTACCACGGCTACGAGGCAGCCTCGTTCGGCCCGGCGTGAGCGACACGCCCACAACCCCTAGCGCCACTTCCGTGCCAACATCTTGCGCTGGGGAATTGTTCAAATTAACATGATTGGGCATACAACTTGAATTAGACATTGAAAGTACGAAAAGATCAATTGAAAAGTTAATACTTATACAAGTTTTCACAATTCTAATTTGTTCTAACTGATAGAAACATATTACATACGGTAATTTAATAATTTTGTCCACTTAAAAAGCTGGAAGCTGAAATTGAAACCAGATCTATGACTAAAACTATAACTATGACTAAAACTGAAAGGAGAGTTAAATTAGTTTTCTCTATATTATCCACATTGGGTCTGAATTATCTGACATTGTTGACAATCTCCTGGCGGGAACTCTTCTCCCTCAGCGAGCGGACCCCCTTAAGGAACCAAGACAAACTGAGTAATATCTATTAACAAAGGTATGCAACTGTAATAGATTTCGAAGGGAAAATGAGAAAATATTCCGAGTGGATTCATCAGTGATTAGTTTTGTATCTCCACCATGTGAGATGACAAGTGGTGGCCTGGCGAACTTTGCCCCCCCCCCCTTGAAGCGTGACGTTGACCCCATGTGGTCTAGCAGGACAGTGCCGTGCTAAAGCCGTGTGACAGTGACATTAGCCCAGCAGACAATCTGTTGCTGGGCCAACTGATGCAGCACAGTGACGTTAGCCTCTTGCTGGGCCAAGTGACACTATCAGGTCAAGCCTTCACAGGTGTTTGTTGACCTCTCTAGTGCTAGACTCATAGACACGCTTTTCCGTCCCGGTCACAAACGTTACGGACTGACTTGACTGGACGGAAAATACATGCCAATATCTATTCTCAGTTTTAATTATAAGTGTACATATTCAAGTGATGTTTCGATGGATACTGTAAATATTAAGTAATTGCCTTTTTTTCAAGATGAATAACTTTGATATTTCTCGTTCCCAACAACCGCATGATTACTGTTCTGATTGGTCAGTAGGCCCTAGAGCAATGCTCTACGCCCTCTGATGGAGACGAGTGTCTGTCTTACCTGCCTCTTAGTAGAGACACGAAATGAAGTTGTCATCCGATCGAGTATCAGATAGTGACTAGAGTTTGAGTTCCTATTTGTAAGTCGTCAATAAGATTTGTGTGTAAATAATACTTGTCTGAATAGTTCCTACTTCTTGATCATCTGTTTCTGCTGTGAAATGTTTCTATTGTGCCAAACTGAAAGACAATAAACTGGACACGCCCACTGAGGCTCTATAACTCTGGGGTCTCATTGGGAGGTGGACCAGCACCTAAATATACTTCTTCTATAAATTCTTGAACACCCCCTCGCGCATAGGGGTGTCGGAAAATGTACGATTTTCTTTGGAAAATTTTTCCCAGAGTCGTGTAAGGTATCGAAATAAAGGTACGTTCATTTGAATGCATAAAATGCCTATTTCGTTCCGATCCAATGTCTGGTTCTCCGAAAAAAAAATCTTGAATACCCCCCTGGAAAATTTATGATTTTCTTTGGAATTTTTTTTTCGAAGTCGTGAGTAGCATCAAAATGCTCAGGCGATCGCTAGCTTTCAGAAAATCGAACAATCAGCCCGATCGCATCATGGGTTCTCCAGCAATCGCCGATCGCAGATTGTCGATTTTTTTTGACATACGGGTACTGGTACGTGGAAAAAAACAAAATTTCAAAAAAAGTCAAACTCTTTTGCCGAAGCCGTGTGCGTTATCAAAATGAAGGTACATTGAATCTATTGCGAAAAATGTTGATTTTAGCTCGATCCGATGTCCGGTTCTCCGTAAAAAAATTCTTGAAAAAATAGGAAAATTTGCGATTTTCTTTAAAAAATTTTTACACAGCCATGAGTGGTATCAAAATTAAGATAAATTCGATTGATTACGTACAATTCTAATATCAGCCTGATCCGATGTATGGTTCTCCGGCAAACATGTTTTGAACAACCCCCTGCAGATCGAGGGTCGGAAAATTTATGATTTTCCCTAGAAAAGTTTTGATAGGGCCGTGTGTGGTATCGAAATGAAGGTACATTCAATTGATTGCGGAAAATTCTTATTTCGTTCCGATCCGATGTGTGGTTCTCCGTAAAAAATTCTTGAACACCCCCTCCCGCAGAGGGTTGTCGGAAAACTTACGATTTTCCCTGGAAATTTTTTGTCGAAGCCGTGTGTGGTATCAAAATGAAGGTACATTCAATCGAATGCGAAAAATTCCAACTTTGACCAAATCCAATGTATGGTTCACCAGCAAACATGTTTTGAACAAGCCCCTGCAGATCGGGGGTCGGAAAATTTACGATTTTCTTTGGAAATTTTTTCCCAGAGTCGTGTGTGGTATCGAAATGAAGGTTCATTCAATTGAATGCGGAAACATCTAATTCTGGCCCAATCCAATGTATGGTTCTCCGGCGAACAGTTTTTGAACAACCCCCCGCAGATCGGGGGTCGGAAAATTTACAATTTTCTCTGGAAATTTTTTCACAGAGTCGTGTGTGGTATCAATATGAAGGTACATTCAATTGATTGCAAAAAGTTTTAATTTCAACCCGATCCAATGTTTGGTTCTCCGGCAAACATGTTTTGAACAACCCCCTGCAGATCGGGGGTCGGAAAATTTACGATTTTCTCTGGAAATTTTTTCACAGAGTCGTGTTTGGTATCAATATGAAGGTACATTCAATCGATTGCAAAAAGTTTTAATTTCAACCCGATCCAATGTCTGGTTCTCCGGCAAACATGTTTTGAACAACCCCCTGCAGATCGGGGGTCGGAAAATTTACGATTTTCTCTGGATTTTTTTTACAAAGCCGTGTGTAGTATCAATATGAAGGTACATTCAATTGATTGCAAAAAATCTTAATTTCAACCCGATCCAATGTCTGGTTCTCCGGCAAACATGTTTTGAACAACCCCCTGCAGATCGGGGGTCGGAAAATTTACGATTTTCTCTGGAAATTTTTTCACAAAGCCGTGTGTAGTATCAATATGAAGGTACATCCAATTGATTGCAAAAAATCTTAATTTCAACCCGATTCAATGTCTGGTTCTCCGACAAACATGTTTTGAACAACCCCCTGCAGATCGGGGGTCGGAAAATTTACGATTTTCTCTGGAAATTTTTTCACTAAGCCGTGTGTAGTATCAATATGAAGGTACATTCAATTGATTGCAAAAAATGTTGATTATAACCCGATCCAATGTCTGGTTCTCCGGCAAACATGTTTTGAACAACCCCCTGCAGATCGGGGGTCGGAAAATTTACGATTTTCTCTGGAAATTTTTTCATAAAACCGTGTGTAGTATCAATATGAAGGTACATTCAATTGATTGCAAAAAATCTTGATTATAACCCGATCCAATGTCTGGTTCTCCGACAAACATGTTTTGAACAACCCCCTGCAGATCGGGGGTCGGAAAATTTACGATTTTCTCTGGAAATTTTTTCACTAAGCCGTGTGTAGTATCAATATGAAGGTACATTCAATTGATTGCAAAAAATCTTAATTTCAACCCGATCCAATGTCTGGTTCTCCGGCAAACATGTTTTGAACAACCCCCTGCAGATCGGGGGTCGGAAAATTTACGATTTTCTCTGGAAATTTTTTCACGAAGCCGTGTGTAGTATCAATATGAAGGTACATTCAATTGATTGCAAAAAATGTTGATTATAACCCGATCCAATGTCTGGTTCTCCGACAAACATGTTTTGAACAACCCCCTGCAGATCGGGGGTCGGAAAATTTACGATTTTCTCTGGAAATTTTTTCACGAAGCCGTGTGTAGTATCAATATGAAGGTACATTCAATTGATTGCAAAAAATCTTAATTTCAATCCGATCCAATGTCTGGTTCTCCGGCAAACATGTTTTGAACAACCCCCTGCAGATCGGGGGTCGGAAAATTTACGATTTTCTCTGGAAATTTTTTCACTAAGCCGTGTGTAGTATCAATATGAAGGTACATTCAATTGATTGCAAAAAATCTTAATTTCAACCCGATCCAATGTCTGGTTCTCCGACAAACATGTTTTGAACACCCCCCTGCAGATCGGGGGTCGGAAAATTCACGATTTTCTCTGGAAATTTTTTCACAAAGCCGTGTGTAGTATCAATATGAAGGTACATTCAATTGATTGCAAAAAATCTTAATTTCAACCCGATCCAATGTCTGGTTCTCCGACAAACATGTCTCTACATATCACACCACACATCTCAACACTGTTTATTGAATGTTGACTCTCTTGATGAGCAAACTTTGCACAGTCTCTTAAGGGACGTCCATGAATTACGTCACAGCTTAGGGGGGGGGGGGGGTAGTCAAGATTCGTGACAAGGTGTTACAAGGGGGGGGGGGGGGCAACTGTGTGATGTACCATTTTTTTGTTCTACGTATTTGGTGCTATTCTTATATAGATTCTTAGGTATATTCATACCCACCCTAGAAACAGCAGATGCACATCAAATAATTATCAAGTTTGACTACTCAAAAAGCAAACATGAAGAAATGAATATTTTGATTCTATTACTTTATTGTACCTTTGCAACCTGTAAATTCAAATTTTTTGCTAACGGGGGGTATGAGAATTTATGACGTATTTAAAGGGAGGAGGGTAATAGGTTTTGTGACCAACTGTGACATGGGAGGGAGGGGGAGTTCAAAGTGGCCTAAAAATGTGTGACATAATTTTTGGACGTCCTCTTTCTCTGTTGGGAGACAACCCATCATACATCATACATCATACATCATACGTCATACATCATACATCATACGTCATACGTCATACATCATAGATCATACGTCATACACGGCGGTGACCACGTGTGATGAATCATACCCAGCTCTATGGATGAACAACTCTTCCTGCTTATTCCTGACGTCTCCAGAGCCAGGAAACAGCTGAAGCTCAAACTAGATTGGCAAACGGATTGTTATAATCCTCAACTATCACTTGATCGAAAAGTCTGCGAGTTTTATACATTTATGCGAGGTAGATTCTACAACAAATACTTCAAAGTAGACAGAACAAATGCTCCGCGAAACATTTACTTGCGCCTTTCTGTATTTATGCACGAAAAAGTTATGAAGTCTATAATTTCGTGTCTACTTTGAATGCGTCATGCAATCTGTAAGAAAGAAATGTCAATTGTACCGCAGTAACAGCGATAAGATGTTTCCCGCTCTGGAACGCTGTTGCCTGTCCATCCAGGGTCGATCACACGTCTGACACACGAGAGGCTATCAAGCTAGGGCCGGTCACCTCTTATCAGTCGTTTCCTAACGCTGTGGGAGAGCAAACTGTCACAAAACACTACCTGCATGGTCTCTCTTGGATGAAAATGTGGAACCAATAAATGTATTGTATGTTTTATAATACTGCTGTTTTATTTCAACGCCTGTCAAAGAATTCACTGTCATGTTGAGTACGTATAATCTATAGGCCTACATTATACAATATATTCATACACTTTCTTACTTATATCCTGTTCCTTATATGTTTGTAATATTACCTTCAGTGTGATATTTAGTGTGTACACGGATGAGTTCGAAACCATTTCTCATCTTCATGAAAATGCTGACTTAATCTAGACAGAATAACTAGATAAATGGTTCTTAGCCTGTTGATTTGACATGTGGATATACGTTGATTGGTCTTTTCTTCGAAGCGAGCGTACCGGTTGTAAGAAAGGAGCCTTAAGGGGCTGCATGCACTGTGACTATAGAACTAGAGAACTTCATCTTGATTGTATTCACGAAGCAGTGTCATAAATCAACTCCAAGATAATTTCACGCTCTTTAATTAATATGGCATTCTTTTCTGTGAATTCAACCAGTTTAGAGATAATACGTCAATACATGGCATCACATTCTTGGTATTCATTCATTGATGTATTATCTCGAAACTAATCGAATTCACAAAAATAAAATGTCATATTAATTGAAGAGCATTTAATTATCTTGTAGTTGATATACTTTTGATTCATTGCCACTGGTACGTGAACACAGCAGAAAGCTCGTAGCGATGAATTGAAGCGATGAGCTCCGAGCAGATCAGCCCTTGACCACTGCTCCCGTCAGCCCTCCAGTGCTCCCACAGGATACGGGATGACGACAGGTAACGACAGGTGCGCGCGCATCAGGTAATGACCCCACTTCCATCCCTCGCATGGTCACGTGGCTTAGATCAATATCAGTACTTTAGTAGAGGCTTGCAAAAAACTTCTACACTTTTCAAGTTGCCAACAATTTTCTTTCTGTTTCACTACCAATACACATAACACAGCACAAAGATGATTTATGAATGTATTTTTTCCATTGTTTTTTCCATTGTTTTGCATAATATGCATAGGGCATAAGGCAGGGCATAAGATGGGATGGAACTGGAAGTGTTCGCAATAATATTCCTGTGTTAAAACCACATCAACATTTATTTGGCATCAGATCCGCGATCTGCAAACGAGCCTCTTTGTTTATCATGTTTACAGGCTGCACTAATGTATAATTAACATTCTCTCTATGGTCTACAGTATACCACTCTCTTAACATTGTTACTTTACAGTTATAATATAGTTATAATATAGTTTGGAAGACATACAATAACATTGAGTGCTATTTAGATACAGTGTTTGCTAGATCAGCCCCCAGGCAGCGCTAGGTGCCTTCAACTTACAAAATTATTGCTTTGCATGAGGAGCTGAAGATCAAAAAGTGTTTGTATTAATGAGAGGGATTAAAAGATGAAGCTTTTGGTTGAACAGTAGAATGACTAGTTTCATGGATGACCTTGTGTCTTGAAGGGGTGCATGCAAACGTGCTCATAAGACGAGGGGTTAGGACACGTGATTTCGGGTGATCTCAATGGCATTTCATGGCAAGTGTACACCGGATTTCAGGCGTTGTTAACCCCTCGTTATAAAACTAGAGAAATTCATCTTCACCACTTTTTTCCATGTTCCCTGAACGCGTGTTATTCAATAAAAAGTATATCAACTCCAAGATAATGTTATGCTTTTTAATTGTTAGGACATTCTATTTTCGTGAATTGTTGTTTCAAGGTAATACGTCAATGAATACCAAGAATGTGATGACATTTATAGACTTATTATCATAAAACTGATTGAATTCACAAAAATAGAATGTCATATTAATTAAAGAGCATAAAATCGGGGTTGATGTACTTTTTATTCAGTGACTCTGGTTCGTAAACATACAAAATTAGTTAATATGAATGTCTCTATTTTTCTAAGCACCGTGCACGGACCCCCTTAATATCAGAGCAGAGATGAAACGAGCGTGCTCGTGGTAATACTAGTTATCTCTCCTATCAGTCTCCACGTTGGTTCAAACACTACTCATTCGAACAAATCACACATTCACATTGTATTGTTAGACTGATGAACGTTTAGACTTGATTTAACCAATTACTATTTGAATATGAAGCTTTAATATCGTAGCAGCATGGAGTGAGATTCAACAACAACAACAATAACAGAGCAGAAACGGTCTTTATTCGGACTCAGTTCCACAAACGCGTTGTTCGTCGGCCAACGTCGTCGAGGAAGTAACGGTAAACTGTCTTAAAACTCGACTGCCCTAAAAACTTACTGCCCTCAACTTGTATTCTTGAGTAACCTGTAGAGAATCTTACCTAACCATCACTAACAGCCGGTTGTACCAAGTGATGATTAGTGAACTAAGCAAAAATTAGCAAATTAACTTGTTATTACCCTTGGATACATAGGCCTATGCTATTTTTGTACCTTAAGTAGGCCTAATGAATCCTCATTTGGTACAATCGGCTCTAATAAATATACATAGGCCTAAGAGATCACTGGAGGGAGGAGCCAAAGCACAGGTTAGCCAAGAAGTCCAAGTCCGAGCTGCCAACAGCCGCTCGAGAAAACGATGTCCAGAGGTCCAGCTGTCAGCCGCCTACTCCATGGTGCCGTACTCCACCTTCTTGACCTTGAAGTACCGGAACACGCCGTAGCCCGTGACGGTGACGAGCACCACGACGGCGAAGGTGCTGCCGACGGCGATGGGCGC
The DNA here is from genome assembly GCA_907164805.1 of Brachyptera putata. Lineage (NCBI taxonomy): Eukaryota > Metazoa > Arthropoda > Insecta > Plecoptera > Taeniopterygidae > Brachyptera > Brachyptera putata. The sequence continues at coordinate 211,918 of OU015465.1, forward strand.
CGTCTCGCTCCTGAAGGCGCCCGGCCCGCCCGGCGAGCACACGTACTCTGCGGAACACAGGCGCCACTTCACCTTACTAGCTCTCTGCTATCACTTACTAACCAACACTTGGATCAGAAATACCGATCAGTAGCTAATCTCATCCAGCATACAAATTTCTGTTCAAAGTTACTGTTCAAATTTACCCTGTCTTGCGGTATTTAAAAGACCACCTCCTAAATTGGGACAAATCGAAGGTTTCAAAATCATGAAAATCGTTTATAGTAATTTTTTTTTTTCATTATTTCCAATACTTTTACCAACAAAGTTGGGTAAGTGCTTAATAACTAGGGCAAATCATGTCGACTTGGGTTTGCCACATCCAAGTCCTCTTCCTCCTACTCCTCCTCTGCCTGATTCTGCTCTTCCTCCTCCACTTCCATCTCAACTCTCCTCACCATCTCCCTCCACTTCCATCTCTATTCTTCTACCATCAACTTCACTCCATGCCTTCTCCACACTAACTAAGAACAGTCATTATTATAGCAAAATGAAGTTTGTGAGGAGCGTAGCAGGAGTGTCAAAGTTGGAGAAGAAAAGTAGAAATATAAGGAACGAAGTGGGAGTGGAGAAGTTATCATCTCACGGTAAATGTAATGGGAGAGACTTGGGTGGTACGGGCATATGCGACGAATGGAAAAAGAGAGAGCAATATTCGAGATAGCAGAAAACAATGGAGCTAAGAGAAGAATAGGAAGACCAAGAGAGAGGTGGCAGGAGGGAGTAAGGTGTGGGGTAGTCAACCGAGGAGAAATATGGGAGGAAGTGCTAGATGAGAGATGGTGGGAAGATAGAGAACGGTGGAGGGTACTCGTAAGAAGAAAATACGAAGGAGAGGATAGTAGTAGTGAAGAAGAGGAAGAAGTCGGAACTGGCAGGAAGCGACTGATAAGAAGACCCCTAGAAGAAGTGGTGGGAACACCCCCGGCATAATCTAATTGGTTATCTGGGTTTTGAGAAATATATATTTTATAGCAAAATGAATAAAAAATACGCGGCGTCCTCTTCTGCAAGAGAAGTGTGTGTGTTACCGGGTCCGAACTCGTCCTTCTTGAAGATGAAGGGCTGCACCTTGAGGTCCCTGAGGAGGATGGTGGCGCTGGCGGCGCCCTCGCGCACCACGACCGACGTCTCCTCCTGGCAGGCGTAGGCCTTGCCCACGGGCGTCGGGAACAGCATGGCGCTGTGGCTGCGCGACGTCGACAGGCGCACGTAGCGGCCTGCAACACGCACAACCACCTGTAGGCCGAGCACGTGATCCCATGCAGTGGTTCGAGTCCCGCATGAGGCATGGGTCCTTTCACCTATCATCACTTCATAGTTGCATTATCACCCGCTCATTCGTACCCCCGTATAACCTAGCTGTTGGTGGGGTCGTTAAGCAACATTATACATTCGTACCCCCGTATAACCTAGCTGTTGGTGGGGTCGTTAAGCAACATTATAAATTGTATGAGGGGGGGGGGGGTCCAGAGCTCAACAGCCCCCAGGGGAATGTTTGGGAATTTTTAATCTTCTAAACTTTTTGGTCTTTCTTCTAGTCATATAAAATCAACAAACTGTGTTTTTGTATACAGTAATAATTGCACACAACTTTCTAATCCGAGGATGTAGCCCATTCATGTTAACGATAGACAAACATTATTTGAATGTGATGTGCAATTTAAACAAATAGATTCAACAAATATTAACATTTTTTTCAAATAATACAAAAATAAATTATAAGAAGATGCATTTTAGAGTGTTGAAAAAAGTAGTTAAAAAACCGGGACATTTGTTGTTCCCGAGAACATATCTCGGGGCCCTGTGACAGGAAGCTGAAAAGAAGACAACCCGGAAAACCGTCTGGTCACCCTACCGTCCCGGAAAACCTCCTGGTCACCCTACCGTCCCGGAAAACCGTCTGGTCACCCTACCGTGGGTTATATGGTCTTGGGGTCTTTGGGTCAAGGGCTGTAGTTTGACTCACCTGGCTTCTTAATGTGCTCGAAGATCGGCTCTGAGGAATTGTAGCTGAGCTGTAGCTTGTCGACGTACCACCTCTCCCCGCCGGGCGTCTGCAACAAACCGCCTCTTAGTCCTCCTCAACAGGTCTCGACAGCCTTGACAGCCACTAGACAACTGTTGGTGGAAGGGCCGTGTATCAGTAGGCCTTGCTAACATCATGCCACTCGTACCGGATCCTGGCTCATATTTACATACTTCGTTGACTTATTATTTGTTTTATTACACATTTCATCACATAAAATAAATCACATCAGGATTTGAGCTCCCATTGAGGAAGCAAATACAAATTAAAAATGTACGATTTATCCGTCGCATCTTCTGAGAAATGAGGTGAACAAATCATATATTTCAATTAAAAATATATATTTTGCACCCTATTATTACTGCCGAATAAAATTAATGTTGATATATTTTTTTAATTGCACCATCTTATTCAGATTTTTAATATTTTTAGGGACATCAGTGTATAATTGCACAACTTTGGCTTTCATGGACGCACGAAAGTTTTTCATCTGTTATTTCATTATGATAATGCATTGTTTATGTTAAATATTTGTATGCTATGCTCGTTTTGGCAACCGCGTTTTGTCGTCAAATGAACGTATAGGCCTATCTCGGCTTGAATGACCTTGGTCTACTGCGATGTTTGGGCGTACCTTGGCGAAGTCCCAGCGCAGCGTGTACGACAGCCAGCGCAGCACGAGCGCAGCGTCGTCCTCGTTGCACGCGCCACTGGTCGTCACGGCGTCCGGGATGAACTTGTCGGCCTCCTGCGGACAATCACAACACGGCCGTCACATGACTGCATCACGGACACCAGAGAAGAGAGAGGAGAGGACAGAGGAGAGAAATGAGAGGAGAGAGGAGAGAGAGAAGAGGAGAGAGAGAAGAGGAGAGAGAGAAGAGAGAGGAGAGCGAAGAGAGAGGAGAGAGGAGAGAGGAGAGAGGAGAGAGAGAAGAGACAAGAGGAAGAGAGAGGAGAGCGAAGAGAGAAGATAGAGAGCTAAGAGAGAGAAGATAGATGTGAGAAGAGAGAAGGTAGAGGAGAGAGAAGAGAGCGGAGAGCGGAGAGAAGATAGATGTGAGAAGACAGAAGAGATAAGAGAGAGAAGATGGAGAGATAAGAGAGAGAAGATGGAGAGCTGAGAGAGATAGAGCGTGTCTTACCCGCTCCTCGCCGAGCTTGGTGGTGTACTTGAAGACGAGGAGGGCGTCGGTACGCAGCAGGATGCACACGGCGCCGTCGCTGTTGGTCAGCTGGTAGACCGACGTCGACGACTGGTAGGGCGCCGGCGTCGTAGCCTCTGAACAAACAATACAATCAAATGCATCATGATCATTTCTATCTACATTGAATTCGATCAAACTTCAGTTTTACTTTTCAAAATATCCAAGGAATGAAAATAACAATATTTGTCCAGACAATTGACTCGTAGTTTTCTGGTTATTATTGTGTGAGAGAGAGAGAGAGAGAGAGACTAATGACTGGTTGTGTGTGAGAGAGAGAGAGAGACTGATGACTGGTTGTGTGTGTGTGAGAGAGAGAGAGAGAGAGAGAGAGAGAGAGAGAGACTTACCAGCAGTTGTGGTGCCTTCTGTCTTGAGGTCCTCCACGCTGAGTGTCCCCTGTAATCCAACACACGCATTACACCGCTGTACGCCGGGCTGTATCCACACGATTACAAGCAATACCAGCAATTTAACATGACTACTAATTGCTCAGATGGTTCTAGAATGATCTCTTTTCTCAGGAATTGACATCTCATAATACGAAATGCATACCGGTACATGAGAAATTAAAAAATACGTTTTATTAGGCCTATTTACCACTCTCGGCGTCTCTGTTTCGACGACGATGGAGTCGATCCTGGGGGTGGCGTCGTCGTAGGGCGCCGTCTGGGCGTCGGTCAGCAGCCATACTGGAATCACGATCACATCAGACATGTCGTCATCACCAGGAGAAACAAGGAAGAAGGAAGAAGGAAGGAGGAATTGGAAAGAAAGAGAGACTATTGATTTATTCAAAAAAACTTTCATTCAATAAATAGTTGTAATAAAATCATTCACTCGTTTGACAATGTTAAGGCTTTTGGTGAGGTGATTAGGTGATATGGGACTTTTACCCGAGCGTTCAAGGCTTTGATCCATGCTTTGAACTGGACTGACATTTGTTGAGAGATATGATGCCATACATGTGTAAGCATGGTGCGGTTAATAGCTGTAATTCAATTGCCAGGGGTTTGCACGGATCTTCAGTACGGTCTGAGAAGAATGCTGAGCGACAGAGGGAGGGAAATGATGAGCCAACTGCCAGTTAGCATCAAACAAAATATTACCGGAACACAATACAAGTTCAGGGTTTGCTATTTGGAGCTAGAGGAACTATCCCAAAGCTGGTTCAAGAATATATCGAGGAATATTGGGAAATCTCAGGGATAATCTCCAATACTGTCATCAGTATCATTAGAGATTCAGTCTTCATTCTCAGAAATCATCTACCTTTCATTACCCACTGTACAAATCATATATTTTCACTTACTCCATGCCATCAACACAAACCATATTCACTCTTTCATATTTTTCATTAGATACTTTTCATACTGCTTGTTATTCTGTGTCATGAGGCAGCTCTATTGTGAGCAGAGATTCTGTAATAAAGTTGATATGTCAGTAATAGAGATGTGAGATTGTGTCGGCTAGTTCGGTGGAATGCAGTGTCTAGCTAGTTCCTCTTGCCACGCTGTAATCGATATCGTGTGCTTGCCTCACCGCCACTGCTGTGGTTGTGTTGCCATTTGCAAATCTCGTCCTGAAGCTAGCAACATAGGGTGGTCTTCCTCCAAGCCTACTACGCCCTTATCTTTCTGACGGGTTGTATTTCTCTCTACAGGTACAGAGCCTGTTACCCCCACCATGCTTCTAGTCCATGTCTCTAGTCGTATTGCCGTGATAGTTTCTATTACGTGGTATTGGTCAGGGCACAGAGAAGCTAATGATAGGGTTAGTTCATGTCGTCTTGAATGTTTGCCCGTGTATTTTGCTCAGTATTAGGCTTCATGCTACTCTATACAAGTTCAGTCATAGGTCTATATGGACGTTATGAGAATAGAGAAGGATGACTGACAGCAGAGGAGAAGCACGGTGGGGGAAACAATCAAGTCTGTAGGCGCTATGAGAAGCAATGAGAATGAGAAGGGGTGGCTGACAGCAGAAGAGGGAAACAAGTGTGTGGGCGCTATGAGCAGGAAAGGTGAGCAGGCAGTGTAGGAGGGTGATAGACCCGTGTCTTGTGGCTGGGACTGGTGAGGCAGCTTACCTGAGCAGAGGGCGAGCAGGCAACTCGAGTCCAGCGGCTTCATCTTGCAGGACGAGGCGAGGTCCAGAGAAGGCTGCCCTAGTGCCACGCGTGGCCGCGGCGAGCGCTGACACACGCCCGGGATCAATAGAGCCGCGCAGGCGCAGCACGGTGCTGTTGCTGTTGTTGTTGTTGAGTGCAACCTGAGTCAAGTGTAGTCAACCCAACCAAACCAAACCAACCTGAACTAACCTTACCCAAACTGTCGACCTCGGTAGCTCAGTCAGCTGAGGCACGGCTTCAGAACCTGTAGTCACCGTCGAGCGTGGGTTCGAGCCCCGCATGGGTTTTTGTAAACGTCCTTTCACGTATCATCACTTCATAGTTTCATAATCATCTGCTTGTTCGTACCCCGTATAACCTAGCTGTTGGTGGGGTCGTCAAGCAAACAATAATCATCATCAAGAACTGAAAACCAGCCTCGGGGGGAAAGTTTGAGAAATGAATGTTTTGTGTTCATCACACTGACGAGAACGTAAGGAGTTACTGAGGGAATCTTTCAGGACAATATCTCTGAAACTGAAGGAGCTGTGATTGGTTTTGCTTTGTTTTTAATCTGATCATCATTATATATTTCATAATAATATATATGTACGGTATGTATTTTTTTATATTGTACTGTATTTATGTTCCCTACTCTATCGTCTGAATTAGGTGGGCTCTACTAAACCGACTCAAAAATTGTGTAGAACACAAAGTAGTTCCTAGTAATAACAAAAAGGAACATAATATGTCTAAGTTTGGCCCGATCCAATGACTCGTTCTCCGGCAAACAGGTTTTGAACACCCCCCCGTGCTGAGGGGTGTCGGAAAATTTATGATTTTCCCTGGAAAAGCTTTCAGAGGGCCGTGTGTGGTATCAAAATGAAGGTGCATTCAATTGAATGCGAAAAAATCTAAGTTTGGCCAAATCCGATGTTTGGTTTGCCGGTAAACATGTTTTGAACAACCCCTTGCGCATAGGGGTGTCGGAAAAATTACGATTTTCTTTGTATAAAATTCACAGGGCCGTGTGTGGTATCAAAAGGAAGGTACATTCAATTGAATGTGAAAAAATCCAAGTTTGGCCAAATCCTATGTTTGGTTTGCCGGCAAACATGTTTTGAACACCCCCCCGTGCAGAGGGGTGTCGGAAAATGTATGATTTTCCCTGGAAAAGTTTTCAGAGGGCCGTGTGTGGTATCAAAATGAAGGTGCATTCAATAGAATGCGAAAAAATCTAAGTTTGACCCGATCCAATGTCTGGTTCTCCGGCAAACAGGTTTCGAACAACCCCCCGTGCAGAGGGGTGTCGGAAAATTTGCGATTTTCCCCGGAAAAGTTTTCACAGGGCCGTGTGTGGTATCAACATGAAGGTACATTCAATTGAATGCGAAAAAATCTAAGTTTGACCCGATCCGATGTTTGGTTTGCCGGAAAACATGTTTTGAACAACCCCCTGCAGATCGGGGGTGGGAAAACTTACAATATTCTTTGGAAAAGTGTTCACAGGGCCGTGTGTGGTATCAAAATGAAGGTACATTCAATTGAATGCGAAAAAATCTAAGTTTGGCCCAATCCGATGTCTGGTTCTCCGGCAAACATGTTTTGAACACCCCCCCGTGCTGAGGGGTGTCGGAAAATGTATGATTTTCCCTGGAAAAGTTTTCAGAGGGCCGTGTGTGGTATAAAAATCAAGGTGCATTCAATTGAATGCGAAAAAATTTAAGTTTGGCCCGATCCGATGTATAGTTCTCCGGCAAACATGTTTTGAACAAACCCCTTCAGATCAGGTGTCGGAAAATTTATGATTTTCCCTGGAAAAGTTTTCACAGGGCCGTGTGTGGTATCAAAATGAAGGTACATTCAATTGAATGCGAAAAAATCCAAGTTTGGCCAAATCCGATGTATGGTTTGCCGGCAAACATGTTTTGAACAACCCCCTGCAGATGGGGGATCGGAAAATTTATGATTTTCCCCGGAAAAGTTTTCAGAGGGTCGTGTGTGGTATCAAAATGAAGGTACATTCAATTGAATGCGAAAAAATCTAAGTTTAACCCGATCCGATGTATGGTTCTCCGGCAAACATGTTTTGAACCAACCCCCTGCAGATCGGGTGTCGGAAAATTTATGATTTTCCCTGGAAAAGTTTTGACAGGGTCGTGTGTGGTATCAACATGAAGGTACATTCAATTGAATGCGAAAAAATCTAAGTTTGGCCCAATCCGATGTCTGGTTCTCCGGCAAACATGTTTTGAACACCCCCCCGTGCTGAGGGGTGTCGGAAAATGTATGATTTTCCCTGGAAAAGCTTTCAGAGGGCCGTGTGTGGTATAAAAATCAAGGTGCATTCAATTGAATGCGAAAAAATTTAAGTTTGGCCCGATCCGATGTATAGTTCTCCGGCAAACATGTTTTGAACAAACCCCTTCAGATCAGGTGTCGGAAAATTTATGATTTTCCCTGGAAAAGTTTTCACAGGGCCGTGTGTGGTATCGACATAAAGGTACATTCAATTGAATGCGAAAAAATCCAAGTTTGGCCAAATCCGATGTATGGTTTGCCGGCAAACATGTTTTGAACAACCCCCTGCAGATGGGGGATCGGAAAATGTATGATTTTCCCTGGAAAAGTTTTCAGAGGGCCGTGTGTGGTATCAAAATGAAGGTACTTTCAATTGAATGCGAAAAAATCTGAGTTTGGCTTAATCCGATGTCTGGTTCTCCGGCAAACATGTTTTGAACAACCCCCTGCAAATGGGGGGTCGTAAAATTTGCGATTTTCTTCGGAAAGTTTTTCTCAGAGTCGTGTGTGGTATCGAAATTGAGGTACATTCATTTCATTGCATAAAATCTTGATTTCGTCTCGATCCAATGTCTGGTTCTCCGTAAAACAATTCTTGAATACCCTCTCGGAAAATTTATGATTTTCTTTGGAAAATTGTTTTGAAAAACGTGAGTAGCTTCAAAATGCTCACGTGATCGCTAGCTTTCCGAAAATCTAACAATCAGCTCGATCGCATCGTGGGTTCTCCAGCAATCGCCGATCGAAGATTGGAAATTTTTTTTTGTCGGACGGGTACTAGTACGGGGAAAAGACCAAAATTTGAAAAAAAGTCAAACTCTTTTGCCGAAGCCGTGTGCGGTATCAAAATGAAGGTACATAATATCTGTTGCCAAAAATGTTGATTTTATCTCGATCCAATGTCTGGTTCTCCGTAAAAAAATTCTTGAAAATAAAGGCAAATTTGCAATTTTCTTTGGAAAAGTTTTTACACAGCCGTGAGTGGTATCAAATTGAAGATAATCGAAATTGATGACGTACAGTTCTGATTTCAGCCCGATCCGATGTATGGTTCTCCGACAAACATGTTTTGAACAAACCCCTTCAGATCAGGTGTCGGAAAATGTATGATTTTCCTGGAAAAGTTTTGACGGCGCCGTGTGTGGTATCAAAATGAAGGTACGTTCAATTGAATGCAGAAAAATCTAAGTTTGGCCCGATCCAAAGTATGGTTCTCCGACAAACATGTTTTGAACACCCCCATGCGCAGAGGGGTATAGGCAAATTTACGATTTTCCCCGGATAAGTTTTCAGAGGGTCGTGTGTGGTATCAAAATGAAGGTACATTCAATTGAATGCGAAAAATTCAGACCTCAGCCCGATCCGATGTATGGTTCTCCGGCAAACAGGTTTCGAACAACCCCCCGTGCAGATGGGTGTCGGAAAATTTGCGATTTTCCCCGGAAAAGTTTTCACAGGGCCGTGTGTGGTATCAAAATGAAGGTACATTCAATTGAATGCGAAAAAATCTTAGTTTGGCCCGATCCGATGTTTGGTTTGCCGGCAAACATGTTTTGAACAACCCCCTGCAGATCGGGGGTCGGAAAATTTGCGATTCTCTTTGGAAAATTTTTCTCAGAGTCGTGTTTGGTATCGAAATTGAGGTACGTTCATTTCATTGCATAAAATTTTGATTTCGTCTCGATCCAATGTCTGGTTCTCCGTAAAACAATTCTTGAATACCCTCTCGGAAAATTTATGATTTTCTTTGGAAAATTGTTTTGAAAAACGTGAGTAGCATCCCAATGCTCACGTGATCGCTAGCTTTCCGAAAATCTAACACTCAGCCCGATCGCATCGTGGGTTCTCCAGCAATCGCCGATCGAAGATTGTCAATTTTTTTGTCGGACGGGTACTAGTACGGGGAAAAAAACCAAAATTTGAAAAAAGTCAAACTCTTTTGCCGAAGCCGTGTGCGGTATCAAAATGAAGGTACATAATATCTGTTGCCAAAAATGTTGATTTTATCTCGATCCGATGTCTGGTTCTCCGTAAAAAATTCTTGAAAATGAAGGCAAATTTGCAATTTTCTTTGGAAAAGTTTTTACACAGCCGTGAGTGGTATCAAATTGAAGATAATCGAAATTGATGACGTACAGTTCTGATTTCAGCCCGATCCGATGTATGGTTCTCCGACAAACATGTTTTGAACAACCCCTTCGGATCGGGTGTCGGAAAATGTATGATTTTCCTGGAACAGTTTTGACGGCGCCGTGTGTGGTATCAAAATGAAGGTACGTTCAATTGAATGCAGAAAATTCTGAGTTTGACCCGATCCGATGTATGGTTCTGCGGCAAACATGTTTTGAACACCCCCATGCGCAGAGGGGTATAGGCAAATTTACGATTTTCCCCGGAAAAGTTTTCAGAGGGTCGTGTGTGGTATCAAAATGAAGGTACATTCAATTGAATGCGAAAAAATCCAAGTTTGGCCAAATCCGATGTCTGGTTCTCAGGCAAACATGTTTTGAACAACCCCCTGCAGATGGGGGGTCGGAAAATTTGCGATTTTCTTTGGAAAATTTTTCTCAGAGTCGTGTGTGGTATCGAAATTGAGGTACGTTCATTTCATTGCATAAAATCTTGATTTCGTCTCGATCCAATGTCTGGTTCTCCGTAAAACAATTCTTGAATACCCTCTCGGAAAATTTATGATTTTCTTTGGAAAATTGTTTTGAAAAACGTGAGTAGCTTCAAAATGCTCACGTGATCGCTAGCTTTCCGAAAATCTAACAATCAGCTCGATCGCATCGTGGGTTCTCCAGCAATCGCCGATCGAAGATTGTCAATTTTTTTTGTCGGACGGGTACTAGTACGGGGAAAAAACCAAAATTTGAAAAAAAGTCAAACTCTTTTGCCGGAGCCGTGTGCGGTATCAAAATGAAGGTACATAATATCTGTTGCCAAAAATGTTGATTTTATCTCGATCCAATGTCTGGTTCTCCGTAAAAAAATTCTTGAAAATAAAGGCAAATTTGTAATTTTCTTTGGAAAAGTTTTTACACAGCCGTGAGTGGTATCAAATTGAAGATAATCGAAATTGATGACTTACAGTTCTGATTTCAGCCCGATCTGATGTATGGTTCTCCGACAAACATGTTTTGAACACCCCCATGCGCAGAGGGGTATAGGCAAATTTACGATTTTCCCCGGATAAGTTTTCAGAGGGTCGTGTGTGGTATCAAATGAAGGTACATTCAATCGATTGCGAAAAATTCAAACCTCAGCCCGATCCGATGTCTGGTTCTCCGGCAAACAGGTTTTACTTCAGGTACTCCAAATATTACATATTATGTAATATTTCACACATTATTCTCACCCCAAGTCTGATTTTCCCTTTTTTCACCACATTTTTTATTTCTAGTTTGTATCAAGTTTAATGGTTGCGTCTCGAATCAGTTCTGTTGAATGATGTTGTTCCTAATCTATCCGGCTAATCTTGATTGAATGTGACTATACAGGAGTGTGCGCATCTCGAAGGGGGGGAGGAGGGCTCCCAAAAGAGTCAGGGGAACAAACCAGTCGATCATCAAACAACAAATTCATAATACAAATTAATATTTTATTTCAAAATACAATTTGAAACGATTAAAATAATCAGTAATTAAATTACGAATGCTGTGAGTGATAGTTTCAAAATCGAGAACTTTCCATCGTATGTGCATTTTCCTAGTCTCGTTTTATTTGAACCCCTGCGTCTTTGGCGCTTCTTCTCTTCTCTGTACATAGCTGCCTCACAAGTTGCATATACATCCAGGGGTTTCTTATGCCATGCAATTGATCGAAATGAGTACTATTGAACGTCTGTGTGAACGTTCGTACCATCACTTCATAGTTTCATATTCCCCTGAACATTCGTACCCCCATATAACCTACCTGTTGGTGGGGTCGTTAGCAGACACAAATAATAATAATAATATAAAAACTAAATTATGGTAGCACGTCGTTCTCCAAATAGGAAGACTTGATTTATTTACTTTACAGTCACGAGCTCAATAATTAATAACGCAATCAAGTATAATACAAATTTATAGTAATATACATACATTAGAACCGCTATCATGAAGTCTAGTTTCGGAATGTTATTTGATAGTTAAGCGAAAATAATAGACATGTCCATGGTCACCGACAAGTTATTCGATGAATAACTATTTGGTTGAGCTCGTTGGCCATCGGTATTCAATTTATATTTGGTAGTTGATTGCCTGATTATTAAAGACCTCCTCTGAAATGTAACAATTTCAAAAACGTAACTCATAATACTTCAATTTATATTTATAAATCAGTAACTAATAATTGTGAGTGAACGAAGCGAATGTGTTGATTGCAAAGGCCGCAAGATGGCACTAGTGTTCGCGTCATGTTGGACCTGTCATGTACGTCAAAAGGCGCTGTTCGGCGGGTTTTGTTGAGGTAAGCTGGACTGCAGTTCATTCTCGGAGCAATTACTTTCAAATATCATGAAGAAGCTAGTTATATCTTGCTTAATTTGTGTCAAGATACCAATAGTGTGGCTCAGACAGTTGATAGAAGTCACCCACACTTCACGCTTCGGTTTGGTGTTCGTTTCACTTCTTAACCTCAAAACCTACCTCAACCTTACAAAGATCATAATAAAAGAAAAGTAATTTGTCAAGCTATCTAATGCCAAAGTTATCGCGTTTGATTAACTACAGATAATGGCATTAGGCGTACATAATCATATGAGAGTAGGAATATTTTCTTTTCTTCAATTTCTCTTTCAGTAGATTAGATACGCCTACATGTAATCAGTACCTATGAACTATCACAGAGTTTTAGGGTTATCCTTTGAGGCTTTTAGTGATGGTTAGGCCGTTGCGTTGTCCCATTCTTATAGCATTTTGTTGTTGTAATTATTGCTTGACCTACCAACCATATCAGTGATTATTTCGGCTCTAAGCTTTATGAAAAGCAGCAAGTTTTGTACGGGACACGAGTAGGCCTACAACAAATACTTGATAGCCCAACTGATTTGCATTTTCAATTCAATGCAGATTACAAAGAACATTTTGACATTAGTTATGTATACATGTAGGCCTAAACGTAAATGAGACATGATATTGTCATTTAATAACATTGTTTTATCAGTAATTTTCAGTAAAAACTGAAAACGGACAAATTTTCAAGAGTTTAAAGTGAAAATATTACCATAACAAGAGAGGTAAGCCCATTGTTGCATTTGTGAAATAACAACAATCGCAGTAAACAATAACAGATCTGGTTTGGCTCATCATTTTTCAATCAAGGTAGGCAGATTGCCAGAACACTAATAAAAGAGGGCCATCAAAAAGCAAGATGAGAAAATCCAAGCTAGATCTTAGATTCCTGAATCATATTTATATGTTCAATGCATGTAATGATACGTGAGTGCTCGTTAGCCACTTCCCTCCACATCCAGCGTGTTGGCATCACTTCTTTTGCCAATGGACGGAACTTTCACAAAATGACCAATCGGACGAAATCACAGATTAGTACCGTATTGAATCATTTCTCAAAGTGTCCACCTTGGATTTAACCTCTCATTGTAAGTACCAGAACTAATGTGGCTGGTTGAGGTTTGTTGACCATTGTTGCGATGTTTTGTTTCCCAGCTTGGTTCAGTATTGTGTCGCCAGGTGGTCAAGTGCAGGCCCAGCTTGTCAGCCAATCACAGGTCAGTCATGGCCAACAAGTCTGGGGACTCTGAGCGCGTGGCGGTGGATCAGGTTGAGACCTGGAACGACTACTTCCAGAGGAACAAGGAACGTCTGCTAGGTAGGTACCGACCTCGTAGCTTGACTTACGCGTGTCTTGATGTTGCGGCACATTTACTGTTACTGAGAGGTTTATCAAAAGCCGTCAAAAGGGTTGCCACTTGTACACAGTACAACAGTATAGGCCTAAAGAGTTCTGCATCTTTTTGAAGGAAATGAAAAAATTGCATTTATAAATATAATAGACATCATTCAGAAAACCTTTTTCTCAGTAATAAAATATGGAGAACCAAGAATTGAGTAGAAAAAATAAACAACAGTAAAGTAATAAGAGTGAGCTGGTATGACAAAAGTATAAAATAAATGCAGATATTAATGTAGTGATTGAGTGATAATTGAGATCTTATTCAGGCTATACACACGTTGCAAGTACATTTCTGTTCGTCTGCTAAACTGTTTGGTGTACAACATGGGTGCCATGGAGTTGATGTTGTTGATTCACGTTGTCATTCTCTTCAGTCCTTTTAGATAAGAATGGATCCAAGTTCCACGTCAACAAATACGAGACTAGTGACGTGCTGAGTAAAAAGGTGTCCATTTGGCAAGGAAATATCACGCATCTTGAGGTCGATGCCATCGTCAATGCTGCCAACGAGAGGCTCTTAGGGGGCGGTGGAGGTCAGTTTATTGACGTGTTGGAAAGTATCAATTAGGGTTGCCGTTCGATCAACAAATTGTTGGCAAAACGGACATTTTAATAGTAAAAATTTGAGCGAAACATGGAAATTTTCGATGGATAACAAAATTATTTACTTTTCTTTACATACCAACAATAAAACCTTCAGTGTATTATCAATATTTATGTGTATGATTATAAATTAGATTGTGCTTTATTTATACTGTAGGCCTATTGAAAATAATAGTGATAAAATAAGTAAATAAGTATCCTGTTCTCTCGGCCCCCAAGTCTTGTGCTAATGCTCGGTATTGTTGTCGACAGTGGACGGGGCGATACACCGCGCCGCCGGGCCCGAACTGCTCAAGGAATGTGAAACGCTGCACGGCTGTAAAACAGGACATGCCAAGATCACCAAGGGTTACCGCCTGCCTGCTAAACGTGAGTGTCAGCAACGTGTTACGAGATGAGTGTTCGAGGCTTTCGCCACCCGAATGGGAGGAAGCACTTATTATTATCAACTCTTACAGTTGCGCAAAAATACACGCCGGAATTCATCCCCCTCAAAAACACTTCTACCAAGTTCATTCCAATCCCTGCATGTCCTATTTACGGAAGAAAATTCACCCACATCTAATCTAGCACCCTTTACAACGAGTTCCGAGTTATTATAGAGATGATTGTGAAGAGTGAATGAAGGATGAGTGTTGACCGGTACTCTGTGATCTAAATGTGTCCCGTGCTTGATAAAGACGTTGTGTTGTTCAGACGTGATCCACACCGTTGGTCCGAGGGGGGAGAAGAAAGACTTGCTGGAGTCGTGCTACAACGCCAGCCTCAACGTGCTCACAGACAACGCCCTGCGCACCATCGCTTTCCCCTGCGTCTCCACCGGGGTCTACGGTACGTACCTCGCACATCTGTTCTTTTCTGTGCATGTACGACTCAAGTCACCGTACATTGCATGACAAATTGTTTAGGCTCATTAAAAGTGTGCTCAAATATAAGATGCACTAGAAAAATCGATGGTAAAGTTGAAAAGAATTTATGTATTCTTTATTTATTTATTCTCCATTTGATCAATACAGTGTACCAATATAGGATTGGTCAGGCTGAAACTAAACTAGAGTTACAGATAAAGTTGATAATTATATTACAGTTGTATTTAGTGAATATACAGAACAACTATTAATAGTAAAAAGTAAAATTATATACATTGTATACAATGAAAACATTGAAATTGTTATCTCTTTCCTCGAATACCTATTATGCAACAGTAAGTGTTATTCGGACAACCTCCTGCCTCAGATTGTGTGATGTCCGTTGCTAATCCCGTAGTTGTTGCTGCAGAGTTTACAGTGGTTTGCTACGGTAGACTAGCGCAGCTGAATGTGAATGCCGTGTTCCTACAAGTGTACAGAACGTTTGTCTCCAGGTTATCCTCAGGCCACAGCTGCGCAGGTAGCTGTCTGTTCCGCCAGGAAGATGCTGGAAGACAAAACTGACTCGGTGAGTTGGACCGGATGTGTCGCTGCTAACGTAAGACGAGTGTTGTTCTGTACCTGTCATCACCCGTTCATTTGTACCCCCGTATAACCTAGCTGTTGGTGGGGTCATTGAGCAGCATTAATATCAATGAATGAAATCTGCCCATCTTACTACTGTCGTAAGCGATCACTTCACCTAACTAAGCATCTTGTATCCCAGCTATGAACACGGTACGGTATGTAGGAGAGTCAAGCTTGACTGACTTCATATTAATCAGTTGATATAGTGCAAGACAGGTGTTACTCTCCCGCTCACCACGTACAGGAACAAGGCTCGTGGTTACTAGAACGTTTCAAGACGAGCGAGATGCTCATTTCGAAACTATGAAATCAGCATACTCACTACCTTCATCGTACAGCTCTGATTTAGTTTTGAACTCAATATTTTCTAACTCATGACCAGGATTTACCAATTCATAATACGAAGACAAAATATCCGTCAGTTTGATTTGGTCCAAAACAATTGTGATTAAAGCAGGGTTTCCAGTTCCGATTTTTGTTTGTCGTCCGACACGATATCGGTACGATTTTTTACAGGCGTGCTTCCACTTCGCCTTTACCATAACATTTTCGTGACGTCATAGTCATAGCCTTCATTACCGCTATATGCACAGGCTTCTTTGAATGTAAGGAATTATGTTTAAAATCGCAGTTTTCGTAGATAGATGAATCGATATTTTCAGGAGTCGATTCTTTTTTTCGGTCGTTCGATATAAATCACAATAACCGGAAGCTGGTGAATCGTAACCGCACTGTGGCTTCCGGTAAAATCGTAATTTCGGCCGACAAAAGTTGGAGTTAAGTCAATAATCACGACACCGAAACAGTGTCGTGAACCGCTATGTTTTTAGTTGAATACTGGCTTGTGATTGGGCGGAACTGGAAGCCTTGCTGTGAAATGTCCAGGAGTAGTTGGAAGTGTGTTTAGTTGCTGAGAATGAGCTTGTCATGTTCCAGATTGACCGCATCGTGTTCTGCCTGTTCCTACCGGAGGACGTGGCAATCTACGAGACGCTGCTGCAGAAGGTCTTCCCAGTCGAGTGAGCACGCGCTCCACAACTACGGGGAGTGCAGCAACTGTTCGGAAACAATTGTAGTTTTGTGTTACTCGGTACCAAATGGTGGGTTAGTTGGCCTGGGTTGGTGTCCTAACCTTAAAGATGGCTGACTGTGATCAATGTCCGTGTCATTTCATACTGTTTAGGAGTGTTTTATTCCATTTCAGGATAACAATTTTATTCGTCAGGAGCCGTTTCTCAATAGATTTAATGTTTATCTATTAGAAAACACCATTTCCAGGATCAAATTTGCACAATTAGGGTTGGTACCGAGTATGACAAATTCACCACAAAACTGTTCGAATAAAAACTATTAACATCTTTTAATAGCGCCAATTTGTAACCAAGCAGCTAAATTTGCACTGTGAATATTCAAACAGTTATTTTTATTCAAACAGTTTTTTATTCGAACAGTTTTTTTCCGAACAGTTTTTTTCCGAACAGTCAATAGCATCCCGAACTACGTGTTTGTTTCTGTTGAACCAAACCTATTGTAACATTTATGTGCGGAACTAATGTATACCCAAAATGGCTGTCACAAAGTAAGTTTTAATATTTGGACATTATTAAACTTGTGAAAACTCAATTGGTGATCGTCTTACTGATCCCTGCGACCGTCCACAATGTTATTATCCTGAGATCACCGTGGTTATTACTTGTTGACTAGTAACGGAAAACATCACTTCGGTGGGGGAGAGTGAAATTTACATCTTTCCTGCATTTTTATTTTTCCCATTCTGTATTAACATCAAACTTGAACTAATTCCCCAATGAAGGCTGAGGATGAAAGGTAGGATCGTTTGAACGGGGCACCAAAAGAGCGATCTTTCCGCCCCAGTTGTGAATTTGGTTGTCCAATCGTAATGATGTTAGCGTGTAACTTTCTATGTACTATACTCAATGTATTCAATATAAATGGTTCTTGTATAGCATTTCACTTGACATTAATCTGAAAGCACCATATGGATAGTTAATTATTGTTAATTTATTTTATTTTGTGTACCGGTATTTGTTGATTTGTAAGTTTTGTTTTTCATTTCGAAATATCTCTGGCCCTCTTTATTTTCTTCCAGAGCTCGAAACAATGATAATTCTCCCCACAGGTAATCAAGGACAGAGGGTTACAGATTGTGTGCATCACGGTATATTGTGGAAGTCGGCGCCGCATTAGATTATTGTTAATTGAGACAGATCAGGCAATCTTTCTTTGCCGCAAGTCAAACTTGTTGCACTTATCTCAACTCCTGACAAACGTATTATTTATTTTTGGCGTATTATCATTATTGTATGAGCATTGGATTGTATTTGATAGTTAAAGAAATTTTGAGCAATCGTGTCTGTATGCAACCCAAAACATTTGTAGAATATTACCAAATGACTTTATATATGCAAAACTTGAAGTGGAAATCAATAATTTTAAGAATTCTTGCATTTAATTTATTCTGGTATTTAGTCGTGTCATTTGTTTTATTAATGAATATTATTTAAAAAAAAAAATAATAATCCATGATCGACAGGTAGGGGCCAATCAGTTTTAGTACTTGTAGGTCTTGTAGCAGAACGAACACTCTAGTTCTGTGACGTCAAGAGTATGGTAGCCAATCAGAGAGGTTGTGACGAGTTGCGCACTGATAAAATATCGTACCTATGTGGGGCAAGAAAAATAAATTCAACGGCCATCTTGGTAATTGGTAATGAGTCGAAGTGAAAAATTAGTGATTTATGATTAAATTACTTGAGATTACGCCATCTCAATGGGTGAGTACTGAAGTTCATAATTCTAATGCTATTAGCAGTGATTTTGGACCTTTTTACAACGAATTAAGTAGATTTGTTCGGGCAAAAAGGCGTAGCAATCGGGTGGATGTGGCTAGTAGTTTGTCACCGTAGGCTAGGCTCTTCAGTGTGTCGATCGAAATATTTTACATGAATTTTCGTTTTAAAGATGCACATCAGATCGGTAGGTGGGTGTGAATTGCCAATTGACAAATGTTCGATATATATTTGTGGTGTTATTAGTTGCGATAAAAGATGAGTATCAATTAAAACCTCTATTGTAATCTAAAAAGAAGTTAAATGTGAAACTGCCAGGCTAGGCTGGCCCAGTTACACCGGTAGTGAATGATAGGCCTAATTGAGTGAAGCTTGCTTTCCTGCAGGTTATTGACAGCACGATGCGCTATTAGACGACACAATCATTGGTTTCTTCGTGAAGTCATGTTGAAAGCTATTGATTTTTTCCTATACCCAGTAGCTAAATTGATGTAGGGCCTAGGGCTAAAGTGTTAATAGGGGATGGGGCCTACTGGGCCCAGCCTTTGTTGATTGTATTGTTGATTTAAGGTGTTGACTAAGCTACTTCTAGGACTGACTATATGATTCCCTAATAGCCCTACAGATAACTTTCCCACCCTAGGTCATATCTGAATTGCTACAATTCTTATTGTGCTTCTTATTTTGAGCTCATTTTAATATATGAGGTCCCAACTATCTAATAACAAAATAAATCATGCCAACACTCTGTTGTGCTCTTGGACAAACAGTATTGAAAATTGAAAACTTGTGAACATTTGATGACATTGTAGATAGGTCACTGTTATAGAGCGACCCTTTGAATTATCTCAAAACAGAAAACAATAATACTGTCAGAATACTAGGCTATGACTCCTTGTGTATGACCTAGGTTCTTAATATCAGATCAACTCTAGGCTATGTTCAATCCTAGACTACCGTAGGTCTATCATGGCCTAATAACAATCAGAACCTTTCTGACACTCCTAATCAGTAGGCACATAATGTACATTCCAAGCTTACTTGCTGTACCCTTAGCCCTACCTGTTGAACAATTAGACCTAGTCTGTCATACTGTATATAGGTCTACAGGTGTGTCAAAATGATTCTTCAAAGTTAGTTCTCTATGACTAGATATATATCTTACTGGTCATTTGTAAATTGTTTCGGTACAAGCAAATATACAAACGTATGCACCACATTAGGTCTATGGTTAAACATTGCCTTCATTATTTGGGCCAGTAGTCAGTAGGTCTGCCTACCTGTTGCCTTAGACAAGCCAAACAATCTGTCATTTTTGTACTGGTAAGTTTTTTATGGTAACACTAAATAGGCCAACGTTACTTGGACATTTAAAAAATATTTGACCTTAGCCATAGATCCTGTAAGGTATTAGCAGGTAGGCCTACTCTGGTTCCTCGGTGCCTTGCCTATAAGTTGCATTGTAAAATATGTCATTTGTGTACCGATTTCCTCGAAAGAGGGTTAAAGGAATACAAGTACTACTACTAATACCTGACCTACGTTCTAGAACTCGGTGTGGATCTGTACAATAGTGTGTCCTTTAACTGCCGATCGAGTCAGTGTGCTGTAGCTCTTGCCAGTTCCCTCTTTTGACACTATTTAATGCTCCCCATACATCCGTAGATGAGTGAATCGGTACTTCTGTTCCACTATTTGATACTATTTATAATCCATATTTTGGTTATTTCACTGTGACACTGAGCATTCCCAATTGATGTTTGATTTTCTATTTATTGGTGTTTCTGAAAGGTCTTGTTTATATCTTTCATAAAAAGTTGCGGGAGGTTGAGAATTGGTTTTTAGAGCTTTTAAACTCACTTGAATCTGTTGGTTTTAGCATGTTGTTTGATAGGGGTGGTGTTGGAGGGGGTGATTTTTGTTGGTTAGGTTAGGCTGGTAGGTTGATGCCGTTGTTGGGGAGGGGGGGCATGCTGGAGGGTGTTATATGTCTATTAGATTAGTGGGGGAGGTTGGGGAAAAGAAGACAAATAGGCGTGCTCAGTGTCTGTAATTTTACCCCCCATTCGGTACATTTGTCATACTCGGTACCATCCCTAATTGTGCAAATTTGATCCTGAAAATGGTGTTTTCTAATAGATGAACATTAAATCTATTGAGAAACGGCGCCTGGCAAATAAAATTATCATCCTAAAATGGAATAAAACAGTCCTAAACAGTATGAAATGACACGGACATTGATCACAGTCAGCCATCTTTAAGGTTAGGACACCAACCCTGGCCAACTAACCCACCATTTGGTATTGAGTTACACACAATTACCCTCCATTCTACCGCAGATAAGTGACCGCTACTTGTGTTCCACTATTTGACACTATCAATGCCGCAGATAACTGACCGCTACTTGTGTTCCAGGTGTAGTCTTGTCGACCCGTTACCAGCTCCAATGGTAGGAGTCCCAAGAGGGTGTGTCCCGGCCAGCCACTGCTAGGAGAGAACCGCGCAGGAAGAAGCTGTGAACAGGCTGCTTGGGCCACTGGGGCATTATGTCTGCAGCGATGAGGACCACTCTACAGACTGTGCCTGAGTCACTACCAGCCGATCATGTCAGTAACTCGTCAAAGGTAAGCGCTACTCTCATTGCTAACTAGATATCGCATGCTGTATAGGAAATTAGCCTGAGGCTTGATATGTGAACTGGGTGAAAGGGAAAGAGAGAACAGCAGCTTACCGAGGTTCATAAGTAGGTAGGCCTACTCACGGTGGAGAGCCGTTGAGAGAACACAGAGGTGGTTTAGACACACGAGGTTTTGGCTGTTGCCTTGGTCACAGTAGTCTAGGTACCTACTCTACTGTGACCAAGGAAATACCCAAAATGTCAAATTCTCGTGTCTCCAAATCATCTCTGTGTTCTCTCAACGGCTCTCCACCATGAATAGGCCTATCTAGTTATGAACCTCGGTAAGCTGCTGTTCTCTCTCTCCATTTCACCCAATTCATGAGTAAGATGTTCTCAGTTCGAGTCCGACTTAATTTTAGGGTTCAAGTTAGGCAACTCTAGTTCAGTGCAGGTGTAAATTATGAACTGTGCACCCGCTAACTAAATCGGACAGACTCACTGTTAGTTCTGCAGACTTTTGATATTTTTCCATTTCTACTTGCCTGAATCCATCTGTACATAGCAGTTTACTGATGAACACAACCTGAACCGTTGATTTAATTTACCAATCTTCATGATGCCAAGGTTTTACTTGAAACTTCCCTCAGCTATGGTGCCACATTACAGTATTAATCTTTGTACTTTTTGGGATTATTTGCTTACTTGAACGTCATTTGGTCTCGTTTTTCGTCACGTTTTGGTTTCGACAGTTTCAGTGGTATGTGGTGCTTGTGTTGCTTTTGCCTTGTAAGTTCTTGGGCTATTTCTGAGCATAGTTTAGCAGTGTGTTGTGTGGTCGGGTATTTATGCATATACATGTCGACACCGCGAAGATACTAGTTTATGTGTCGGTGATGGAAATTGTGCCGCTCCACTTTATTGTGGATGATGGGGCACGATTCCAGTGGCGAAGCGTGGTCATTGTTGGCAATTATAGGGTCATATGGGGCCCCCGAATGTTTCTCGCAAGGAAATGCACGTGTTTCATGATAGGTATAGTGTTCGTGTGAGGAAGAGTGAGACAATTACGAGGAAGCTGAGAAATACACGAGTGATTATGAAGTGTTCCGACAGGTTATGAGCTGAATGCAATGGTGATAACTTGTTGACTTTGGTAGTAAACATTTCTAGTTCACGACAGATTATGTTCTTGACGCTACTGAATGCATGATCTCGATATACCAATATAGATTCCAGAAGATGACTGATTTAACAATCATTCTATGTGTGATGGTCGATAAGAGAGATGAGAGAAGCAAGTGGTGTGAGAACAGGGTTAGGGACATGGCAGGTGGCAGGCTGGCAAGGTCACCTGTTGACTGTCGGATCCTCGGCCCCAGCTGTAGGTCAGGTCACACACGGGCTACGTTCTCATTCCTTTAGCACTTTCAATTCAGTATAAGCTAACCACAAGAGTAGGCATAATAAACATCAATATTAATGCACAATAACAATCAGTTGAAATAAGTAGTTTGCAAAGGGAAAGAAATTAATTTGACATAATGGTTATATTCTTCTAACGCTTGGATGAATTACTAGTTGGCCACGACCTTTAATTAGTAGGGGATTTAGATCTATCAATCACTTGTTTTAATTTATTTGTCGTTGTGTAATGATGAACTTTACATCTGCTGTTAATGGCAAGAAGTGAATATTGCCCAAGAGACTCAGTTCAGAGTGGAAGATATCAACACTCGTGTGCCTGGTTCACTCTCAATACCAATGCTGGTAATGTCCGGATATATCACAGAAATGGTTTATACGTATAATAGGCCTACGTTCCGGACTTCTGTAAACTGGAATACTTTTATCTGCGTGCCTCGAACATGTCTACAGTCGTTGAAAAAGAACCCAATCTCGATAATACAGTGATCTTGGAGCCGTCGGATATCTCCGCGGTACCAGTAGCTACTAGTCACGTTTCACCGCAGTCGTTACTCAGGCCCGCTGCTGGGCTCATCAACACGTGGTATACTGAGAAGAACGTTTGACATGTTCACTCTTGTTACAACACGACTCTACCAGGGACTCGACTTGGTTTCGAGCCTCGAGCCATTTCGAGAGGAAATCGAGCCATTTCACGAGGAATCTTGGCTCACGTGAAAACATTAATGTGAAAATCCACTTTCATTCCACCACCTTCCTTCCACATGGAAATGAATTCCGCGCATGAAAGTGACGTCACAGGCGATGTCCGATGCTCTCAAACGACTACCAGGAGGGAAATCAATCACCGATAGAGTTGACTGATGTGCGACAGTAGCGGGTGATACTGGTACCCACATCTCACCATCAATACACTCTGGAAACCGTTTCTCCCAACACGTTGTAGTTGTTTGCGTGCGACAAGTGACACGAGAACACCAGTAGGAGAAGATCAAGTTACCCACGAGCTAAAGGCTCGATGCGACAAGTGACATTGACCAGTCGAATGTATCGTGACGATCGGCCTAGTAGCTGCGTGAAGCTAGAGTCCAGGCACTTCCGTCTTATTCTTATTATTGGCCAATTTCTTTCGGTATTTCTCTTGTATTTATCACGATATTGATGACTTTTCATTTTTATTTTTTATTCAACTACCGGTATTCATCTTGTATTCATTATTTCTATTTTTTCTATTCATTCATCTATTCATTTCTATTTGACATTTTCATCAGATATTTACATTTTTATATTTTTCGTATTTATCGTAATATTTGTATTATTTCTTACTCATTTTTTTTATTCAATATTATTTGGCCTTGGTCGGTTAAATTCATGAGTGATCCATCCCCGTATTCACTTGAATGACTGAGGGAAACCACGTAAAAAACCATCAGTCAGGACGTATTCAAGAGACTGTCACTAGCATCAGGCCCGTACTTGTGTTCACGAAAGAAGTTAATGCGTCGATTGTGCGGCCAAAGCTTTACAAATATATATTTCCATTTTCGTAAATCTCGTTGTTGATAATTATAACTAGCACGTTCAGCTGTAGAAATCTGTCGGTGTTGTTTGTCTCCTTGTTGCGAGGCTGCAAGTAGAGACAGCTTGGATACGAGGTGAGGTTGCCATGGCAACTGCAGGCAAGCTGTGGTCCACACCAGCTCCTGGCAGGAAGAAGCTGCAGCCGTATTATATCGTCAAAACAGCTGATCCGACACATGTGAAACTAAAGAATGATATGTATCCTCACAATGAAATGCTGTCAAAATCTGAATTCATTCGAAAAAGAATCTCTTCTGTGTTCTCTTGTTGATGGGATTGTTGAGGAGTTTGGAGTGAGTTTCCTCTCCCCTGACACTAGTGCCTTGAGGCCTTGAGGCGCCCAACAAGGGCATAGTGCGTGCCCAGGCCACGTGACCCAAGGTCGCCGAGGTCACCTCGTGACGTCAGACGCCGCTTCTGACAGCTGACCGCCGGCTCCTGACGCTAGATCTCGTCCTGCCTTGTTCAGGCAGTGGGAGTGTGGGATGTGGCGGCTTCTCGCCCAAACAACGTCACGGCAAGTCTCTGCTGTTGTTGTTGTTGTTGTGGCGCGCGCAGCCTAAACAACCAATCGAACTGACTTGGTCAACAACTTCTAGCCCAAACTATTAGCCACTCGGTGAAGACACAGGTCAAGGGAGTAGTTCGTGCACATGCGCACTACCGATATAATAATGATTATAATCTGTAGGCCTATATTTATATTCAGAATAAGAATTGATAAATTAAGAACAATCGGAAATAATAATCGAACACTCGGGTTTTATAGAGGTGCACGCTAGCCAAACTAGGATCGTGCGTTTTTTCCCACGAACTTATCGAAATGAACTAGGTAAGCAATGGCTTTCTTAGTCGTACCCTCGTTTTCTTCTAACGCCGCGCAGTTTCTGTCCGCACTTCCGTTCCTCTTTCTCTCTCTCGCCACGCCACTCGTGTCTCACGGCCGAGCGAGCGAGCCGAAGGTTCAGTGTGAGCCGTGCAGCCAGCGTGCGAGGACGTGTGTGATCGAACCAGTGCGCGTGTGCAGTGTGATGGTCGGAGGTGGCCCCGCGCCCACCCCCGAGCCCCTAGCCGCCGTGCTGCGGCTGCTGCGCCGGACCAAGAGCTCCAAGCCCGCCCCCGACGTCGTCATCCCCAACAAGCGCCACTCCATGGTGGAGCCGCGCGTCGCGACGCCCCCGGCGGCCAACAGCTCGTTCAGGGGCCGCGAGAGCCAGAGCGTCAGGAGCCGCCGGACCAGGGTAAAGTCCTGATCTGTAACCGCATTCCATTGAGGTCCGTCGACCGAATCAGCTTGATTCCGGTGGACGCGTAGAGCGTTCCCCATGAGATCGCGGTGTACCGGCGAGCAAGTCGGTAAATCCGTGGCTGTGTAGAACGTGCACGGTTCTAGGTTGAAATGATGGTGTGGTTAGATGGTAGAAACGTCAGTGGCTTTAGTATTCGGGTCAACTGCCAATACTCGCATTGGTACCAAATAGTTGGGGTCGTGATTTTTAGGTGAAAATATGCAGGATTAGGAATTGTACCGAGTATAAGAAATTGACCCTCGCGTTTTGTACCAAAACCTGCCATTGTAAATGATCGTTGTGATCAAGCTAGCCTCGCGCAGGGTTGCGAAGCCGAGCTGACCACAGCCACTTGTTGCGGTTCTCGATGTAGGCCGCGATATGCTGGCCAGCTGCTCAATTGTTTTGTTGACGCGATGTCATCAGAGCCAATTGTTGACGTGACAACAGCTGCCGCATTCTTGCTACCTTGAGGCTGTGACGTCATCATCTCATTGCTATCAACTGTTGCGTTACCAGTGCTTTCTAGCGTGCAAGAGTTGGCGCTCGAAGGATAAGATGCAGGTATTCCCGTTCAGACTTGACAACCCAACTGTCAGACGTGACAACACAACTGCCAGTCCTGGCAACCCAACTGCCCTGCAGCATCTCCGCATGTGTATAGGCTGCAACTCGGTCTTCTGTTCTGTTGAGTCGACCTGACGGAATATATTCAATGTAGGCCCACCCGTGCAAGGTGTCAGAGATAAAACACGATACGTCTTGACGCGTTTAGTTCTCTGCAAGTCAATGGCAGACGGATTGTGTGACGACGACATCGAGATCCGCAAACAAGACTTTGTACGACAAACAACTCTGTTGAAGGTCACCACAACCGATGAACCGAGGTTCGAGTCAGTCCCTAATGTGAGAGAAAACTAGAAATCATCTTCTGAATTTCACAGATCATAATCCATCTGTTGTCCTCTATAGACCTTGAGTCATGACGCAGGCGTTACTGATTCTGTACAGGAACAGGAACAGAATCGAGACATTCATCTTACTATTTTATCCGTTTTCACAAACCAGTGTGAATGAATGAAAAGTTTACATCTCCAAGATAATTTTATGCTCTTTAATTAATATGACATATCATTTCATTGAATTCAATCAGTTTTGATGTGATACGTCAATGAATTTCATCACATTCTTGGTATTCATTGACCTATTAAATTAAAACTGATTGAATTCACTGAAATAGAATGTCATATTAATTAAAGAGCATGAAGTTATGTTGGAGACGTGTACTTTTCATTCATCTACGCTGGTTTTTGAACATGTAAGAGATTAGTGCAGGTGAATTTCTCCATCATTTGAACCAGCTATGCTAGAGAGTGAGTTGTGCGTGTATTGTCGTGTTGTGAAGCGAAGTTGGCCGAGGAATGCCTCGCCTTCGGACATTCCAGCATCTAGCCTTTCACTCGCTCCATTGCTCTCCGTGGACCACATGCTCGAACCAGCCGCGCGCCAGTGCTGCGGGACGGGCGCTCGCAGCTGGCACGAGAGTACAGGTGGTGCTAATTGGACGAGCGAAGCGAACGCGCCCATCGTTCAACTCGATACTGTCAGCCTTCCAACCGTATATCGTCCACGGGAGTCGGTTCAGCGGAATATCAGGTTCTTGATGATCACGTTTGAACGGTATAAGACATCGAAATGCTGAAAACAAGGAAACACAGATATTTTCAGTAGTTAGTAATAACTATTCATCACAAATCGTCTGATTGTCAGGCGTATACGGCTAGGAAATACACATATTTCTATAACCGTATACGCCTGACAATTATGCGATATGAGATGAATAGTTACTACATACACCGTCTTGGCGGTATTGAAAATATCCGTGTTTCCTTGTTTTCAGAGTTCTAATATCTTATACCCTTCAATATGTATCATCAAGAACCTGATCGACTCCCATTGGACTGTTAACCTTCGAATCCGTTGAACCGTTCAGGCCGAGGAGAAGAACGATGTCGAAACCAATTAGGTCATAGAATACTGAAACAATCGATAGGTCAATCAAAGAGGCAACGAGTTGAATAGATTCGAAGTCAAGGCGGGTGGACCTAGAGACCTTCGCGACGCATGTGCTGCGTTTTCCTCCAGTCACGTGGTGACCTTGTAGCACGTTTGGGTGATTTCGATCTCTCGTACGTCGTCTAACGAGGGCATTGCACTGAGCGCCGAGAAAACAACAACAAAAGAGCACAATTAAACATTCTAATTATTCATTTGAACGATTTAATAGCCTGGGTTGGGTGCGCGTGTATTCTGCGCGGTCGGACCGGAAGAAGCTTACAGGCAAGAGGATGTTTGTTTGGTTGGGTTAGTCAGGTCCGTTATCACGTGTAACCATAGGGATAGCTGCCATGTTGATAACACGGGACTCGAGTCACTGCAACAACAAGGTCCGCGTGTTGATACGAGACCCCATCAGCTCGTGGGTTCGAGGCCCGCACGGGT
Organism: Brachyptera putata; assembly: GCA_907164805.1. Lineage (NCBI taxonomy): Eukaryota > Metazoa > Arthropoda > Insecta > Plecoptera > Taeniopterygidae > Brachyptera > Brachyptera putata. The sequence goes on from OU015465.1 coordinate 239,826, forward strand.
GCCGCCTGGTTGCCATGACAACCTGCTCACAAGTGTTCCCGCTAGCGATAGATCCTAGCTGTCATCACAGTGAGGCATGCTTGGGAAGAAGGTGTTGTGTCACTAACAAACCCTGGACAAGACCTCGTGACATCTCTCTCAGCTGCGGCTCGAACCAGCCGCGCGCCTCTGCTGCGAGATGCGGGGGACGGTGACTCGGAACCCGCACGGCGAGGCCCGTGTGACGTCATGGCCAATACGTCACGACAAGAATGACGGCCTTTAACAGCTACTGTAGCGTCAACTGCGGGCTGCTTGGGCACGACCATTGAGGAAACAACTAGAGTCCAACCCTGGTAACCCTGCTAGGAGCGTGCTGATGAGCCAGCTAGGAGGCTCTTGCCTATAGAGCCTCCACGGCACCTTCCCTCCTTCCCTTGGTTGGAGCTACTGGGTGCTAGTCCACCTGTGTGATTTCACCGCGGACCGGTTGGTCGTGCCCTGCCCCGGGGCCAGGTGAAAGTCACCGCGCTACGTCACGAGATAACCGTTAGTCCCGCGGCCTGCCGTCTCGAGCGCCAGCGTGGACGCCTTATCTTATCTGTCGGCACGGCGATGTGGCATGAGCCACAGGTGACTGGCTGAGTGTTCCGAGTCGCCGGAGCCGAACGGGCTAACTGTAGCCGTGTGACCGTGCGTTCTGTCTCTCTCTGTGCCTTGTGCTGTGTGGTGGTTCTCTGTCCTGTCTTCCGTCCACATGTGTCTGTTCTTGCACTGCTTGCGGCGGGATCTTGCGCGGTCGCCTCTCTCTCAAATGCCTGTTTCGTTGTGCTCCAGAATATTTAACACGTCGACACCGACCGGGGATCGAACGCCGGACTGCCAGCTTGTCGTTATTCCTGTCCGTGGTTTAGTGTGTGATCAGTGACTTGTTGAACATGAGCTCGCCGTGGCAACGGCGCGAGGTGGAGGCCCCTGAAGAGGCATTGAGCGGGCAGCAGGCGGCCCCGGAAGAGGCCTTCAGCCGCCAGCAGGGGATCCGACACTCGCTGGTCACCTCGCTGGCGCAGCGCTTCGAGCGCAACGACGCGGCCGTGCAGAGGCGGCCGTCGAGGAAGGGGCCCGCCCCCCCTGCCCCCGTGCTGGGGCTGGAGCGCGTCGGCTCGCTGCGTGCCCCCCCCGCCCCAGTGCCGCGCGCCCCCGTGCTGCGCACCGCCTCCATGCGCGCGCCCGAGCTGTCGCAGGAGACGCGGGACAGGGTGCGCGCCGTGGAGGACCAGTACCGGCTGGCCACCGCGACGCCGCCGCCGGGGCGCCCCCTGCTGGAGGGCCAACTAGCGCCGCTGCATATCGGCGAGGACGACGTGCACTTCACGCGCGGCGCCGCGGTGCGCCAGAGCGACAGTGCGGCCGGGGGGCGGTCCGCGCGCTACCGCCCCCGCACCGCATCCGACATCGTGGACCCGCTGCCGCCCGAGCCGGCGACGCCGCGGCGCCCGTGGACGCCCAAGACGACGCCGCCGCCAGCGGATAGCGCGCACAAGGTCACCAGGCATGTGTTTCCACAGGTAGGAGCTGAGCGGGTCCCAGCGGCCAGGATCGCTACATGTCCATTCAAGACGTTTCCAGTCAATCGATTGTGCTAGTATCGTTCGTACCCCCTAATAACCCAGCTGTTAGTGGGGTCGCCAGCCCAACGAGTGTCAACGCCTTGTACATGTCACTTCGTCGTATCAATCATTCCGTTCTCGATTCAATCCATTCGATGTGCGTACACACGCCGCACAGGATCTATTGGCGACGTTCAGTGGTGTGAAGATGCGAGACATCAGCCGTGGCGGGAATCGAACCCTGGTCTCCCGAATGCCAGTTGATTGCGCTAGCGACTGATCCCCGTCTGTCTACTTGTTTGCGTGCGACCTAAATGAGACCTCTTATCGATTGCTAACACGAGTTGATAAGAGATAGAGTGGCTAATCAGCCGATAACACAGTGAACTTCTTCGAGGAAAGTGGGCCGGGTTGAGACTGATTGACTCGCATCACGAGTGGGAGGAGATTCAGCGGAATGTCAGGACCCTATGAGATATCGACAGTTCGAACACAGGGACACAGATGTTTGTGATATGTTCAAGACGGTGTGAGTGATCACTATTCACCTCAAATCGCCCAATTGTCAGGTGTAGGCCTGTACGGTTGACCCCTCACAATTATGCGATATGAGATGAATCCGTATTACTTGAACCATCTTGGAGGTATTACAAACATCTGTGTTTCTTTGTTTCCTGAATTATATTCCGCTATTCCGACTCCCGTGGACTCTTTAACAGCGTATGATCTGGGAGGTGAGGGCCACCGTCCTTCTTTACATGAACGTGCATCGTGGTTCCCTCGTAGTCTAGGGTTACAAGCCACGCCCACTTCCTTCCTATTACCATCCCATCAATCATTCGTCAATAGACGGTTGTTATCATCACAGTGCCGGCCGCCCTCGTTAGCTCAGTCAGTGAAGTCACCGTTGGGCGTGGGTTCGTGTCCCGCATAAGGCATCGGTTTTCTCCTTTCACCCGCTCATTCGTACCCCGTCTAACCTAGCTGATGGCGGGGTCGTCCCCACGGCACGGCCGTCTCTGTGCGCCGTGCCGTGCCGCGCGGCGGGATGTATTGATTGGGGCGCGCTGCGGGCATGCGCAGTGCGCGCCGCGGACCCGGCCACACAGTCGAGTCGGCCGCAGCCTGCGAGATGCGTGTGCCGCGTGCAGCGGGGCCTGTTTAGGGCACGGTGTCGCAACAGGGCCGCGCCAGGGGCCCCCAGAGGGCCACCAGGTCCTCTGGGAGGGCGGCCCCCCCGAGAACCGTCGTCAGAGGCCGGCTGGTAAGCAAGTGATTGCCGCCTAGTGTGTGGATAGTGCTGGTCTCGGTCCTGCGGTGGAGCCTGATGAGCGTATACTGGAATAAGCTCGACTCGGCTGTGGGGGCTGAACCACACGACCGAGTAGACTGTGTTCCGGTATCCGCTGTTCAGAGCTGCCTGTAGAAAGATGTAGTAGTGTTCCCAGCCTCGAGCTCGCGTTCTATCGACCAAGCTGAAAACATGCCCTGCAAGCCGAGTGTGTCTTGTTTCGAGTGCTGTGTTGTGTCAGGTTAGGGGATTGTGCTGTTCGAGTGTCCGTCCCGGCACCCTGCCGAGCGGGGGCTTCGTGCCAAGGTCGTTCCGAGGTATTCGGACACTCGCTCCTGCACACAAGGGAACAGCTTGTTGAGTGAGAGTTAGGATCGTTCTGTCAGGCGGTGTCTAACCGAGGTGCGATGGATGGCTCTAACAGTCCATGCGAGTCGATTGAGCGGAATATCAGTTATTTGGTGATGAGTTGTGAACGCTAGAAGATAACGCAATTGTGAAAACAGTGAATCCAGTACCTTCAAGATGGTCTAGTAGCAACTATTTATCACAGTTGTCAAGCGTATTCGCGTGACAATTGTGCGATGTGAGATGAGTAGATATTACCTGAACCAGCTTGCAGGTATTGCGATGATCTGTGTCCTCTTGGTTGGCATGTCGACATCTTGTACCGCATCAAGAGAGGGCTGTTGGCTCAGTGGACTCGTTGTGGGGCGGGCAGGTATTAGCAGAGCGCGGGAATAGCCTTGGGTCACGACATCCACTTACAGGGCTGTTAGCTGGGGTAAACCAGATAAACGTTCTCGTTAGCAGTACTCGCTTAGACAAGATGGGCTTCTGCGGGACTCGAACCCACGTCCAACCCAATCTAAAGCAGTGCTTCGGAGACTCTCGGTCATAAATTCCCTTCACCATTCGACGTGGACGGCGTGGGATAATCACATACACGCATACAAGTTACAATTACTAGAACAGTCTGTCACTGAATGGATCTGGTTGTCTGCTCCATCGTACCCCCGTGTGCGCTAGGTGTCGGTGGGGTCGTCAAGCACCGACAGCATAGCATAGATCCACCTCAGATCCATGCTACATCATTCGTTATTTTGTTAGATGTAACACATTTTTCTACAATTGAAAGAAATTAAATTTGTGGTAAAATGATTATTCTATTGATGGTTTTCTATGATGATGATGGCATATGTAGCGCAGTGGTTAACGCGCCGGGAGGCGAGGGGTTCGATCTTCAGGCTTCTGTTGGGACGCTGAGGAGCGTATACTGGAATAAGGTCGACTCCCGAGCACGTGACGTGATGCTCAGCGGTCGATCAGCGGGGTCAGGGGTCAAGGGCAATTGATAGACCTTCTCGTGGACCCATTCCTTTCAACACTCGACAGATATGATGAGACAAGGCTTGTACACAAGTCCAGTGGAAAGATCACTTGGATGTAACTCGATGTTTTTACCACTGCTTTTTACCTCGCCGCGTACCGCTTATAAATAACACGTAACATACTGTGAATGTTTATTACGGATGGACGTATTCTATAAGCTACTTCTCTGAATGTTGTCAAGCAGTTTCACTGCAATAAGTTCAGACGGAAAGTCACTGCGATCGTTTATATGTCAGGCTGACAGTGAGAATGTGAGGCTGTGGATAGGTACTTCTCGCGAGACTGAGAGCCGACCATAAGCTATATCGTAAGATCATCAGCTAATCATCACTTGAGGTACAAAAGTAGCATATGTATCAAGGGTGATGACAAGTTGATTCACTAATCATCACTTCTAAGAGCAATTAGCAGTCTCAACGTGAAATGTGACTGGATCGGCCACTAGACTTTCAGAGCCTCTTGAAAGCCGTAGTGGTGTTTGTCGTGTCGAAGCTCGTCCTGCCCGAGAGAGCGGCGGGTCACTGACCCCCGGACATTGATCTGTACTTGTTAGGAGCAACAGTTCCTTCCATCCTGAGCAAGCTTCCTTCCCACCACGGTACTCATGCGAATCCTCTCTTTCCTGGAATCAGTTGAATACCCACGTTTCCCATGTTGAGAACGGCAATCTCTCTGTTGCGCGCCAGAATGTCAAGAAGTTGACTGCAATCTTCACCTAGCTGACATGTTGCCCGCAGGTATCGCTACAGAAATTTCAAGCGCCTATACAGAACTGAAATTATTCCGTGGAATTGTTGACATTTCCTGCAACTAGTGATGGGTGCATGGGAATATTGCCCGGGGAATGTTCCTAGGAATATGTCATATGTTTGAATAAATTCTCATATTCAGGGAATCTACTTGTTGACAAATAATTCCAGCAGTTGAATAATTAATTACATAACCCCGCAATTTGCCTGCTATGTGTATTTTATTTATATTTCATTTCATTTGTTCTTCGAATGGTGGGTTTTCAGAATCCAAGGCTGTACTTTTGGTGGTAGAAATGTCTTGACAGGCCTCAGATGAGAAGATTTATAGTACAGGTCTTTTTTGTTCTTATGTCGTATGGACTTGATACACCACAAATTTAAGTAGGCTTTATAGTTTTTTATTTCTTTGTATCCTTTCTATTTCATTCTATAGTCAGTGTGAACAAGAAAAAAAATATTCTCTGAAAATTCCCATTTTTGGAATATTTCTTTGAATATTCCCCAAATTATAAACTCCAGTGGGTGCATTCCAGTACGATTTAATCCGGTTTTCGAGGGTTAGAACCGGGTTTTCAATACGCGTTTAGCACAGGTTGAAGTTCTTGTACAGGAATGCCCCCACGGGAATGTACCCATCACTCCATGCAACGAAAGTTCGATGGCTGTGGTTCGGTAGCTCGATGGCTGTGAGTCACCGCCGTGTGGTACACTCGCAGCCGCGGCCGTGGCCACTCTCGAGCGACGCAGGCAGTGCTTGAACGTGACCGCCGTGGGCTCTGCCTGTGGTTTCGAACAAAGATCGCGTCGGGATGACTCACCAGCCACTCGTCGTTGACCTGTTGCCGGGGTCAGCCGTCTTCTGTCACCTGTTGAGGCCTCGAGTTGTATTGTTGTTCGCACGCTGCTCATGAGCCCCTCGCGAGTCCAAGAGACCGTGACTTTGTTATTACATTGCGTTGTCATGGTATCTAGGTCGCGTAGTAAACATTGTCCAATGAAAGTCTGTCGGAGCTGGCTGGCCCTAGGACGGAGACCTAGAAACGCCCTGGGCCGAAGCGAGGAACGACTTATTGACGGCGGAAACACGGCTGGGGGAGGGGGGGGGGAGGCAGCCGGCAGCCAGAGCAGTGTCTGTTCGACGGCCAACCTCCGCGGATCGTGGCTAACGAGTCGCTAATCGCTCAGTGACCGTTTCACTAGTTCTGTGCTGGCTCGAGCTCGTGTGATAGTGATCCAGCATCCCGACACCTCGTCTCGGTTACTTCCATCTGTCTCTGTCTCTCGCGTGTCCGGTAGTGCTCTCTCTGTCATGAGTGCGTGACCCACAGGTGCTCGATGAGGATGTGGGTGGATAACATCTTGAGCGAGCCGGCTCGCTATCGGCCCGCTCCTTCGGTAAGCCCCCACCAGGGTGACGTGATCGATACGGTGACGTCACCAACTAGCGCCCCGTCATCTGCGGGATAACGTCACGTTTATGGCCGGCCTACTTACCGCTCGGCCGTGGTCGATAATCGTATATTGTGTTATGATCTGGAGGTGGAACACATGAAATACGTGATAACAACAACACAAAGTAACAGGCGACAGATCTTGTTGGGCTCCACTCGCATCCCCAACCCTTACTTCTAGTTCCCCCTGATGGCTTCTAGCTCTAAATACATCGACTTGTTACTATTCCAAGCAACCTAGTTAGGTGAGGCCCGACACCTGTTAACAGCACTTGCTCAAGAGTTGGCAACTTCCTGCGGCCGAGAACCGCCCTCCGTAGATCCTGACTTGCTGCAATCGTTACGTGTTTCCTCGAACCAGCAACCAGTGCGTAGAGTGACGTCACAACGCACTGCCTGCACTGGCTAACACACGGAGGCTACATGCATGAAATGACTGCCCAGCTGGAAAGGGGTCTGGAGCTACGCAGGGAGTTTTTCGTGATATGGTCATCTTTTGAAGTCTTATAATTGAATCATTATAGATATGTTCAATAATTGAACCATTATGGACGGCTTGGAAGTTATTTTCACGATTACTCTCGGCAAAGACCCGCAGTGATTCTTTGAAATATGCCCATTGTTCAAGTGATTTATTCGATTAACAAACAGTCTTGGAGTTCAGTATTTTAGTCGTCTAATAGGCTCGCGTAATGAGGAAATGAATCCAGCAGTTGATGCTAAATAGGAACACACGAATAGAAAAAGAGGAATTAGCTCGAATCTGGTTCTTATCATCAACATCGAAGCTGGATATAGAGGCTCTGGATGGAAGGTAGGATCGTTTGGCCGGGGCATCACAAGGACGATCGTACCACCCAACTCGTTTCACAAATAATAAGTCCTTGTATAATAATGTCAGGTATAGTGAAGTAAAGGTCTGTTGTTATTGTTGTTGAATGCAAGACGCAGTATGAATGACGCCATGCAGGTACGCCTCACTTCCTGCTGTCACAAGGTTGTACGTAAATCAGCCATTCATTGCCTCCAAGCATCGATCGGGCTTTATTTGGCCGCTTGTCCAACTCAACTTGTCTGCGTTCTCAAATGGGACGAAAAGTGAAGTGACCAATGGGAACGACAGAATTTGTGACGTCATGACTCAATTGCTGTGATATGATGAAGTTATTATGCCTCATGTTTTGAGGGTCCACGGTTCGTCTCCCGACACTGTTACTTTTTTCTAGCAAAATAACTATCCAATGATGACTCGAGCGGCAGGTTCATGGTTTGGATTAATTTTTTTTTTAATAGGACAAAAATATCCACACAAATGTTGTTATTTTTAACTCTTGTTTTTCGTCCCTTTAAAACCCGCCTTGCAGAATAGTTCCCCTAGCGTGTCGTTAGGCCAGTTATCATTGGACTCCCAGCTAGAAGGGCGATGCGAAGAAACACAAGAGGCAAGATGACGGGAAGCCATTGTTAGCTAGACGACCTTCTCTCGACTGTTGGCGTGGTGACGTAGGCATGAGTCGTTTCCAAGGCGACTAGCCCGACCCTGATCGCGATATCTACTTCTACCATTCGAGAGAAAACTGGAAGCCTTTTTTCTGCGTTCTTCGGTAATGCCAGCGTCGTGGTCGCTGGAGGACGAGAAGAAAATCATTATTTCCACAATTGAGATCTGGTCGATTGATTTGTAGTCTTCTGTAGAATCAGGGATATAATCACAGATTGTGTTGCTATTTGTGATGTCCGAACACAGTGCAAGCCACGCAGCCACTCGGTGTTTACATGTACATGTCGTTACAGTGCCATTGAACTGTCAGAGCTGCTGGGTCTCCGTGACACAATGCTTCTGCAAGACGGTGTTCAATTACGACTAAAAGTGACCCCGTTACCGACCCGTGCTATGATGTGATGCAGTAGCGTTGTGCAAGCATGGTACTATTGCTGTCTTATGTGTTGAGGGTCCACAGTTCGATTCCCGACACTGTTACTTTGTTTTCAGCAAATTGGCTGTCAAATGTGGACTCGAGCGCAGGGTTATTGTTTAGGTTGGGCTTTTCTTCTATTTGATTGTCACTGTTCCTTGCAGTCCCACTTGACTTGCAGAACAGTTGTCGCCAGGAGAGGATCGAAGTGTTGACTGGAGGCAATGATAAGGTTCTTCGTGCTAGGGAATAAACCAGTCGAGCAGCAAGTCGTTCCTTGAGAGCGTATCATCAACACGGTGCTTATACAAATAGAGACATTCATCAGTACCATATTGTTCTGTTCATGAATCAGTGTGATTGAATAAAGAGGATGTTTATGCTAAGATATTGTATTTAAAGAGCATAACATTATCTTGGAATTGTTACATACTTGTTCTCAATCATACTAGTTACCGAACTTGGAAAAGATGGTAAATAATGATGAATGTCCCTATTTGCATAAGTACCCCCTTGACACGGGAGGTGTTATCCCGAGTGTGTGTAGCAGACTGCGTGAGTAAAGTGCGTGGCGTGGGATCGACAGCCTTGAGAGGTTCAAGTGATCCCTGCTCTGTCAACAGTCACTAACAAGGCGCCGGGTTATCGACCAGCCTCCCTTACGTGTTGTTATTTGTCTCTCTATGTTTAGCCCCCTGTGGGCGGGGGTCATGGCCGCGCGGTTATAATTAGACCCGAGCTTACTGTACACAAACAGTCTCCAATCAATAGAGGCTGACCTAACCCTAGTGGCCTGGAGAGTTGTATACAGGTTCACATAGTAGCTATATTAACAAGATCGACACAATTGTGTTACTCGTGATAGCCAACTTTCTTCATGTTTAAATCATTTGAATCGATCCACCATTTCTCTTTGAAACCTAATAAGCCTTTGAATGGTGAGGCTGATTCTACTAGGCTACTAGCCTGAGGGATAGATTTGACAGATTATTGACACTAGATACCAGTGATTAATGTACTTGTCCTCCAGATGTACCCTGAACCATGAGTCAGACATCATCCCACTTCTGTTGAATAAGTCAATCATGATTTCCAGTTTTCTCTCAAATCAAGGAAACATTGCGTTATTATTCCTTGAAATACATCCCAGTGTGAAATACATCAGAGTGGAGAAGTCCCTCAGGAAACTTTATTACTTGCCAGGCAATGTACATTGCTCATCACAGAGCATGTTTCTTCTTCCAAAAGTCTTGGCTGTAGCACAGTTGCTAGCGCTCGCCACCATGTACTGCCGATGTCCGCGTACTCAAATTTGGGTTTTCGGGCAATTTTTGACCCACCGTAACTTGAAAAGTATTTGACCTACAGCGCTAATTTTTGGAAGGTGTGCATTTTCTGCCAGTTTCTACTTGTACAAAGAAAATCATCAAAATCGGAGTGGATGAAGTTTTATTTGTTTGATTTGCCGTGGAATGAACGACATGTGACGTGTTGTTGTTGTTTGCAGGGTGGCGAGGGGGGGGCGTCGACGGGCCGAGCGCGGAGTCGGACGGCCGACGAGCCTCACATCGGCAAGTACAAGCTCCTCAAGACCATCGGCAAGGGCAACTTCGCCAAGGTCAAGCTAGCCAAGCACGTGCCCACGGGCAAAGAGGTGAGCTCCACTTCTCTTGTTATTATTATTGATTCAATAGAACCGAGACAAAGTAAAACCAGTTGATTTCAGTAAGTACATCTCTAGTCTGATGATATGGTTGCAAAGTGTTCCGTAGATACTCGTTGACGGCGTAGGTTTCTACTAACAGTAGACCGCTCCTTGGTGTGCTCACAGTAATCAACATTAAAACAATACAATAGTTAGGAGTCCACGGGAGTCAGTTTAGCGGAATGTTGTTTTTTGGGGATAACTTTTCATGGTGTGAGATAGAAGTTATAAAAAATAAAAATAAAAATATTGAAGAATAAAATATGATGATACAGTATTGCAAATTGTTAATTTCTATATATCAGACTATTTTAAGATACCCTAGCTTACGTAGAATAGAGTAATTATTGGTATAAACATTGCACAATTGAGAGTGCCGTAAGGAACTAATGATACCCGTGCTGGTTTGATACACCATTAAAAATACAGATTATTAATCGAGTGTTTAGTATTAATTGTTATTATCATTAAAACAATAGAATAACGTAGAGCTTGCGTGCGTTGTCAAGTCACACTAACACGCACTCAAACTATCCGACGCACTTCGCACACAATTGTTTGTTTTTCGATAACGAAACTTGATACAAAATCATTGTTCCCCAATCAAGGCTGTGGATGAAAGTATGATCGTTTGGGAGGGCGATCTTACCACCACATTGTAATTATTTCAACTGCACACAAAATGCAGTACATTTATTCTCCATGATTAGCCTAGATTGTGACTTTGAGTGTGAGCGCAAGTAGTGAGTGTATTAATGTATTAATCTTGCCGTTAACGGGCTGCTCGCACGGTGCTGAGGAATTCATCCTCACTGTTTCTACAATGTTCTCGTATCGTTGACAAGTACCATATCAACTCCAAGATGATGTTATGCACTTTAATTAATAAGACATTGTATTATTGTGAATTTGATCAATTTGAAGATGATACGTCAATATCTTGGTATTCATTGACATATTGTCTAAAAACTGGTTGCGTTTACAAAAAATAAGTGTCATGTTAATGAAAGATCATACAATAACTTGAGGTTGTTGTACTTTATATTCGAGAACATGTCAAAAGAAGTGGTCAAGATGAACTCCTCTATTCCGTGCGTGCACCCCGTTGAACTTGCCCTGCTTGTTGAGTTGCTGCAAGCGTGATCGGCTAGCCGTTCCGCCCGTCTAATGCATATCTCCGTGTCTCATACAATTCTTTATTTCTCTCTTCTCTCCCCAGAAAATCATTCGAGGGGACGAGGTAAAGATACACAATATTTGTTATTTTGTTGGGTACTCTGCCTTGTCGGGACGAACGCTGCATGCCACCGAACCTCTTTAGCACGTCGTCATGGCAACCCCTGTCTTACCGGACGCTAACAGTCGGTTGTACCAATCAGTAGATCATTAGTGTTATTTATATGTACAACAATGATGTAAGTACTTGAGGGATCCACGGCTCATCGCCCTTGGTTACCAATACTGTTTGTTGTAATAGTTAGCTGCAATGACAACGTGGCCTGCGGATATGCTGAAGAGGTTCTAACTAGAGGTAGTAGTATTACTAAACTGTTGATTAGTCTTCTGACAAGTCTGCCTAACCGCTCCACTAATGTGTGCATGCGTGAATGATACGTGCTGTGTCTTGGAGGTGAGACCGCTGTCTAGACACGCGTTAGACTTGTTATCAGTACGCAAGTGAACTCTTTGCCGACAGCGGGTATTCTGGTTCAGTGCCAGATCTCTGACGTTCTCCTTGGTGACAGTTGGTTGCATGTATCGTACACAGTCTGTTATAAACCCGTTAGTCACGTGAGATTACACGTGACGGCGGTTCTTGTCAAGTATTGGTTTATAGGCTTCAGATATGGTCATTTCATTAGCTTCACGTAAACACTGACTGTTCCAACATGCCAATCATTTAAAGCTGATGTTTCCTCTGTTTACAGGTAGCAATCAAAATAATAGATAAGACACAATTAAATCCCGGTAGTCTACAAAAGGTGAGTTGCCGTTATCTTGCGGCCTGGCTATCGTCCACAAACCACCCAGTTATTGCTGGTGTTGTTGATAATCATTGCCATAGTCCTTATTCTTTTTACTGACAACAGCGGGTACCTGAGACCAGTCTTTCAACTGCATAACAAGTCTTTTTATCTTGTTACAATTATATTGTTATCTGTTTTTTGCTGATGTCGTCTAAATTAATCTTAGTGTTGATATCTAAATCATCATTCAATTCTGTTATCTCCACCCTGTCTCTGTCTCGAAGAATTCATCACTTGTGCCAATTGGTCACATTATATTATGACAGTCATGCGTTACTGCAAGGTTCGAGATTTTGACACTCGCAATGTTTTTTTGACTTGAAAGACTGGTCCTAACCAGTCGTAACAAATGGCTCCTCCGTCTTCTAATCCTAGGACTGAAGTCATCACTAGTTGTAATATTATTGACTTCCGTGTTCCCGTGTATTGTACCTGATGAGTTCTTTTGCTTCCAGCTGTTCAGGGAAGTTAGAATAATGAAAATGCTAGACCATCCAAACATAGGTAAGTGCGTGCGGTGGGTTTGTGCTCGTCTCGTTCTCTCGGCGGGCGATACTGACCTGTGTTGTTGTTCCAGTCAAACTGTTCCAAGTGATTGAAACGGAGAAAACACTGTACTTGGTGATGGAGTACGCCAGCGGGGGCGAGGTGTTTGATTACCTGGTGCTGCACGGCCGGATGAAGGAGAAGGAAGCGAGAGCCAAGTTCAGGCAGGTCAGTACACGGCAGCCAGTCAAATTCCAGCATCTTAAAATGGAATGGAAATGTTTAAAATAGAATGGGAGAGACTTGGGTGGTACGGGCATATGTGACGAGTGGAACAGGAGAGAATACCGAGAGCAATGTTCGAGATAGCAGAAAACAATGGAGCTGAGAGAATAGTAGGAAGACCAAGAGAGAGGTGGCAGGAGGGAGTAAGGTGTGGGGTAGTCAACCCAGGAGGAAGTGCTAGACGAGAGATGGTGGGAAGATAGAGAACGGTGGAGGGAACTCTTAAGAAGAAAAGACGAAGCAGAGGATAGTAGTAGTAGTGAAGAAGAGAGAGAAGAAGTCGGACCTGGCAGGAACCGACTGATAAGAAGACTGCCCTAGACTGGGTTTGACAGATATCAATATAAAATAGAATGTATGTTGGATTAAAAGCACGGTTCCGTCCTTGTCAAGTGAAATGTGGGACGTCGACTGACGTGTGTTGTTGTTCCAGATCGTGTCCGCGGTCCAGTATTGCCACCAGAAGAAGATCATCCACAGAGACCTGAAGGCTGAGAATTTACTGCTGGATAGTGAAATGAACATTAAAATAGCTGACTTTGGATTCAGTAACGAATTCACACCCGGAAACAAATTAGACACATTCTGCGGCAGTCCACCGTACGCCGCGCCGGAACTGTTCCAAGGTACATTGCACAGATAGCCTGTCGTAACATTCTTAGCTATAGGTTTCTGTTCTTCATCTCATGCTGAACATTTCATCCAGCAGTTACCGTTCTTTCTATCATTCTATCACTTTAGTAGGCCCTATCGTTTATGGCAGTCACTGATTGATCAGCCCTGTAGTGTAGCATGGCGTTGTTATAGATATGGAAGGGGTGAACGAATAACAAGAATAAACAGGAAATGAAACACGTAATTGACCCAATATACCACACATACACAGTTCAGCACATACACGCAGCTTGGTGTTGGCTCCAGTCCACTACCTACCCCTCATGTCTCACAAGTATATCTACCCTAACGCCATGCAACAACTATTGCTATTCCCACCTAACACGTGCTACTATCGATCACTAAATAACTAGCCTAGTTAGGTGAGGCCTAACCGCGTGTGATTGTGTTGTCCAGGCAAGAAGTACGACGGTCCGGAAGTGGACGTGTGGTCGCTGGGAGTGATCCTGTACACGCTCGTGAGCGGCTCCCTCCCGTTCGACGGCTCGACGCTCAGAGAACTGCGGGAACGAGTCCTCCGAGGGAAATATAGAATACCGTTCTACATGTCGACCGACTGTGAAAACCTCCTAAAGAAATTCTTAGTATTAAATCCTGCCAAGCGGGCATCCTTGGAGGTGAGAGAACGGGGGCCATGTGCCCGGTATACATTCACCTTTCAACACACTGTTGGGATGGTCTTCCTTGAGCATATCTGCTAGTTTACATTGTATATAGCAATAACAATAAATAGGTGACATTATTAAAGTTTGATCATTATATATCATTATCATTATATAGTTTGATCATTATATCTAAATAAACAGACTAGATTACTTACAAGGTCCCAATATTTAGTTAGCTCGTAAGATTTGGCAGTAAGGCTTGGCTTTGGGACCTAAGTGAAATAATGTTGCATTGGTCCGTATAAACAGTGAACTTGAGGCATTGAAATGATCCCTGGTTTGTCTGAAGGTTACTCATACAACTTGTCTGTGTTTCTAGAATATAATGAAAGATAAGTGGATGAACATGGGCTACGAGGATGAAGAGCTGAAGCCGTACCTGGAGCCTGAACCAGACTTCAAGGATCTCAAGAGGATAGGTAGGTGTAATGACCGCCCAGACGCAAGCTAGAAGAGGGTCTGAAGCCCCACACTGAAGTTTCTGTCATATGTCATTCCTAAGAGATTCTGCTATTCACAAGTAATTTAGGAGTCGAACAATTGAATCATCATTGATATTTTCAAAGCTATTTTGCACATAAAGTGATTTTTGTGCTCTACAAGCAGTTTTTGGGTCTAGTAATTGAACCATTACAAACATTTAAGTTATTTTTAATATTTCAAACAACAGACCTATGGACATTTTTGTGATTCCTCCCAGCAAAACATTTTACTGTCTGTTTCTGTGTAGGTCAACATGTATTGTTTTAACAAGGAGTGTCATGTGTTTGCGTTGCGTTGCAGAAGCCCTCGTCAGCATGGGGTACAACCGCAGCGACATCGAGGAGAGCCTGGGCAACTGCAAGTACGACGACGTGTTCGCCACGTACCTCCTCCTGGGCAGGAAACCATCGGACGTGAGTTGACAAAACTTCATTACTAGCAAAACGACATACATAGGCCTACCATACTGTAGTAATGGTATGGGTGAAAACTGCTTCGAGTCGTACCAATTTAGCACATTCTATGTACTTTCTTCAAAATGGCTGACCCAATCAAGCTGAACATTTTTAGAAATGTGTATCAAAATGTAATTCAACTTCATGCAAAATTTCATTTCTTTGGAAAATGAAATTTTTTTTTTTTTTTCGCTATGTTATTCTAATGGGTATTTTTGAAATTTATAAAATTCCTAATGCCACAAAACTGTACAGATACAAGTTAGATGAGGAACCATATTGAAAAAAGTTTGAAGTCGATAGCTGTAGCCGTTTGACCTGTGGAGAACCGACAAAAAAAGAAAAAAAAATATATACATAAAATCGAACACCAATTTCTTTCAGTATGTCAAATTAAATCCTTGTTAAAGCTCGTCTAATTAGGGCTATTTGCCCAGGTACCATTATGTGTTAATAATTTGAATTATTCATTGAAGGACAGATTCAACAAATACAAAGGGAACTTCTTAAAATGAAATGTAAGCCTACATCCTACATGTCTCTGTTCAGCTCTGAAAAAAAATGCATTTATGTAATATTCGTGACTAAAAAGACATAATTGCGGAAAATTGCAAAAATAAACGCTAGGTTTTTTGAACTGGGGCAGACCTGAAACGTGAAGAAAAAGCACTTGCCAATCAGTTAGCGTGTATCGTTGCAAACCTTGGTTGTCGTGGTAACGTGTTGTTGTTTCAGCCGGAGAGCGACGGGTCCCGGTCGGGCAGCTCCCTGTCCCTGCGCAACATCCCGCCGGCCGCCAGCTCGGGCAGCGCTCAGTCCCCGTCACATTCTCACCGCGGTGTGATCCGCTCCAGCTCCACCACCAACACCAAGCCAAGTAGGCGCGCGTCTTCGGGCGGTGAGACCTTGCGTGAGTCCCATAGGCAACATGCCCCCCCCCACCCCCCGCCTCCCTGGTTCACAGCGTTAGTCCTTGGCAGATAGTTAGCGTGTCTTAGTGACTGTCTACAACACTGGAAAACCTGGAAGAGTCAGGGAATTTTTGTTTTTCTGGAATTTTACTCACAATGTAAAAATATATATATATATCGATTAAATACCATTTTTGGTTGCTGCAAATACAAGTTCACAATTTAAAAAAATAATCGTTCAATTGTTCTGCCTTGTCTTATTTTTTAAATACTCGCTTATACCTGACAGGGTTTGAGAATTCAATGTGGCGAGACCGAAATTGAATTTGTGAAGAATTTTTCCTATATTATAATCGACGGGAAAGCCAAATTTGCAGACTGGAAAGATATAATTTTCCATCTGGTAAACCTGGAAAAGTCAGGGAAAATTTGTAGATACCCTGCATTGAACTATATGTTTGCCAATAGTTCATCCGACGCCATTCGATCTTCGCTATCATAACAGTTCGGCAAAACCCAATATAAAAAGAATTACTAGTTCACCATAAGATCCCGTTCACCGCCAACCTAAGTCATTATTCTGCCTTGAACGGTTTGAAGTTCAGTGGCAATGGCAACGACCAAAATCTTCCATATTATTCTATATAATAATATTAGGCCCAATGTAGAAGGCCTGGCTACAACAGTCAAAAGCCATGTTGCCATTTGTTGCTCAAGAGGATGCAGTTCAAGTCTGGGAGAAAAATAGAATACCTGAAATACATCGTCGGTATTCACTTGACTACAGTAGTAACATCATCTGATTGGTCAGAATGTAGCTTGTAGTAAGGGTTATCAGGAACGGATCTTAGACCGATCAAAGTTACACGGAAACCCCATCATCCATTCTTCACGTACACTATAACATTCTCTCTATTTCCTGATGACTAATCCACATTTCAATGGTGAACCAGGCCTTGAGAGGCACTAACGTCCGTGAGACTTGGGCACGGAACCACTTCTTGGCAAACGATGACAAGAATTCATATATGAACTGTGTGAGAGGGAAAGAGAGAACGGCAGCTCACCGAGGTTCACAAGTAGATCGGCCTACTCGTGGTGGAGCACAGAGATGAAAAACACACGAGATCTTGGACGTTTCGGCTCGTGTCTGAATCATCTTCGTGTTCCATCATGAGTAGGCCTATCTACTTGTGAACCTCGGTAAGCTGCTTCTCTCTTTCCTTTCACACCATTCATATGTCAAGCCTCGGGCTATTTTCCTATTACACATGATGACAATAACCCTTGCATGTTGCCTATCCTCCTTGCAATGACCCAGCCGCTGCGGGCTCGAGATCTTATCTCACTGCACAAATGTTGCTGTCAGTTGTTGACCCACGAGAAAGTCCTCGTTTCCACGGCGATATTCCAGCCCTTCAATGTGTACATGTACAACATCTAGACACGTTTGTAAGAAGCGGTGACGGGCGTGGGTTCGAGTCCCGCATAACGTCCATCGTTACATCATACATAGATGGATTCTTTATTAGCAGGATATGCTATTTTAGTTTTTACATGTAATTACATTGAATACACTCGGAAGATGAAAGAAAATACAATAACAATAGGACAGATTACACAATAGGCCTGCGGCAGACATAATAATAATAATAACAGTAAAACATTACTGTTGAACACAGCATAAGAAAGCACAGAAGTATAGATAATAAGGTTTATCAAGGCTTGTCCCAGAAGCCTTCCCGTACAACCTGGTTGTTGGTTCATCTGTAGCAACGTCACGTGAAGTGGCAACCTCGGTAGCTCAGTCAGCTGAGGCACCGCTGGGCGTGGGTCCTTACCCCCGTAGCAGCTAGCTAAGCAGAGTTGTGACTTGTTGCAGGTCCTCCCACCGGCACGCCCAACTCTTCTAACCACAACCACGCTCCGTCGAGCAACTTCAAGCGCCAGAACACGGTGGACTCCGCCTCCATCAAGGAGAACACGGCTCGCATCGGCTCTGCCAGCGCCGCCTCCCGCCCCGCCCCCACCAAGAACACTGCCAACATGCCCCTGCTGGACTCAAGTACGTACCACGCACTGTTTCTAGACTCGACTTCTTACTTACTACTGCGGTTTATATTGTGGAAATGTTTGTTTGTTTTCTTGAAAAGTGGTCCAACTGATTGTGCCTCAAAGCTTTACACTATCTATATATGAATTGTGTAAAGGGAAAGAGAGAACAGCAGCTTACCGAGGTACACAAGTAGATAGGCCTACTTGAAGCCGTTGAGAGAGCACAGAGATGGCTTAGACACACGAGGCTTCATCCGGCTGTTGCCATGGTCACAGTAGAGTAGATAGTAGGTAGCTATATCTTGCAGTGAAGAATTGAGTGAGTGCAATATGTGAATGTTGTGTTTCCAGGCGTGGGCAGCGGAGCGAGCCCCGGCAAGCCGCGCGTCACCAAGTCCAACACGATGGCGGGCAACCGCGTCCTGCTGCCCGGCGGCTCGGTGGGCCGCAGGAGCACCATCAGCTACGACGCCAAGGCCGCGTCCAACGAGAAGACCAACGCGGCGGGCGACGCCCCCAGGTGAGTCTCGCCCCGCCCTCCCCCGCCCCACCCCACCCGACCACCTGTCGTACCGTTCTCAACATGTGCCGTGCGCTTCTCTTTCAGTGGACACAAAGTACACTTTCCTGTAAGTTTGTCTGGCAAACGTCGAGCATTTGGCTTTCAGTTGTGTTCATATAGCACTCCTTGAAGGAAGCATGCTTTCTCTCTCTCTCTCGAGTCTTGTTTCCGTAGCCACCTGCTTGCGTATGAGTGAGATGCGGTACAAGCAAGCAGCCTAACAAACGTACTAGAGTAGGACTTGATCTAAACGGTGTGATGGATGACGGGTGATGCAACAAGTGGTGTGAGAGTAATGAAGTGGGTACAGGTGGACAGAGCACGATAAACATGCACTGGACTGGACACGACTTCTGGGAGGTTCCACAAGAATCAACAAACTCAGGTTTACCAATACCTCTTCCACGAACTCGGAAGGAAATAAACACGAGCCAAAGGCAGAGAAACATCAAGCCAATTAAGAAATGTCGCAAGTTTTAGTCTATTATTAATGTTTCTGTGATTTTCACCTGGTGTTTATTTCCTTCCGAGTCCGTGGCAAAGTTATTGCTAGACTTGAGCTTGTTTATTCTGGTGGAACCTCCACAAGTCCATGTATTTCTCCAACCTGTACGCACCTCCTTGTTCTCACACCCCTTGCGTCTCTTGCTACTTACCGTCATCTCTCACACGTCGACAACTTACTAACACGTGTTCTGGCGGTGATTGGTCTATTGGAGGCTCGGTCAGCAGAGTGTGGGCTCGGGTTCGAGTCCCGTGGCAGGGTGTGTCAAGGGTTTGGAAGCTAGGTGTGACAGGAGACTGGGGTGTCAGGAGACTGGGGTGTCAAGGCTTGTCTGTGTGTACCAGCTGCGCGGTGGGGGCAGGAGACTCGGGTGTGTCAAGGGCTTGGGACAGGAGACTAGGGTGTCAGGAGACTGGGTGTCAAGGCTTGTCTGTGTGTACCAGCTGCGCGGTGGGGGCAGGAGACTCGGGAACGGCCGCACGCTCGGCCAAGGGCCATGTGAAGTCGGCCTCGATCGCGACGGCCGGCAGAGTGGAGCAAGCGATCCTAGAACAAACCCCCCTAGATCCTCTCAGGCAAAGGTAGTATGACTCTCCTAACAAGTAGTCGTACACTTTATTTGTTGTTCACTTGGTTTTTATTTCATTAGTATCCCAGCCCAACCTTCCTTCTTTGTATACACGTATGGTTTCGATATTTTACTTCCCAATGACCTACCCGTACCATTCTATCAATGAAGAAAAAATCAAATCCCATTGTCATTAATTATCTCAATTAAGTTTGAAATTCTTTATTCACTGCTCTGTAATTCCCAGTATTTACTTTGAAGCAAAACACTCGCCATGGCAACCAGCCTACTAGAGTACATTTAAGGGGGTTCATGCACGGTGCTTATGAAAATAGAGACATTTACCTTCACTCATTGTTTCTATCTTCACCTGTGTAATTAAACGTAAAGTTCATCTCCCTAAGATAATTTTATGCCATTTAATTAATATGACATTCTATTTTGGTGAATTGAATTAGTTTTGAAATAATACGTCCATGAATAAAATAATGTGATGAAATTCATTGACGTATCATCTCAAAACTTCTCTCAAAAATGCACATAAATAAAATGTCATATTAATTAAAGAGCATAATCTTGGAGATGTGAACTTTCATTCAATTACACTGGTCTTTGAAAATGGAAAAGAATAGTAGAGAAAAATTCTCGATCTGTGTTTGCACCGTGCACGCACCCCCTTAACCGCATTGTTTGCGTCGGTTGCGTTGGTGAGATGACAGCGTGTTTTCTGCTCGACACGGTTGCGTCTTGTCTCCTGATTCCAACGCCAGTCATCTCCGCTGGAACCGCACGCTTGCGTTTTGTTTCGTTGAGCATGTCGTTACCGTCTGTTGCTGTTTGTTTGTTTGTTGTGTTCACGTACTTCACGCACTGGAAGCAGATACGGGAAACAATTCTCTATTTGTAATTCCGACCAAAGCTAGGGCAAGACACTGAGCCCGCCTATTTGTGTTTTTTTCCCTCCCAAACAGCATGCAAAAAACATCAGATCCAAGTGAGTTTCAAAACTATAAAAACAAATAATTCTCAACCTCCCGCGACTTATTCTGAAAGATGTAAACAACATCTTTCAGAAAACACCAATTGGCAATGCTTAGTGTCACAGTAAAATAATCAAATGTATAACCAATGATTGGGATGAGATGAGATCTGGAGTACTGAGTGTGTATTATTGTACGAAGCCTGCCGCCAGATCAGTCATAATATCCAGGCCTATCAGTTTGTCTCAACTTCTGTACAGTGGCCAACGCTGACAGTTGTTTGCCGCCACGGTGGCTCAGTCAACTGTCGCTAGCAATAGAAACTGAAGGCGTGGGTTCGAGTCCCCGCTCATTCGTACCTCCGTATAACCTAGCTGTTGGTGGGGTCGTTGAGCCCCAGTGAAAATGAAAAAGCACAATACAATCCAGAGCGTGCAAACCAAGTGTTTGAATTGATCTTTATTTGTCAACGTTGATTGCCGCCAAGTAGGCCCTACAGCGTCTCTATCGTACTCTAGTGTTGGCTTGCGTTGCACGAACCTTGTTGGTATGCCACGCTGTTTCACATGCACGCTTTAGCTGGCTACAAACATCTGCTCGTTCGCATGCTGTTTGTCAACTGTTGACAATATGTCAGTCACCAGTGCAATGCTTTAACCAAAATACTTGGTCTGTGTCTTCAATTGAACGGTACTAATTCCATGTGCACTCTTTCGGACGTCAAACAGATCAAATCTAGATATCGCAGACTGTTGTATGTGATGCGTGCTTAACACGGAACTTTGTCACATTCTCAAACTGCTGTAGACTTGCAAACAATTGCTTGCAATATTTGTATAAATTCGTGAGTCACTCATCAATTACCGGCTTTAGTTACCGTTAACTAGATTGATATCTGGGAAATGAACAACGGATCTTTGTACAAACATTTAAAATGGATGGTACAGTATAACCTCTTTAGTACGTTTCTCTTTAGTACATCCTT
The DNA here is from genome assembly GCA_907164805.1 of Brachyptera putata. Taxonomy (NCBI): domain Eukaryota; kingdom Metazoa; phylum Arthropoda; class Insecta; order Plecoptera; family Taeniopterygidae; genus Brachyptera; species Brachyptera putata. Next base: position 261,564 of record OU015465.1, read on the forward strand.
CACCTTGGTAAGTTCTATTTTTTGATCCCATCCATATGCTCCCACATGTTGAATGCAGTGAAAGCTCTATGCATCGTTGTTCAAGGGACCACGGAAATAAAACTTGGCATTGATTATATGGGAGTGGGGTTAGGAAAAATGAATGATGGAAGCAGGAACGAAGCGTAGAGGTTTCACTGAGTGTTCCCGTGAGAAGCGTACTAGAGAGGTTGAGTCGATGGGGAGCGTGCTAACGTCGTGTGTGTGTGTCCAGCGCTGGAGTTGGCCGCGTCCCGCCTGTCTCTCCGGCGTCGAGCAACCGCCAGCCGTTCCCGCGCAACGTGCCGAGCCGCTCCACGTTCCACTCCGGGCAGAACCGCCAGCGTAACCACGCGGCCGCCCCCCTCCAGTCCCAGGACACCTCCTCCATCAGCCACGGCGGCCGCACCTCCAGCTTCTTCTCCAAGCTCTCCTCAAAGTTCTCCAAACGGTGAGTACGCAACCAGCAACCCGATAGTGATGCACAATGATAAATCTTGCCGGGGATTAATAGATTATCGCTATCAAAGCCGGTCCCGTTATCTGACGTATCTTTACAGACGTTTTTCATATTGTTTACTTTTTATTACATTTTGTTTTTGCTTGGGGATGAATTTATTTCTTTATTTATGTGTGAACTCCTTAGCAGAGACCATAGTGAAAGATGCTTGCTGCTCAGTAGACTAGTGCCATGTTTTATCTACGTTCAAAATTTTCAATTCTGGTATCATTGTGCATCCCTAAAAAAAATGCAATGCCATTTCCATGTTTGAATGGGAATTGTTGTCGTGTGGGTGTGTGCTGGCTCGACTGCGTTGGACTCTCCGTTGCTAGCTCTTGAACGCTTTCACTACATGGTCACTGCTAGGGTTCCCGTCGTGGCAATAGGCTGACTAACAGGCAGTTTTCTCTGCTTGTCGTTTCCTAGGACCTAATCACGCCGGGCGGCGGAGCTCAACGCGCGCGCCAACGCTGCCTAAACCATCGCGGTATCACGTAGATATACAAACAAAGAATATTTAAAACATTTATTTTTTAGTTAATGTTATATAAATCAAGTTGAGACAGTTCGAAGTGACGCTGGTGTATATAGCATTGTACAGAACGTACGCCGAATAGCGTAGGCAGTGCAAGACCATGTAGTGTTGGCGAGAGCTGGCAGCAATACCTGTGTGTGTGGACAATGTGCCTTCTTTGGATGTATATATACTCTATACATGTATAGAGAGAGGGTAAGCGTAATATCAATGTAACCCACCGATTTTACGATGAAATCCAGTGGGTCTATTTGAACAGCTCGTCGTATTATTGAGTGTAGTTGTACCCTAAACGACGTGTAAAAAGTGAATAATACCTAGTACTAGTGCGACTGGTGCCAAGTGCTTCAGGCCTAGGCAACGGCAACCTGTAAATAAACACAATGCAATTTACATTTACAATTCAGTTGTGTTGCCATTTTTAAGAATAGAGTATTTATGTATAGCATTATTTTTAGTGAGACTTGTTATTTTTCATATATAATATATACTGTTTTCAAGTCATTTGCTCTAACATTAATTGAATACTTTGCATGCATTTTGAAACAGTCTTCAGAATTTAAATTCCATTTGATTGGAAATACGTAGTCCTATTTAAGACGGTAAGAGTTTAGGTAGTCAATTGGCGTAATATTTTAACCAATCTACAAGAGCCTGTGTGTGTTGTTCTGAAATGTAGGCCTGCTCTATTCCTTGTTGGGTGTATAATGATAATAGTATTAACCTACCATAGTCGAGTATTGAGTATTTCCGGCTGTCAAGTGAGCCGATATCGCAATATACTGTACCCTCATTAGTACCAAGCTCTTTTGAACCATGAATTTTTATACTCGTTGATGTTAATTTACTTGGCCTTAATATTTGACTGTCATTATTTATTGGCTTGTTTGATTTTACTCTTTATTTGTATGTATTGATAGTTGAAGTTCTTGACACTCTCAATAAAGACGATAGAAAGCTTTTTATAAACGGAGGCTGTTTGATTATTCCGAGCCGTGAGTCTACCCGCATGCGAGTCTAGTGTGTTGACAGCTTACCTTGAGAGGAAAGCTCACTTTATGGGCGTGACAAGGGGACACAGATCTGCTAAACTGTGCGGAGGATTTTTTTTCATTTATTAAATTGTGTTCCGCATTGCTTATTGTCCATATACCATAGACACATTTAGCACCTTCACTTGACTAATTATGGTCGCCACAAAATTATTTGATCAATTGTTCAAATATAAAATATTGTGAAGGTAATGAAAAAGGTTATCGGACTGGGAAAGCAGTTGCGTTTGGGCCTTGTTTGGCTTCGGTGCATTGCTAAGTAGGACTGCACTTTCAGTGTCACATTAATAACAACGAGCAACATCTCACAGAAAACAATCCAGTCACGTTATGTGAACTGGGTCGGAGGGAAAGAGAGGACAGCAAGCAAGTAGATAGGCCTACTCGTGGTGCACAGCCGTTGATAGAGCACATAGAGATGGTTTAGACACGAGATTGGTCACAGTAGCGTAGGATTGTCTACTCTACTGCGACCAAGGCAACAGCCGTATGAAACCTCGCGTGTACATTATCTCTGTGTTCTGTCAACGGCCCTCCACCACGAGTAGGCCCATCTACTTGTGAACCTCGGTAAGCTGCTGTTCTCTCTTTCCCTTTCACCCAGTTCACATGTCAAGTATATCAAACTTGAAGCTATTTTCCTTTACACACCAGTCACGTTATTGACTTGGCTCACTTGTCTGTAAGCGTTGTTTGATTGGTAAGTTGGTTGACGTTTGGCGGTGTTTCAGCTGTGAAAAGCTCAACGTCCCCGCATGTATGTAACGTAGTACGTTCCGTGGTGTTGTCCGAACGAGGTACAACGAGATGTGATTTACGTTCAGGGTAGCCAACGTGTGATGAAGACATACGGGAGAACTAGTTTGGATTCAGTGTTGATATATGTTTGTTAGTTGAATATCTGTGCGTGATATGGCTTTACGAATGCCTGCTCAAAGCTCGTGAATGTTTTACTCGGGCTGTCTGCCGAGTGTTGTGCGTTACCTAATGTATTTTGTTTGGTTTCCTAGGCCTGTGCTGTTTTTTAGATTTGTTTTCTTTTAATTTCAGACCCATGGACCCGGTTCCTAAACACAATGTAGTTAGGTATGTTTGTCTTGATTATTCTTAGTTATTTTAAGGCTTCTTCATTCTTTTTGTTTTCATATGGCTAGCTCTATTTCAATGAACCTTTTTTATTACCGTCATTTAGTTTGACTAGTTTTGTTTTTGTCCGTGATTAATGGTAGTAATTATCGTCTTCTAGCTCTGCTTGCAGCGGCACTGTGAACGACGACCAGGTGAAGCCGCGCTCGCTGCGGTTCACGTGGAGCATGAAGACCACGTCGTCGCGGGACCCGAACGAGATCATGGCGGAGATCCGCAAGGTGAGTACAGGCTGCGGTGCGTGAGGGCGCGGGCTCGCTGGCGGCCGGCTCACACAGCTGTTTGCCCGCAGGTGCTGGACGCCAACAGCTGCGACTACGAGCAGCGCGAGCGGTTCCTCCTGCTGTGCGTGCACGGCGACCCCAACACAGACTCCCTGGTCCAGTGGGAGATCGAGGTGTGCAAGCTGCCGCGCCTGTCGCTCAACGGCGTGCGCTTCAAGCGCATCTCCGGCACGTCCATCGGCTTCAAGAACATCGCCTCGAAGATCGCCAACGAGCTGAAACTGTGACTACCCGCTGCGGAGGGGGCGGGCGGCCGAGACGAGGGCAGCGAGCCCCCTCCCGCGGCGGTGCCGGCCGCGGCCACCGGCTGACGATGGAGGTTCGGTCCGCGGAGGCCTTGGAGACGAGCTCTCCCTCCCCCCTCCCCCACCGTACGATGAACGTTACAACCGCCTCCCATGAGTAATACTCCTAAATAAATGATTTGAACAGAAACTGAATTGTTATCTACTTGCTTCTAAGGCACAGTGCAGGAAACACCAAACGAGATGACGTTGCAAATGCGTATCTTCCTGGACTTTTTCTAAGACTAGAACACCACCTATTAAATGTTTAACACTCTTCAACTTTAGAGCAATTGAATTAAATGTATTCTTTATCTTGGCAAAGTACCGTATCCTCCAGTTAGCCGAATGATTTCCACCAGCCACGCCCGAGACTCGTGCAGAACTCTGATTGGCTTTAGATTGCTTGTTAGTCGTTGTGCTGTCAGCGGCTGATTGCGTATCCCGCCCGCGTGTGTTGTGATCCGAGACTGAGGCAACTCGTGTGACGGGCGACTGTACATAGTGCGCACCCCAAGCTGCGGGGCAAACTCATAGCATAGGACTTGCTTTACTTAGCTTACCACTTGGTTTTTGCCGGTGATTTTTCTAATCCTTATTTTAGTGCTGGATGAAAGATTTTATGAATAACTTTGTACTAATTGATGAATCTTAAATGGGAATAGAACAAATATATCCTATACGTTAATATTCCAAGAAACATTTATTACAATGTTGCTAAGTTAACACTACAAGATGACGTAACGTACGCTCTAATTTCCCAAACTTACCTGGTTTGTTCACTTGTGTAACATGGTATTGAATTATCATACTTGCTTTTCGTTTGATTGCAATGCCAGAGCGGACAGCTGTCTGGTTCCATGTGGTTTGTGTTTTCCTTTACCGAGTATTTCCTTGAGAGTGAACGCAATGTAACAGACAAATCACTTCTCGGTTGTTGGCTCCCACCGTTTTAATCATCTCAAATCTGTAGCTTGATATTTCCGTTGCCCAACAAATGTCTGTAGAAAAACAATCAATTTGTATAATTTGTTGATGAGCTCGTATATAAATGGATGCTGTTGGCAGAGCGACTTATTGTGCATAATAATTGAAAATGCATTCATAAAACATTTCTTGCATTTTAAAGGTAAACATTACTTCTGAATAGAGAGTAAATGAATAAATTAAATTTATGGTTGATTTGCAGTTTTAAATTTCCCATGGTGTTGGATAATGCGAATGTATTTGATTTTGTCGGAGATGTTTTCTGTTCTCTCTCTCCGCAGAGCAGGTCGACAGAATGGCTGTAAATTATTGGGTGTTGAACAACAAATTAGATGGACTCTATTGAATGATCGTTGCAGTGTTTCCCTCGCATCTGACCACGTCACATTGCAACAGGTAGCCACTGTGCACTCTGGGCTTCTCATTGGGAGCTGATCAACTAACACGGCATTTATCTGTAATGTTTGTAAGTGATTTTTACAAGTGGGAAAATTTATCAACAGAAATAATATGCCCTTTTGGTGTCGTCACAAAGACATAGCTGATATATTATATATTGTTTACTGTGAAACATTTGTATTATTTGTAGACCAAGCAATAGGTACAAGTAAGTTTGTGTTGGTTACGACTTTCCCGGAACGGTGTTGATGGACGGGCTTGATTGAAGCAAGTTTCAGTTTTATCTCGCTGTCGGAAGATTGCTGTGAATAATGTACTATATATAGAGACAATTACGTAATAAAATCCTAAACTGGTTAATCATAAGTCTGGACTTTTAACGTGTAGTGTAGAGGTCGTTGAGATGGAGTATTGTTGGGACGTTATTCCTGTTTGCCGTGCTAATCACCCTGACTTCCCTCGTGCTGTGCCTTGCGTCAAGTGTTCTAGCTCACGTCTTGCCACACGGTCTACCTAACAGCTCATCGTTACCAGCTGTGTTCACAAGCCTAAAACTGAATTCCAACAAATAGTGACGGTATTTATTCCTCCCAATTGTAGAGAAAACTAGGAACCAACATCTTGATGTCAGAAGATTATAATCAGTTTATTCGTCCTCCAGGACCCGGCCCTTCTTCCGAGTTGAAACGGAGACTTTACTCGAATCTGTTTGTTTCTTTAGAAAATCAGTGATGCCTACGTCGTAATTTATACTTTCCGGAGGACAAAAAAAATTCACAATTCACAAAATGTCTTGAATTGAGTCTGTCTCTAAAATTAGTTGAATAAATACCATCGTAAGTTGCTGAAATACAGTTTCAGGGCTGTGATCTGTTATTTAAAATCTTCATCACTGCTTTAGAATGTGGTATTATATCAAACATTTGACTTTTGCAGATGATGCATTATGTCCGGGAAAATTGAGGATAAGGAAGATGAAATTCAGCGACAAACTGATCTAGACAAAATTAATTGATGGAACAGAATGAAACAAATCGGCCTTGATGTAGAAAATTGCAATGTGATTCAATTCTCCAGAAGTGTCACAGCATTCAAAATTGGAGAAAATATACTACAGGAGATGAAGGGCTATAAATATGACTGAATATACATGCACAGAACTCCCGCCCTACGGTAGGAGAATCTTGTGAGAAATTTGTCAACAAAGGGGATAAGATTGGTAAAGTTCATTTCCAAGACACTGGGAAGATCTGTCGGGATAGAAATGGTGAGGTGGAGAAAGACCAAGCGATTTGAATGGGAAACTCTGGAGGATAGAACAGGCTTCAAAGCTCAGACCAACTCTACTGGTTGGGAGGAAGTGAACATCCAGAGGACCACGAGGGACTGACTGGTATGAGCTCGAGTAGGAACTAGGAATAGATGAGGAAGGTAACTAGGACATCTTGCCACCGTGCATAAACTCGCAAGCCAGTAGATGAACGTAAGCAAATACTACATTTTACATTCAAAGACAAAAGTTGTGTGCTGCCGAGACTTCTTCTCCACGGCTCAAACAAAAAGCCGAATTCTTGCGATTACAAATAATCTTCGCAGCCTCTCCTATTCTCCCTGCTTCAAATTTGTATCCCAATGTACAAGGTGACTGGATCCAATAATACCTTATTAGGAAACTTTGAACTGGGTTTATTACATATTAGTCAAGAATCTATTTTTAATCCAAGTTAACAAGAACCCCCAATTTGTATGAGAAAAATACTGTATACATTATGAACTTGTAGCTAATTAGGTTTTAACTTCCGTTATACATATCGATCTGTTTCAACATAATTCTATCGTAAAATAGTCTTTGTATGTTGATCCTTTATGACACAATGATTGTATAAAACCTAGAGTCTTGAGGGAGGGTCTTCATTTAGTCGATAACCTTCGTCTGCGCGTTCAGTCGATCTGATTGACGTACTACTGAAGTATGACATGTATTCGGCCTTGTAAGGAAACCTGGCCATTGTTGACACGCAACGTCTTCCTCGGTGGCACCGTTTCTTAAAAACTAGCGATTTTAATAATTGTTCGTCTAATTTAACTACCTTTAGAAGAAAGGATCAGTCATATCTCTCAACATTTTTCACCCATTCTTATGAGGAATCAGTTAATAAACCTTGTATTTCTAATAACCGAGACGTTCAAGATCTTAGGAAGCACTTTATTTAACGTCACAAGTGCTTCTTTGGCGTTGTGAATATAATCCTTGGCCGCACCCTCGACTGTGTTCCGTGCAAGAAGACGAGTCGAGCGCTAACCGCTGGACCACCGCAACCGCTCGCCTGCAAGGCTTCACAACTACTGCGTACGTGCCATGGGTTGAACAATTCTCTTACCGTAACAAAGTGAATAAATAGATTGAAATAAAATATGAAGTGAATGAGAAATGCAGGGTAATTTATATTGTGGGTCTGGCTTTTATGAAATTGCCCTGAAACTGGCGTTCTCATCACATGTTGCTAGGAATGATCTGGATCCATTTGGAAATCAATTTCTACTAAAATCTATAAACAAGTGTAGGACTGATTTACATAATCTGTAGGGAAGAAAAAAAATTTGTAGTGGTAAACAATTGGTCGTAAAATTTATTGTAATCTTTTTAATTCCAAATCAAATGTTGGTTGATGAAATGTGAATAATGGTACAGGTGTAGATTATTTTCACTCGGATGAGCTGTACGCTGGGACACAATACGCAGGCGGTAGGTAGCTTGTTATTTCACTCTTCCGCATGAAATCGTTTAACTGATGTTCTTATGTTTCCCTGAATAATTGCGTGAAAAGACTGGAATTAAAAAGTGTTTCTATAAAATCAACAGCTTTTCAATGGCTTACGTACTCTGAATCCAATAAAGAATCATTTATGATATTTTTAAAACATTTATGACTGCTTTAATGTTGCAAAAATAATTTTATTTCATATTTGTGTATGAAAATCTTGAATTAAAATGCATGCAAATTACCTGTGGATGGTTTGTGTGGCCTAATGATCGTGTTTAATCAACTAAGGAGAGGGTTTAATTAAGGCAATTTATCAGACTCATAAACAGCAAGATAAAAATATGAATGGTAATACTTTAAGACTATAATAAGTAAAAGCCATTGCCTGATATGTCAACATCAGTCACCTTGTGATGACAGCTAGTTTCCTGCCAGTACAAGTTAGGCCTAGAGCCAAGACTAGTTGCAAACAGCATTCCACTGGCACACTTCCTTGTCTGCAGTCATCATGAGGCTGCTTGCATGTGTACTGCTAGTGTTGTGCCCACACACAATTACAGGGTAAGTTGATACATTCAGATTAACCAAGGGCAAAAATACTGTTATTTTACATCAAATTTATCTAAGAGAGAAAAGTACGCACTTTTTTCCCAACGTGGATCATCATTTGAAAAATGTACCTTAGTACATCAAGTTTCATTTGGTTAAAAAGTGTTTATAAAATGGTAGTGAAGGAAATTGAAATATTACTACTGTACACCTACATTGATATTACTGGCTTAACTTGGAAATCAGGAAAACATTCCTAACAATGTGGAATTATTGATTTGCTTCCTCAGTACAGAGGATACTGTATGAGCTATTTCACATTTCTACATTGAAAATCATATGCCAAAAAAATATGGGCTTTGTTCTTATGTTGTTGTTTTTTGCATGAGGCATTTAGGTCAGGAAATAGACCGGTCGACTTGAAACTTGGCGTCGCATCAGAATAGGTTGAGGTTGTTTTTCAAAAGAATCGGTTCAACGGTTTGCCCGGCAATTTTCTCGAAAGTTTGGAAGATCTCCATAAGAATAACCCAGAGAGACTGGGATTGTGACCGGGACTGAGACTGAGAGTGGGAGTTGGACTGGAATTACTTCAAAGCTCTAAACATTTTACTGAATATGAAACAAACTATTATACACATTTTCAGTAATTTGTACATCAGTCGGACGGAAGATAACTGAGAAAACGCAATAAAAGTATACATTTCATAGAATATCAGTATCGACAGGTATTGCAAAGTGTATATGCGACAGGTTGCTCTATGAATATCAACAAGTTGCGAATAAAGTTTTAAATCTTTGAAGTAATCCAAGGTCTGTAGATGTAGATTGAGCTGAGAAAATATTTTTCATTCTAGATCTCCATACTTGTAAGCTCATCTCTCAACGCACATTCTGCGTTTTCCCTGGTCTCTATATTCTAGAGCCGTATACATTGAGCGCGTTACTTGACGTTGATCTTGTCCAGGAGGTTGGAGCTGGACGTGGGCAAGCTGGTGATCGACTCGGACGCGGGAGCCGACGACGCAGTGGCCATCTTGTTGGCGCTGGGCCAACTGAACGTGATCGCCATCACCTGCGTCAGGGGGAACACGGCAGTGGACAACGTGGTGGTCAACGTGCTCAAGACGCTGGATACGGTCAACAGGCTGGACGTAAGTACACTTCCTTAGTTCAGTACAGTGGAACCTCTACGCATCGTTTTCCTGCATGGAGGGTTTTATTTTCCTGGTCCCTTGAAGAACGATGGAAAGAGGTTTCACTATAATTATAGAATTTTTAAGCCTGCAAAATTTAAAATTAGATGGGCTTATTTCAATTTTCAGCCAGTAATTTGTCACCTATTTCAAAGACAGTTTTACTGCAATGAAATGAAATACACATCAGTTTTTGCCACTAAAATTACTTTTTTTTATAGTTCCATTTTGAAGGCAGTAATTAAATCAATGTTTGTCAATCATGTATTATGATTATAAAAATGTCTTCCTTGTTGCAATAAGTGCTCGACACCATGTCCTATTTACTGATTGCTAGATACCAGTTTACAAAGGTGCCTCCAAGTCTGTGCACATTACTCCGAAAGATGACTTCTTCTTCGGTGTCGACGGCTTCGGTGACTTTGAGTATCCCAACGCTCCCGACCCGGACCAGTATGTCCAGAAAGAGCACGCAGTCAACGCACTCATAGATATCGTCTCCAAGAACCCAGGTTAGAACATTCTCTCAGCGCTTTGCGTTAGGATTTCAAGCTGATATTGGAGTGAAATGAAATGGGGAATGTTGACATCGGATCAGCCATTAAACACTCGTCAGGTAGCTCCCTCCACAAGACGCCTTCACAGCTCAGTATTCTCATCTTCACGTATTCGTTCGGGTATAAATTAAATAGGCCTTTATTCAATCATTTCTTGTTTTGAATTCCACAATTTCTTTGATAGTCTCTCTAGTAATATAATAACTGATCTTAATACAAAACACGACTATTACATCCCACTTTCTGAGATGGAACGACATTATCCAACTGGTTTAAACCCGTGAGTACGGTAGTTCCTGTTTGTATGGTTTGCTTCAAGGTAAGCTGCTTCTGTCTTCTCGTCTCAGGTGAGGTTACTATCCTCTGCTTGGGGCCGTTAACCAACATCGCGCTGGCCATTCGACTCGATCCACTCTTCCTGACCAAGGTGCGGCAGCTGGTGATCCTGGGAGGCAGCGTTGAAGGTGAGGGTTCGACTCTCGCCATGGTCAGGCCACGACCGACTCCTTTCTACCAACCAAAAACACAAATATTATAAAATAGCCATTCATCGATACCTCATATTCATACATCATTCACCGCCGCCAATAGACCGTAGTCATCAGTAGAACCCGCTGCCACTAACGTGTGATACTGTTTCCAGGCTACGGTAATGTTCTTCCGGGAATAGAGTTCAACTTCTTCTGGGATCCGGAAGCCACCTTCATTGTGTTCAACTCTACGGACACGACTGTGGAGAACGTCAAGCCGATAGTCCTGTTTCCCTGGGAATCTGTCGCTAAGCGCCACACCATCCCCATGGTGAGTTGTTCACTCGATCTCCAGCGACGAGCTTATATTGCTACGAGCTCTTGCCATCACCATGGTTACCCATGCCCGGGCTCAACTAGAAACACAATCTCCATTCTTAAATAGCTAAAACGGGTGAATTAAGGTTGACTATTTTCACAAAAATCGTTCTCAGTGGTGAAAAGGCATTCATCAATTATTCAATAATTCTATTCTATGGGAAGGTGAGGTATTCATTGATATTATCGTCGGGGTTGGCACTGAGGAACTTATTAAGTGATGATTTGAAAGAAGTAATTGAGGGGGAGGACTTTATTGAGGCTGGTAGGTTATTGAAAAGAGTGGAGCATAGAAGTTCGGGGGCATTTAGAAGATAGAGTGTAGCTATGAGGAGTGATGAAATGTTGGATTTACTTCTGGTGGAGTGAGAGTGTATCGAGTAGTTTGGGAGAAACAATTCGGATCAGGAGAGGTAGTTTCTATATGTGTCTAAGCCCGCGTAACGTCGCAGAGCTGGCGCCTGAACGTGCTGGGAGCGTTAGACAGCCCCGCCATGCGGCTGCTGAACCAAGCCGAGGCGGCCGTGCTGGGAGAACCCGAGTGGCAGTGCGGAGACGCTCTGGCGGCAGCGGTGGCCGTCAACAGCTCCATCGTGACCTCCTCCGCGGCTCACTACGCCCGCGTGGAGACGGCAGGCAGCTCGGCCGGGGCCGTCTTGGTGGACTACCAGCACAGCCTCAAGCAGCCACACAACGTCGTCATCGTGCAGGCCCTGGACGTGGACGCGTACAAGAGCATGCTCGTGGACAACCTGGCATGACAGCAGCTTACCTCGAGAGACCAGCCAACAACTCACCGTACGTCCCATACAAATAACACACACACACACACATACATAGGCAGTTTATTCATTTATTTCCTCTTTCAAGTTTCAGCACAGTGTTATAAATACGGTACATAGTTTGTATTCCAACACAATTCATGTAAATAAAGCTTCAGCTGCTGGCATATAATCAGTAGCGTAATGAAACAAATTCAAATCCATACTTCTCACCATCATTGTAAAACCATTCTAATTTTGCAACATATTCTACTTACATCTATCTTTCATTGATACTTTTCTTGGAATATTAGAAATAATACAAGACAAAATGAGGCTATTTTTGCTAGAATGTGTTCTCTTAGAAAGAAAGGGAGATGAGACGCGAGTCAGACCTAACCAAGACAAGACTTAACTGTGGATTAACATTAATCGCCTGGTTAACACTTGTGTAAAACCGAGTCTATTCTCAGGATTAATACATCTGCTGTTGCTCAACTACCCCACCAACAACTAGATTCTAATGGGGATTTGTACAACCAGGTTCAACAGAAATAAATAATACTGAAGACAACTTTTAAAAACCACAATTTTATTATCAGGTACCGGTATTAAAAATGGTGCAATTACACAAAGTTGCGCTTTCTCTTTGGTATCATTTGTGTTCTAATACTACTGTACTTGATAATCCTGCTGATTATTTGCTAGTTTAATAGGTCAGTCATGACGGCACTGATAAGGGCTAATCTTTTCATGAGTGACTGAATGCTTGACAATAGCAATAACACTGCTAACACTCGACTGTCAATCTAAACATATACTGGTACTCATATGAACTGGGTCGAAGAGAAAGAGAGAGCAGCAGCTCACCGAGGTTCACAAGTAGATAGGCCTACTCGTGGTGGTGAGCCGTTGATAGAACACAGAGAGACGGTGATTTAGACACACGAGGTTTCATACGACTGTTGCCTTGGTGACACTAGAGTAGCTACACAGATCTACTCCAGTGACTCTAGTAGATTAGACTCTACTGTGACCAAGGCAACAGCCGTATGAAACGTCGTGTGTCTAAATCACCTCTGTGTTGTTTCAACGGCTCTCCACCACGAGTAGGCCTATCTACTTGTCGACCTCGGTTAGCTGCTGTTCTCTCTCTCTCTTTCACACAGTTCATATATTAAGCCTCAGGCTATTTTCCTAGACACACCAAACATATACTTGTTCTGTGCTGACATGGTATAGTGTATAGACTGTTTCCTCCATCAACGCTACAAGATGAAAGCTACGGCTGCGGTGAAAATATATATTCTTCTTCCATCAGTGTCTTGCACGTAGTAGACTTACAACTAGATTTTCTTAAAAACAATAAATAGTTTTAAATACACGATTTGCTTAATTCCTATCAATGGTAATTGCTACAGCACAGAGAACAGCCGTAAACTTTTCCGTGAAATTGTCATTTCCTGAATATAAAAGTAGATAACCTAGGTACAAGTGCACGTATTGTACCGGACAGTACTCGTCTCTCCGAGAGATGGAGCGATCTCGGGCGGATGCAACGTTCTATCTCTTCCCACACTCATCTTACTACTCGAGGCTATTACGGTCTACAAGCTGAGACATGAAAACACGACCAGCGCAGTGAGCAGCAGGCAGTTGCTCCGTGACGGTACCACAGAACTGGAGAAGAAGGGATAAAAGAAATCGTGCGGCAATTTGACCTCGTAGACGGGTGGCTGAGCGAAGTGGGTCAGTGCCGGCTGCGTTACGTCCACGAAGGAGACCGACGTGGTCAGCTGTATGGGACACGACCTTGACCTGCACGCAAGGTCGCGCGGCGGGCCGAACCTGAGCGCCACGCCCAGGATCTTGGCCTGAGGCCTGGCCAGCGCTCCGACCTGCGCGAACACAACGTCCACGTGCAGGCTGGTCACCATGACCTTGCACGGCGCTCGCTCTTGTGGCACGTTCTCCAGCATCACCCGCACCCAGTCGCCCGGCTCCTCCCCCCTCGCGTCCCCGTACGTGCCCACCAGCACCCCCCCCTCGGCCGCCGCCCCCCCCAGCACCGCCAGCGCCCGCCTCTGGGCCAGCTCACAGTTGTACGCCGTGGAGAAGTCGGAGGCTCCCAGCGGCAGCAGGCACACGGCTCGCAGGTCTTCTCCGAACACCACGGGATCCCTGCGGGACTCGTCACACAGGCCGCCAGGCGCGACGGCAGGGAGTCCAAGCCAGTCGCTGGGATCGTTACTCAGCTGGATGGCTTCCGTCGCATTCCGCTCCTTGGCCATGGGGTTCTTGACCTTGACGCCGGCTAGGAGGGGCTTGCCGACGACGTAGCCCGGTCTGCCACTGCGCCCGGGCGCCGCGTGCTCCAGAGAGGCCCACAGGAAGTGGACGAGGAAGTCCTGCACGAACTGGTGTTGCGGTGACGGAGGTACGCTGGTGAGCGTGATGTACGCCGACACGTTGGTGATCCCCTGCGTGCCGTTGTGCCTCACCACGTACCGGATCTGGCGCAGCACGTTGCGGCAGGTGGCCTTGTCGAGCTGCGGCCGAGGGATGTCCGCTGCTTGGCACGCAGACAGATCGCTGCCGTCAGAGGCACGGCACAGGAACGCCGTCACTTGGACACAGCTAGTGTTCACACAGTCCTGGAACAATAGTCACACAGTTCTCGTTAGTTCTCCTCCCCTGATAGGCGTGATTAGACTCTCTCAAGCTATAATAACATTCATCAATTGGAGAGCTCATAAGTCTTAATTTAAATAAATATGTCTCATTTCTTTTAATTCCAAGAGGTAGTGAATTGTAGAAGCGAATGCCGGCATGTATGGGTCTAACGGATAGATTGCTCTTTATACGCCACCGATGTGCCTACAAACCGAATCCGAATCCGAACCTGAATCTTTTCAACATGCATTGTGAAGCGTAATAATGGGACAAACGACACTGCTGGTCAACTTACACTTGATCCAGGAAGTGAAGATCTTATCTCAGCATTCCCATAATTACCCCTGCATAAAACATTTCATGCAGCACAAGTCACCCATTACAGCAATTGTTCTTTAAACTTGAAAATACAAGATTTGAAATTTTCAAATCTTCCGTGTTAGACCACATCCGAATCTGAAAGTGGATTCGGAACGAGGCTTGAAGCAACTAGACAACTCCAGCGGTCACCTACTTCTGGCGTGAACGTTGCGCGAGTGAGGTTGTCCCCATCAGACGAGGATACGATGGACCAGTGCTTGTAGTAGGACGCAGCGTCGTAGTCAGCGTTGGACTGGCAGTCGTCGGCAGTCGGTGACATGCGACTGCAAGAACTGCTGACGTCGCCAAGGAACCGGACTGGCTTGGACGCCTGACACAGACTCCCAGCTACTCGCGTCGGAACGCCTGCGAGTGGGAACAAGTCCACTTAGAAACTCTCATGTGTGTAATGTACTCTCGTGTTTCTTGTGTGACGCACTGTTATGATAGCGCAGATCTACTGGCGTCGGATGGATGATTGATGAGATGATGGGATGATGAGATGGAGGTTCTTGGGTAATGAGAAGGATAGTGGGAAGGATATTATGGGGACCATCCCGGCATTAGCCTAGACTACAGAGAGAAACCACGAAAAGCCCCTGTAAGGATGGACGGCGGCGGGGATCGAACCTCGCCTCCCGGATCACATTAAGCGAGCGCGTTAACCACTGCGCTGCATGTGCCGGTAGGTAACTTTCATGTATGTAATTGTGTATACTTGTTTTTACATGTATTTACTGACAATGCTGAACATTGTACGTCACAATCTTACGAGAAAATGAAAACAATATCATTATTCTGATTCTTATCAACGGTCAACAGAAAGTACCGTAACGTGGTTCACCCACCGAACAAGTCTAGCGTGATGTTCTTGAGAGCCCACACCAGTTGTCCAGCTTTATGCTCTGTCGCTGCGTTGAACGCGGGCGCCTGCGAGCCGTGCGTGGGCCAGGCGTACGACCGCGCCCCGTCTCTCAGCCGCCGGAACTCTTCTGGCCGCGTCACGACGGGCCGGTCTCTGCGCCAGGCGCTCGCCGGGAGGTTGCTCTCGACCACGCAGAACAGGCCGCCACTGGACCACTCTGCTCTCAGCTCCGAGTTGTTGCGGTACACGATCCCAGACTGGTGGCAGTAGCGGGGGTCGGGGGGCGGGGCTTGGGGGCGGAAACACTCGTAGAAAACAGCCCGGTCGGCGGGGCAACAGTCGTCGTCGCAGCAGCAGTTGATGTCGCACGCGCTTGGCTGAAAACATGCCCGAGACCCTTCAAAATTCAGCAATTGTAAAACCTTTCAGGTTTGGACGTTCGATCACTAGGCCTATCTGGCAAATCATTCATAGATGGATGGATTATTATTTGCGTAACGACCCCACTAACAGCTAGGTTATACGGAGGTACGAATGAGCGGGCGATGAAGTGATGATAGGTGAAAGAACGTCTACAAAAACCCACGCCTTATGCGGGACTCGAACCCACGCCCAACGATGTCTTCAGTTTCCTAAGCGGTGCCTCAGCTGACTGAACTAACGAGGGCGGCCAAATGGATGGATAAGGAATTGTGAGAAATACTTGATGACAAAGATTTTCTCTACAGTCGAGCAAAAAAGATATACACCCAAGATGACACACCCAAAAATTGTTGACATCATTGACAGTGAAAATCTCAGACCATTGAAAAATATAATTTGAAATATTTGATAAAGTTTCAAGTGTATTCAAAGTAGCCTGGCACTACTTACAGTTAGATCACACGAACAGAGCTCGTCAAACCCGCGGGTAGATTCCTCCGTCACAGTGTCGGTTGTATTAGACGTCGGTTGTGTTGGTTCCACTGTTGTGCTAGTATTCGTCACTTCTGAGCTGTTCGTTATTGGTTTTAATGTTGCCGCGTTGGTCATAACTGTTTCACTCGCAGTAGCAATCGTGGTAAGGGTTGTGTTTTCTACCAGTTCCATTGTCATTGTCGTAAGCTCTCCGTCAGCTTTCAGCTCCGAGAAGCACGTATCTCCATCGGCACAGGAGTTGTTGCTCGCTAACGTCACGTTCGCTTGAGCAAACGTACGCAACGAATCAGAAGTGACGTACAATACAAGCGCGCAACACATTATAAATCTCTCCATCATATCACTCCTCAGTTAACACTCGACGCCAAACTTGTCAAAGTTGCGTAGAATAACCCCGAGTTCCAGATGCACGATTCCCATTGTTTCCGTCTGAAGTCGGTACCGGTCGGTTCCCGAGTACACCAAGTCTGGGTTCTTGAGCTGAGGTCCGCCGCCCAGGAAGAACTGCCTGATCTGATCTCGCAGGTTACCTGCGGACAGTAACAGCCACACGTTAACGTGGTTCCGTGCACGACTCGGCTGCGGTAAACCAACGCCAGAGAGAAACTCACCGACTGGTCGCCACGTCACACAGTCGAGGACGTGGGGCCCGGGCGACGTGGGGACGTGGCAGAAGCCGTAGCCGTAAATCTCGCTACGACCAAACTGATCCTGATTGTACACTTGAACGTGAAGCTTGGGCCAGCCTAAGAAAAGTAATAATGATAGTAATAATAAAACAGACTTTATTCTTGAGGTATAGCATGGATACATACTATGGTACATTACGCTATGAAAGTATGAAAGTATGCCTACTTATGAAAGTAGGCAAGCTGACTTACAGGGACTGCTCTATCGTATAACCTTGTATAATAATAGAGGTTAAAAAACAATAAGATAGAAAATAAAGAAAAATAGATATATCATAATAATATAATAACTAAGAAATGGTAAAGGACAGAAAATATTACTTTAAGAAAAATAAAAACTTGAAAAAATTTAATGACATAGGTTAATAGTATAGATATTTCAATTATAATAACTGGCAGTCGTGAGCTTAGCTTCCTCTTTCTTCTGAAGCAGCTCTTCTGTTCTTTTCTCTCTTGCAGCTTTCTTTCTCTTTTCATCTGTCTTGAAGATAATCATATCAATTGGTCTTGAACAAACTTATATCATTTTGAGGGTATAGGCTAATTATATGATTAGTTTTTGTAGAACTTTATCAACAGCTAGGTTATTTAAAGGTAATTTGTGTACATCTTGTTAATATTTGGTGGGTAGGTTTACGTATTTACCTTGGATACCTTTGGTGGCGAAATGAATGTCTACGGGATGACACCAATAGACGAAATCATCGTATTCTGGATTATCCACTTGCGTTTGGCCTTCTTTCAAGCCAGAGATGAGCTTCCAGCCGCCGCCCGCGTGGATCCCCCACTTGCAGAACAGGCTCTGGCGGGGAAACTGGCTGGCTCCAACGACTTGGCCGATGATGTGGACTTCAGCCATCGACACTTCACTACAACAAGATGGGTTAGCTAGTCAGAGTTAGTTTCACATGAACAATATTATTATTCATTCATAATGTACACAAGTATGTCAATTTTATTTTCAAGTGGTGTTTTGTTCCTTGTAATTTTTTTGTGATAGTATATTCTCTGGTACATTCTATTGTGAAAAATTGTACATTCTACAAAATTATACCTCTTATTTTTGTATTCATAGTTGCCACTCAATTCATCAATCATATCGACATTTTCTTGATCACCTTCTTCATAGATTCAACATAGAAATTAAAAATATACAGTTTCAAATATTCTTTTTTTTCCCACAGTTAAGTCTTCCTTGGAGACATTGTGGATTTTTTTACTGTTATGTGTATTTTTGTAAGTAAAAAAAAAGATAACAATTAAAAATAAAATCTAAATTCCCAACTGTCAATCTATCATGCATCGTAACCTGGACCGATCCTAATGTTAAACTAGGCGCTTTGTCATGCAAAGGCACATAAGAACAGGCATACAGGTGCCTCATTAGTTCCCTTCTTGAATAATGCAGTGGAGTTGGCAGCCTCGTACCGAAGTACTCGTTACTCTTCTTAACCAGATTCAATGCAAAGCGGTTGGATTGAAGGGAGTTGTTAGCTCAAATAACTCTCACTATCTGTATACGGAAAGTTATTGGTGAGCCCGTCTTGCCAAGCGAACTCGGATTAAACTTGGCACCACAGATTTCGCTGGCGCGTTGCGTAAAACGGTTACGAGACAAAGGTCTAGCATAAGATGATGTACGCCTCAAAGTCTGTAGTTGTCGACAGGAGCGAACGAACGAGATCGTGCGAATTTAGATGATACCCATTTAGCTTTGAGTGAGAAGTGGATCTTTCCATTGGTATCAACCGAATTTTAATGAAAATAAGGTACCAGTATCTCGGAGCTGGTTCAATCTAACCTAAAACTTGAAATGTACAATGGCAAACCACACCTAGGACTACAGCTTGAGGCTTTTTAGATTGATGTCACATATTGTTGAGATGAGTGGACAACAATGCCCCCAAAATGTGTTCTCAAACCATAGTAAATGAACTATTAGTTTGCTTGCTCCAAGGTTAATAACCCAAACTTTTTAGTTGCTATGGCAACCTGACCAACATCTGCCTTTTAGAATAGGCCTACCAGTACTAAAAACACTTACAAACTGCATTAATAATTCGTTTTCTGCAGGGTGTTGAAGTTTTCGAGCGTTGTGGACTACATAAATTCTCGCTTAGTAATTCTGCGTTATTTTACCAAAAGTGCATAGAAACTGTTTGAACGCTTTCTCAAGCGTCACTTTTCAGATGTCAACAACTTTCCACAGCCTTCTCTAATTTGTATTTAATTCTAAGCTTTCAATAGGGGTTCCGGCGTAAATTCAAAAGAACAACTATGCAATACTATTTTTAAATTACTGAAATGATGATAATCGGACCATTTGATTGTATCAATAATGAAATAATTTTTGTTTTCATTTGATCTCATTTTTTTAAGTAGCATGAAAGTAATTCATACATTTCATCAATTCAACAGGTGACTGTGAGCATCGGTGACTTCAGCTGACATTTCCGACATTTTCGTTTCCGGTTCCCTTCCGCTTTGCTCTTACAAATTGGACCATGCGTTTTATGATGATGGTGAGTAATTAATTTACTATTTTTTGTTTATTCAAGATTGGTTTTAGGTCACAGATCTGTGGCGAACAGAAACTTGATAGTTGCCATTTCTATAAAATTGCCAGGTAGATCCAGAGCTAAAGTATAAGTCATTTTTATCAAACATAATGTGGGCTAACCTATAAATAGACATAGGTTGGGGCATTGAGATTAATGGTTGGGGAAGGTCCAGGCATTAAGTATAGTCTTTATGACTATATATATTTAAGACTATATACTTAATGGTCCAGGTTCACTTCAACCATAGCCTATATACTTGAAGCTTCAACCTAACTGTCCTGATTATTGCCCATCAAACTCGGGCTAAAATAGAAGGAGTGCATGTAGGCCCTTTACTGTTAGTGATAAGATTGCGTTATATAATAAAGTGGGTCTAGGTTATTTGGTATAATAATCTAGGGATGAGGCTGAGCATGGTCTTCAAGGCAGTAGGCCTAGGCCATAGATAAAGTAGCGTAAGAATATTATTTACTCAATGCCTAGGCCTAGCATGAGGCTTGATTGTAGAAAATGACAAAGGGAAATAGCTAGGCCTAACATTCTGCCTAGGCCTAACCATCAACGGCGACGGGAAAGTATGGTCACAGGCAGATTAGTCCTGGTGATACAGTTGATCTATTTTGAATAGTTAAAATAGGGTGGTGAGATCGCCTTTGTGGTGCCCCTTCCAGACGATCCTACTTTCATTCATAGCCTTGATTGGGAACTACGGCTGTATCTCTGTATCAAGTTTCAATGTTATTAAAATATATTATACATCATAAGAGTAGGCATAAAGTAGGTGGTTATACTATAAATAAAGTAGGCCTAGTCCTGGGATGAGTTATCAATTGTGAGCTCATCAATATGTCATTACCAGTATTACAATCTTGCTCTTGGCTGCTGTTACATTTCTGAAACGTCCTTGAATTAGGTTTTAAGATAACTTTGCATGTTTCCTATGTTTCAGTTCCTACCAGCATTCAAGAGCATACCTACACGTCGGACTTCTAGCTCGACTCGCTTCGTTCTGATTGGCTCACTTCTACTGCAGTGCAGTCAACATCGCTGGCTTCCGATTGGCTCACCACTTTGACAAACCAACAATATTATTCACCGGTAAAAATTCAGTTTGTAGAATAGACTGTCGACTTGATCATATCACAATGAAACTGGGTGTTTCCCGAGCTGTATCTTAACCGAGTAAAAGCTCTGTTAGAATTTTACAGAATTTGTTCTGTATTTTTATATGTGTAGGCCTACATGGTCCACAAGTCAGACCAGTTAATTTGATTCATTTTATTATATCTTTCACGAGAGAAATTACTCTTGTAAACACAGTAGACCTACGGTACTAAAATCTCAGTAGATCAAGGGTCGCCCCTGTGGCTCAGTCAATTATCACTAGCGGTAGAAACTGGAGTCAGGTTGGGCGTGGGTTCGATTCATTTTATTGTAGGCCTATCTTTAACGAGAGAAATTACTATTGTGAACGCAATACTAACTTTTCAGTGGATCAATGTGTGATTTTGTATAAAAACATGTTTATAATTTTAACATTTTATTTTGTTTCATAGATGTGCCAGCCAACACATCGGCCGGTTTCCAGTGCTCTGATTGGGTGATTGCGAGCGGACGAGCAGCGCTGATTGGACCGTGTTTTCGTGTTGACGGTGAGTAATCAGTTGACTGATCCTGTATGATTTAGCTTGGCTTAGTTCAGTTGTAGCTGGCTAGACTAGTATTCAGAGCGAATTTGATTCACGGTATTTTATTGTACTCTATATCTTCCACAACTCACAAGTTTACCTTAATTGAAAATGACTATTGTCAAAGCAATACTGAAAAGGTCAGCCAGACTTGGTAGATGACCCATCTCAGATTTTTTTCAACATTTTGGATATATATTTTTTTTTTTTTTCACGAGTTTCACATAGAATGCTATCCTATCTCGGAAACTGATCCATCAATTACAAAAATGGGCTGAACAATTTTTCTATCATTATTATTATCGAACCAAAAATATTTCCAACTTTGAGATTCTATTTCTCAATAAGTGATACAAAATATACCATCAGGGCCTACATAGTACATATATATCTCATTTTTGTACAACATGTTGGCCTAATATTCATTAATGAAAATATACAACCTCTCATTTTCTCGTGTTTAATTAAAACCCTCCCCGTAGAGAATAGTTAATATCTTCAAGGTCGACATGAATCTGAGATGAGACGAATAATCTTGAACCGACCAATTCATTCCAAATTGTATGATATCAACATTTTATTCCAAACAGTTTCGTACAGAGGACGATGAAGGATTGGAACAGTCTTGATGAAAGTGCAAGAACCGCAAAGGAATTAATAGTTTTATCCAAGAAAATAATATAATATGATGATAGAAAGATCTTGCCACCGTGCATCTAGCACATCTGCAAGAGTGTTCATAAAATACAAATTTTATTGGTGTCTTGAAAAAAAGCAGGTTTATAGCAGTACGTAATTTGAACATTTTATTTTGTTTTATAGTTGACGCCAGCCTCCACGTCCGCCAGTTTCCTGTGCTCTGATTGGATGATTGCAAGTGGACGAGCAACGCTGATTGGACCGTGTTGACGGTGAGTAATCAGTTGACTGATCCTGTATGATCACAGCTTAACGTCCGTGGTGATCAGTCGTAGCTGGCCGGACTAGTACAAGTCCTCGGGTCGAGATAGAACAGATAGAAACTTGGAGGATGTATTCAGAAAAAATAGCAATTCTAAAAAGAAAATGATGACTTGTGATTTCTCATACATTTGGCGGTGGGGAATTTTTGAGGTTGGAAAATTAATTACAATAATTCGGTTCCAATTTTACATCTGTTTATTTCATTATCGGTACATACGGTATATTGTTTGTAATACAAAGGCCTATTCATAATATTTTGAAGTGTCAACTAGTTATTTTGACCCTAGTAATTTTGATCTATGATGAGGCCAAAAATGGAATAACAACCCAATTTCATTGAATTTTTCTCACACCCAACTCGTGACGACATTTGGCGCCCCATTTGGGGAGGTGGGGGTAGAAAAACTCAATTCCTGGTTTGCTAGGTCTAATTTATTTCAATTTTGAATCTCTTTTTTACAAAAAACAGCCTCATGTTATTGTGTTGTAAATTATTAGTCTACGTCCACATTTAAGACAGCCTGTGAAGAACATCCACGTTGATGTTTGTGTTATCTTGTTTGCAGACCGGTGGTGAGGAAGCCACTGAGCTACCAGTTCCTCGCTCCGAGTGTTGGCAGCTACCTCGGGCTGTCGGAGAAAACCGCAACGTCAACAGGTAGGCCTCGTTGAAACCCGGCACTGTTCTCTTACTCTCTAGAACGTGGCTTACGACAACTCTTTAGATTAGAATTCAGGTAACACAAGTAATCGCTTTCTGCTGACCTCTGAATACTTCAGGGCGTGACCCAAGACCCGCAGATCATTGTGGAGGTAGTTCTTGGAGCATACAAGACAAAGTTTGCCGTGGTAGGTGGATAGAAGCATTGAGGATGTATTTGAAGCAAATAGCTGATTCTATAAATGAAATCTCAAGGTCTTTAAGTTTTCTTCCGTAGGGGTGGTGGGGGGAGGAGCTTTAGGGGGTTGGAAAACCGCTAGGGCTAATTTGGCCTAGGAGATGGGGTATTGATGTAGTAGCCTGGGAGATAGGGTATTGACGTAGTAGCCTGGGAGATAGGGTATTGATGTAGTAGCCTGGGAGATAGGGTATTGACGTAGGAACCTGGCAATAGGCCAGCCTGGGAGATAGGGTATTGACGTAGGAACCTGACTAAGGCCAGCCTGGGAGATAGGGTATTGACGTAGGAACCTGGGAGATAGGGTATTGACGTAGTAGCCTGGGAGATAGGGTATTGACGTAGGAACCTGGGAGATAGGGTATTGACTTAGGAACCTGACTAAGGTCAGCCTGGGAGATAGGGTATTGACGTAGTAGCCTAGGAGATAGGGTATTGACGTAGGAACCTGACAATAGGCCGCCTGGGATAGGGGATTGATAGTAGCAGAGATAGGTTGCGTAGGAACTGGCAATAGCCACCGGGGATAGGGTTGACGGTAGCCTGGGGGATAGGGTATTGAGTGGACTGGCCAAAAGGCCAGCCGGAGATAGGGGATTGACTAGGAACCTGACTAAGGCCGCCTGGGAGATGGGTATTGGTGTAGCCTGTGAGATAGGTATTGACGTAGGAACCGGACTAAGTCCCGCCTGGGAGATAGGGAGATGTATAGCCTGGGAATAGGGTATTGACGAGGAACCTGGGGAAAGGCCCGGGTGGGGGGATAGGTTTTTGACGTAGTAGCCTGGGGGAAAAGGGTATTGAGTATTTTGCCTGGGAGTGGGTTTTGACGTAGGAACCGAAGATAGGGGGTTTTGACGGAGCCGAGGATGGGATGATGTAGTAGCCTGGGAGATAGGGTATTTCGTAGTAGCCGAAAAATAGGGATTTTAGTAGTAGCTGGGGATGGGATTGACTGGAAACCGACCAAGGCCAGCCTGGGGATGGGGGGTTTTTGTAGAGCCCGGGAGATAGGGGATTTAGTAGGAACCCGATAAAGGCCAGCCTGGGGAAAAGGGATTGATGAGTAGCCCGGGGATAGGGGATTGACGAGGAACCTGACTAAGGCCCGCCGGGGAGATAGGGTATTGACGTAGTAGCCGGGGATAGGGGATTTACGTGGAACCGGAATGGCCCAGGGGAGATAGGGGGTTTTTACTGTAGCCTGGAGATGGGTATTTAGTAGTAGTGGGAGATGGGGGATTTGATGATAGCCGGGGGATAGGGGATTATAGGGAACCCGACTAAGGCCCGCCGGGGGGGGATGGGTATTGACGTAGACCTGGGAGTGGGGATGAGAGGCCGATAAGGCCGCCTGGGAATAGGGATTGACGTAGTCCTGGGAGATAGGGTATTTACGTAGGAAAATGGCAAGGCAGCCTGGGGGGGAATAGGGTATTTCGTAGTAGCCTGGGGATAGGGTCTTGCGTAGGAACTGCAACCCCGCCTGGGGATAGGGTATTTAGTAGGAATGGGAGATAGGGTATTTACGTAGGAACCCTGACAGGCCGCCTGGGAGATGGGTATTTCGAGTGTGGGGGGTGGGTATTGACTGGAACCTGGCCTAGGCAGCCGGGAGATGGGTATTGATAGTAGCCCGGGAATGGGTATTTCTAGGACCCAGCAAAAGGCCCGCCTGCGAAAGGGGGTTTTAGTAGGAAACCGGCAATGGGCCAGCCTGGGAGATAGGGTATTGACTGTAGCTGGGGGGATAGGGTATTGACTATAGCCGGTAATGGGGGATGACGAGGAATGGGAAAAGGGCCAGCCTGGGAGATAGGGTATTGAGTAGGAAACCGGGGAATGGGGCCCGCCTGGGGATACGGTATTTACGTAGTAGCCGGGAGTAGGGTATTGAGTGTAGCCGGAAGATAGGGGTTGAGAGTAGCCGGGGGGATAGGGTTTAATTAGGAACCTGACAAAGGTCAGCCGGGGGATGGGGATTGACGAGGAACTGGGGGGAAAAGGGATTACGTAGGAATCTAAGGCCAGCCCGGGGGATAGGGTTTGGGGTGTAGACCTGGGGGGAAGGGGATTGAGAGGAACCACTAAGGGCCCCCTGGGAGTAGGGGGTTTACGTAGGGAAACCCGATAGGCCAGCCCCGGGAAGGGTTTGACGTAGTAGCTGGGAAATAGGGTTTTACGTATGCCTGGGGATAGGGGATTGAGTAGGAAATGATAAGGCCGCCGGGGGAAAGGGGTTTTTACGGGAAACCCGGCAATTTTCCAGCCTGGGGGATACGGATTACGTAGTAGCCGGGAGATAGGGTATTGACGTAGGAACCGACTAAAGGCCCGCCTGGGAGATAGGGGATTGATTATAGCCGGGGGGATAGGGTATTTACTATAGCCCGGGATTTGGTTTGACGTAGGAAACCGGTAAAAGGCCCGCCTGGGGGTGGGGTTTTTTGTGTGCCTGGGGGTAGGTTGACGTAGTAGCCTGGGAAGGGGTATTGGACTAGTACCTGGGAATAGGGTATTGGTTAGGAACCTGGGAATAGGCCAGCCGGGGGATGGGTATGATGTATAGCCGGGAGTAGGGATTTATTAGTCCTGGGAGTAGGTATTTACGTAGTAGCCCGGGGAGGGTATTCGGGGAAACCCGGGAGAGGGATGATGTAGTAGCTGGGAGATCGGGATTTACGTAGTAGCCCGGGAGTGGGTATGACTTTGTAGCCGGGAGTAGGTTTGATGAGAGCCTGGAGATAGGGATTTATTGGAAAATGGCAAAGGGCCCGCCGGGAGATAGGTATTTATTGTAGCCGGGAGAAAGGGATTACGTAGTAGCCTGGGAGATAGGGTATTGACGTAGAAACCTGGCAATACCCAATTAGTTTTTTGGGGTGGGCTGTAACTTGAAAACTAAGAACGTTAGAAACACAACATTGTCCACAATTGTTTGATATGCAAGACTTCACGGGTTTACCATGTTTCAAGGGAATCGGAGATAGTCGGGTCAATTTTGCTACTCGGCTGAGTTGATTTGATATGGAATGACCCACGCAACTCTGGCAAAAGTTGCAATCGTCTTTGCTTTGTGAGAAATACATTGGAGCTATTCCCGAGTGGTCAGATTACACTAATATATGACTAACAGATTTCTTTCCACTTGTTGCAGGTTTACAAGCCGATGACATGCCCAGGCGTCTGCGAGTTATCCAGCATCACTTGCATCGAGTCCCCTCCGTCCGTTGCAGCAATCACAGCTGCAGCTTCCGATGCAGTTGGCTTGCTGAGATATTTCTTCACTTCAATTAGTGCATTGTGATTATCAAGAATAATGATTAGCAAACAAGTGATAATTGTGTGATAGAATGATTTATTGACACAAGTTGTACAGAAAGTGATAATAAACTGATGATTAGATACATTGTAATTATGATGTTGTTGATGTTGTTGTTCTCCTGATATATCCTGACATACTACCGATAGTCCGCCTGCGCCCGCAGGGGGGGGGCGAGGGAAGGAGGGAGGGGATTTGGGGAGGGCAATGTACCCTAGCATGCGAGAGAGGCAAGGTAGCTTCCGAAGAATCTACACAAGTCCTTCTCACATGCTCGAGTACAAGGTCTTCACCAAAGCCCGTCCACAATCTTAGATGGTGGTAAGACGCGTGACAGTGTAGCCTTGAATGAAAGACAGACTCCCACGAGTCTGTCTCGCACGCAAGAGTACACGTCTCGTCAAACAACGATCCAGATTCCTTCTCTCGCCCCCCAGGGTTAGGCACTTTATCCACCGCCTAGGTGCAGGCAACCTTTTGCCACGGCCCAGGTGGGGTCAGACTTTTAGCCACGGTCCAGGTGAGAACAGGCACCAGTGCTCATGGTTATCAGGTTTCTTTTAGCTCAGGGCAACAAGATCCCTACTCGGAGCAGTAGTTTATTTACTATGACTTTGCTTGGTCACTGCCTGTTGTTGGACTCTAGGCCGGAACTCCACCATTCTGAGCTTGATCGAGTTGGATTAAGGCATCAGGGCTGATCAAACCACGCTAGGCTGGCCTACCCGGCTCAGGGATCAGTTTAGGCTGGATCATACCTTTGGGGGTGCGGGCGCAGGGGGGTCAGTTTACCCACTTGCCGGTGCAGCTTACCGAACTAACTTACTCCTACGTACTGCCACGATGCTCCACGGAATCGGTCTTCAAGGTAAGCTGGAGCCTGCAACACAACAAAGAATTGAAATTAGAATAAATCTTACTTGAAATATTGTGGGTGTACTATATTACACTTCATAATGAGTTAAAAAACATAATTCCATTGAAATTATTCAATTTCATTCCATTTCAAAGTAATTACAAGGATTCTAAAATTCCATATAGGCCCTACCATGGCAAAAGTACCAAGTTTATTTTCACTCTAAAATCTTTAAATTCAATTCAATTTTGGAACTGAGACCAGATTTGTGTTCTAATGTGATCACATTACACACACATAACAATAGAACTGAGAAATTCAACCACAAATTTCAGGCGACAAAAAAATTTGACCAAAATGTACAGGGTTAACTAAGGTACTTTTGGACCTTTCGCAATTAATTTCTATGAACTGGTGAGAGCTATGATGTTCTAGTATTTTTTTAAGAGTATAGCTTGATGGTCCCTAAATCCTCAGCAAATTTGGCTATACTCGCATCAGCCATTTCCAAGAAAAAGGTGTCTGAATTTCCCAAAAACTGCAATTTCCAGCCACTTTTCAGAGTCATAAAAAATCATCATTTTGATTCGGCTAAAATTTGTAGGAAGACAAGAGGACATTTCAGAAGAGTTATTCCGTTGAAATTTTGCTAATAATGCTAATGGAAAAGTAATTAGAAGGATTCCAGAATTCTATAATATGGGACTCTACCATGGTGAGTACACTAAGTTGTTTTTCGCTCTAAAATCTTTAAATTAAACTCGATTTGGAACAGGAGACCGGATTTGTGTTCCAATTTTATCACACTACACATACATAACAACAGAACTGAGAATTCAACCAAAATTTCAAGCGACAAAAAAATTTGACCAAAATGTACAGGGTTAACTAAGGTACTTTTGGACCTTTCGCAATTAATTTCTATGAACTGGTGAGAAGCTATGATGTTCTAGTATTTTTTTAAGAGTATAACTTGATGGTCCCTAAATCCTCAGCAAATTTGGCTATACTCGCATCAGCCATTTCCAAGAAAAAGGTGTCTGAATTTCCCAAAAACTGCAATTTCCAGCCACTTTTCAGAGTCATAAAAAATCATCATTTTTGATTCGGCTAAAATTTTGTAGGAAGACAAGAGGACATTTCAGAAGAGTTATTCCGTTGAAATTTTGCTAATAATGCTAATGGAAAAGTAATTAGAAGGATTCCAGAATTCTATAATATGGGACTCTACCATGGTGAGTACACTAAGTTGTTTTTTCGCTCTAAAATCTTTAAATCGAAACTCGATTAGGAACGGAGACCGGATTTGTGTTCCAATTTTATCACACTACACATACATAACAACAGAACTGAGAAATTCAACCAAAAATTTCAAGCGACAAAAAAATTTGACAAAATGTACAGGGTTAAGTAAGGTACTTTTGGACCTTTCGCAATTAATTTCTATGAACTGGTGAGAGCTATGATGTTCTAGTATTTTTTTAAGAGTATAACTTGATGGTCCCTAAATCCTCAGCAAATTTGGCTATACTCGCATCAGCCATTTCCAAGAAAAAGGTGTCTGAATTTCCCAAAAACTGCAATTTCCAGCCACTTTTCAGAGTCATAAAAAATCATCATTTTTGATTCGGCTAAAATTTTGTAGGAAGACAAGAGGACATTTCAGAAGAGTTATTCCGTTGAAATTTGCTAATAATGCTAATGGAAAAGTAATTAGAAGGATTCCAGAATTCTATAATATGGGACTCTACCATGGTGAGTACACTAAGTTGTTTTTCGCTCTAAAATCTTTAAATTAAACTCGATTTAGGAACGGAGACCGGATTTGTGTTCCAATTTTATCACACTACACATACATAACAACAGAACTGAGAAATTCAGACCAAAAATTTCAAGCGACAAAAAAATTTGACCAAAATGTACAGGGTTAAGTAAGGTACTTTTGGACCTTTCGCAATTAATTTCTATGAACTGGTGAGAGCTATGATGTTCTAGTATTTTTTTAAGAGTATAACTTGATGGTCCCTAAATCCTCAGCAAATTTGGCTATACTCGCATCAGCCATTTCCAAGAAAAAGGTGTCTGAATTTCCCAAAAACTGCAATTTCCAGCCACTTTTCAGAGTCATAAAAAATCATCATTTTTGATCGGCTAAAATTTTGTAGGAAGACAAGAGGACATTTCAGAAGAGTTATTCCGTTGAAATTTTGCTAATAATGCTAATGGAAAAGTAATTAGAAGGATTCCAGAATTCTATAATATGGGACTCTACCATGGTGAGTACACTAAGTTGTTTTTCGCTCTAAAATCTTTAAATTAAACTCGATTTAGGAACGGAGACCGGATTTGTGTTCCAATTTTATCACACTACACATACATAACAACAGAACTGAGAAATTCGACCAAAAATTTCAAGCGACAAAAAAATTTGACCAAAATGTACAGGGTTAAGTAAGGTACTTTGGACCTTTCGCAATTAATTTCTATGAACTGGTGAGAGCTATGATGTTCTAGTATTTTTTAAGAGTATAACTTGATGGTCCCTAAATCCTCAGCAAATTTGGCTATACTCGCATCAGCCATTTCCAAGAAAAAGGTGTCTGAATTTCCCAAAAACTGCAATTTCCAGCCACTTTTCAGAGTCATAAAAAATCATCATTTTTGATTCGGCTAAAATTTTGTAGGAAGACAAGAGGACATTTCAGAAGAGTTATTCCGTTGAAATTTTGCTAATAATGCTAATGGAAAAGTAATTAGAAGGATTCCAGAATTCTATAATATGGGACTCTACCATGGTGAGTACACTAAGTTGTTTTTCGCTCTAAAATCTTCAAATTAAACTCGATTTAGGAACGGAGACCGGATTTGTGTTCCAATTTTATCACACTACACATACATAACAACAGAACTGAGAAATTCAACCAAAAATTTCAAGCGACAAAAAAATTTGACCAAAATGTACAGGGTTAAGTAAGGTACTTTTGGACCTTTCGCAATTAATTTCTATGAACTGGTGAGAGCTATGATGTTCTAGTATTTTTTTAAGAGTATAACTTGATGGTCCCTAAATCCTCAGCAAATTTGGCTATACTCGCATCAGCCATTTCCAAGAAAAAGGTGTCTGAATTTCCCAAAAACTGCAATTTCCAGCCACTTTTCAGAGTCATAAAAAATCATCATTTTTGATTCGGCTAAAATTTTGTAGGAAGACAAGAGGACATTTCAGAAGAGTTATTCCGTTGAAATTTGCTAATAATGCTAATGGAAAAGTAATTAGAAGGATTCCAGAATTCTATAATATGGGACTCTACCATGGTGAGTACACTAAGTTGTTTTTCGCTCTAAAATCTTTAAATTAAACTCGATTTAGGAACGGAGACCGGATTTGTGTTCCAATTTTATCACACTACACATACATAACAACAGAACTGAGAAATTCGAACAAAAATTTCAAGCGACAAAAAAATTTGACCAAAATGTACAGGGTTAAGTAAGGTACTTTTGGACCTTTCGCAATTAATTTCTATGAACTGGTGAGAGCTATGATGTTCTAGTATTTTTTAAGAGTATAACTTGATGGTCCCTAAATCCTCAGCAAATTTGGCTATACTCGCATCAGCCATTTCCAAGAAAAAGGTGTCTGAATTTCCCAAAAACTGCAATTTCCAGCCACTTTTCAGAGTCATAAAAAATCATCATTTTGATTCGGCTAAAATTTTGTAGGAAGACAAGAGGACATTTCAGAAGAGTTATTCCGTTGAAATTTTGCTAATAATGCTAATGGAAAAGTAATTAGAAGGATTCCAGAATTCTATAATATGGGACTCTACCATGGTGAGTACACTAAGTTGTTTTTCGCTCTAAAATCTTTAAATTAAACTCGATTAGGAACGGAGACCGGATTTGTGTTCCAATTTTATCACACTACACATACATAACAACAGAACTGAGAAATTCAACCAAAAATTTCGAGCGACAAAAAAATTTGACCAAAATGTACAGGGTGCTTTTGGGTGCTAAGGTACTTTTGGACCTTTCGCAATTAATTTCTATGAACTGGTGAGAGCTATGATGTTCTAGTATTTTTTTAAGAGTATAACTTGATGGTCCCTAAATCCTCAGCAAATTTGGCTATACTCGCATCAGCCATTTCCAAGAAAAAGGTGTCTGAATTTCCCAAAAACTGCAATTTCCAGCCACTTTTCAGAGTCATAAAAAATCATCATTTTTGATTCGGCTAAAATTTTGTAGGAAGACAAGAGGACATTTCAGAAGAGTTATTCCGTTGAAATTTTGCTAATAATGCTAATGGAAAAGTAATTAGAAGGATTCCAGAATTCTATAATATGGGACTCTACCATGGTGAGTACACTAAGTTGTTTTTCGCTCTAAAATCTTTAAATTAACTCGATTAGGAACGGAGACCGGATTTGTGTTCCAATTTTATCACACTACACATACATAACAACAGAACTGAGAAATTCGAACCAAAAATTTCAAGCGACAAAAAAATTTGACCAAAATGTACAGGGTTAACGTAAGGTACTTTTGGACCTTTCGCAATTAATTTCTATGAACTGGTGAGAGCTATGATGTTCTAGTATTTTTTAAGAGTATAACTTGATGGTCCCTAAATCCTCAGCAAATTTGGCTATACTCGCATCAGCCATTTCCAAGAAAAAGGTGTCTGAATTTCCCAAAAACTGCAATTTCCAGCCACTTTTCAGAGTCATAAAAAATCATCATTTTTGATTCGGCTAAAATTTTGTAGGAAGACAAGAGGACATTTCAGAAGAGTTATTCCGTTGAAATTTTGCTAATAATGCTAATGGAAAAGTATTAGAAGGATTCCAGAATTCTATAATATGGGACTCTACCATGGTGAGTACACCAAGTTGTTTTTCGCTCTAAAATCTTTAAATTAAACTCGATTTAGGAACGGAGACCGGATTTGTGTTCCAATTTTATCACACTACACATACATAACAACAGAACTGAGAATTCGACCAAAAATTTCGAGCAACAAAAAAATTTGACCAAAATGTACAGGGTTAACTAAGGTACTTTTGGACCTTTCGCAATTAATTTCTATGAACTGGTGAGAGCTATGATGTTCTAGTATTTTTTTATGTTTATAACTTTTGGATCTTCAAATCATTGGAAAGTTTCGTTAATATTGCTCTGGCAGTTGCCAAGAAAAACGTCGCTGATTTATCAAAAAATGGACATTTCCAGCAACTTTCCGAACGGTCTTTTCAATATCGACAATTGTCCCATTATGTTTGGATATTCAACAAGAAGAATTAATTCTAAGTAAGAAAATATATTTTTGGAAATTTTAAAACCAAAATTGACATCAGAAATCAAATTTGAAAAACGTAAAAAAGGCCAATAATCATTATTCTTGATTTGTCTAAAATTTAAAATATCTTAAAAACTTGATTCCATTGAAAATTCTCCAATTTTCTTGTCTTCGAAGTAATAAGGATTCTAACATTCTATTTAGGCCCCTATACCAAGTTGATTTTCGCTCTAAAATCTTCAAATGTAATTCTATTCTGCAACGGAGACCTGATTTGAGTTCTGAATGTATTACTCATCATTTATATACAACCAAAGAACCAAGAAACTCAACAGAAAGCTTTGTGACAGTTGAAAATGTATTGCCATAGCATGGTCCTGATGAATAGCGGCTGGTTTTAAGATGGCCTACCTACCAGTCATGTGCTGCTCGTGCCTCCTGGACTTCCTCTTCCTCCTCTTCCTCCTCTCTCTCTCCAGCTTCATCCTGTCCTCCACCTTGGATTGGAAGTACTGCCAACTGTGAAATGAGGTGATGATTAGTATATTATAGCACAGACGTAGATAAACTACCAAGACGGTTCAATCTTATTGGCTAAACCAGGATAAACCACACCTCCCTCCCCCTCGCCTGTGTCTGCCATTAGTACCTACTGAAGTGACTGCTCGTAGCAGCACAATCCAGCATGCCCGTATAGTACCGTCCAGCAGTCCGCATGGAGGGGGTTAGAAAGTGTTGACTGAGTAGTGGGGGTGAAGGAATGGACGTCAGGTTCATTTCAACATTGCGTGACATGTCTTGGTAGTATATCTTTGACTATGATCATATCACAGTACTTATGTTGTACCGCAATCACCTAATGAGATGGCTTTGCTAAAGTTACAAGTTTCTCGTGAAAGATTGGGACTTGTTTAAAATAGTTCAACACGTTTAAAACGGTTAAAACAAGAAATCAAGGAAAAGAGAAGAAAATACAGAAGGTATTGTGGGTGGAAAAGTTAATTGAATTGATTAATTACATATTTTATACAGTAATAAATTATTCATCGCATCAGGAGATGGCACTGCTTAACTGAATGTGAAGTTTCAATTGTCTGAGAGTAGGCAACTTATGCTACATACATGTGTTGCTGACATGTATTGATGAGATGGACAGACACATTATAGCATGCATATAGGCTTGAAATATTTCAGACATAAACCTAGCGTGTTTAGGCCGCTCCTGTTGAAAAAGAAGATTACTAATAGTTGAAAGTCAAGTTTTGAGGCCCCTTATCGTCTGTTGGCGTATTGAGGCCTTTTCCCACTCCCTCAAATGCAGCGAAGCCATGCCAGTATTAAACAAGAACCCCCCCCCCCCCCCCCCCCCCCTCTCCACACCAGCATGTGGACATCAATGATCTTGTAACCATATGCAGATTATTCAATTGGACTGACCGGTGTCTTTTATCGCCCTTGTGGTTGGTTCTCATTTTCGCTTGCGCGCAAGTCGTCCCACCGGTTATGGGCGCGCCATTCTCCCCGCGTCTCTTCTTCATTCTCTTGATCGTAGGCCGTCTCCGGCCTCTCACCATGGTCCAGTTTGGAGACAAATCTTTTTGATTTGAAGCCATACTTGGGGGTTACACATAGACGGTAATCAGCAAGTTTTTCCAGAGAAGCAAGTTTCAGGTAGCTGGCGACATGCATGCCAGAGGAATTCAAATTCAGAATCCAACTTGTGACCAGTTGTACACATTGCAGGTTCAATTACTTTACAATCCAACACTAATGGTGACTTATAACACAATATCTAACTGCTTATGACCTACGATTGGATATTATTGTCATATAAATAAAGATCTTCTCTATTATATTTATTGCTATGGAACTAGCCTGGCTATGATGAACATCACAGAAGTCAACCATAACCCTGAAACTAACATCCTAGTTCCACCCACTGACATCACTAGTATCCAATATTAGCGAATATTTTTCATCACGCTGAATTTTCCCCCTAGCAGATTAATAGGCTACATGAATGTTTCTTCAATTAGTGAAATTAACACGAGCATAAATAGGCCCATCCTCCTGCTGGCTTACTTTGTTCATTTCACTAGTCCTTGGAACAAACAGCATTAATTCCGTATGTCTGGATTCGTTTTCATCGAGTAATTATCTATTTACAGATTTATGATTTGTACACTGATCTAATAGAGTAGGGCAGTCAAATCAAATTTATAACTTTATTTCTCTCACTTGACACTTCCACATCTTTTACCACTTGTCTTAGATAACCTACATCTGGTATTTTCATACTGCGCATGTGTACTGCGCAACACGTGAAGTCCTACAATGGCCAGGCCACGATGCATTGATGGTTGCATATTGAGCCCGGCAAGCTCCGGTTATAAAATTATGACCAAAAATTAGGCATGAAGTTTTTTGTAAATTTAAACTTGAATAAAAACCTAATTTGAGACATTGTGAGCTCCATTCATCTATCCAGCCTAATAAACATTATGATAATACGTATTAAAACTCAGCCCAAGGCCCCAGAGGGATTTCACAAATATATGATCATAAACGTGGACATGCAAGTTTACAAAATTAACAAAGACACCATCTATGCGGAACAATTTTTTCAAATTCTAGCAGGTCAAATTTAATAATTAACAAAGTGGAAAGTCACCTTGTATGTAACTGAAGCAATCATAGTCTTGCCATTGTATTGTTCCTCCCGCGTACCGTTACATACAACTAATCCTTAACCTAGTGTGAATGTTTATGTGGCATTGCCTGGATTTTATAATCTACTTCGCCTCTGCATGGTGGTGAAGCAATCTGTTCTGACGGAAAGTCCCTGGCGATCGCTTATAAGTCTGTTGACAGTGAGTCTTACATGAGGGCTCAATGGTTTGTGAACACGTGAATGTGTCTCTCTTTTGAAGTTTTTAACTTCAGTTTTACACATTGAACATACAGTTTTGATCATAGTAAAATGCCTGTGTTGAAACATGGTATAGATTAACTATCACTCACTTTATTCATTTTCATGGTCCTGCTTCTTCCCTCGTTCTACATCAATAAGACTTAGGTCAATGAGATTTAGCTTTCAACAATGCACACTCTTATTTGAATACATATTCCTAGAGACTTTGCCCAAGTCTTGTTCTAGTTTTCTTAAATTATATTTATCTATTGAATAAAACCACTTTCCTAGCAAAGGGGAAACTTGACCTTCCATGTAATCTATTCCAGTGGGCAGCATCCAGTCTACTTTGTTTCGCACGTCTTACCGCTGCGTATTCCTCTCACCTCCACTAGAGGAGTTGCCCCTCGTACACCACACGTCTACGCTGCCTGTAGTTCCTCTCACCTCCACAGTAGGGAGTTGTGCCAATTTTTAAAATGGGCTCTACCAGGTGGTACACAAGTTTTTTTTTCCCTCTAAAATCTTTCAAATTAACTCGATTAGGAACGGAGACCGGATTTGTGTTCCAATTTTATCACACTACACATACATAACAACAGAACTGAGAAATTCGACCAAAAATTTCAAGCGACAAAAAAATTTGACCAAAATGTACAGGGTTAAGTAAGGTACTTTTGGACCTTTCGCAATTAATTTCTATGAACTGGTGAGAGCTATGATGTTCTAGTATTTTTTTAAGAGTATAACTTGATGGTCCCTAAATCCTCAGCAAATTTGGCTATACTCGCATCAGCCATTTCCAAGAAAAAGGTTGTTGAATTACCCAAAACTGCACTTTCCAGCCACTTTTCAGAGTCATAAAAAATCATCATTTTTGATTCGGCTAAATTTTGTAGGAAGACAAGAGGACATTTCAGAAGAGTTATTCCGTTGAAATTTTGCTAATAATGCTAATGGAAAAGTAATTAGAAGGATTCCAGAATTCTATAATATGGGACTCTACCATGGTGAGTACACTAAGTTGTTTTTTGCTCTAAAATCTTTAAATTAAACTCGATTTAGGAACGGAGACCGGATTTGTGTTCCAATTTTATCACACTACACATACATAACAACAGAACTGAGAAATTCGACCAAAAATTTCA
This sequence comes from Brachyptera putata, assembly GCA_907164805.1. Lineage (NCBI taxonomy): Eukaryota > Metazoa > Arthropoda > Insecta > Plecoptera > Taeniopterygidae > Brachyptera > Brachyptera putata. Next base: position 298,602 of record OU015465.1, read on the forward strand.
AGCGACAAAAAAATTTGACCAAAATGTACAGGGTTAAGTAAGGTACTTTGGACCTTTCGCAATTAATTTCTATGAACTGGTGAGAGCTATGATGTTCTAGTATTTTTTTAAGAGTATAACTTGATGGTCCCTAAATCCTCAGCAAATTTGGCTATACTCGCATCAGCCATTTCCAAGAAAAAGGTGTCTGAATTTCCCAAAAACTGCAATTTCCAGCCACTTTTCAGAGTCATAAAAAATCATCATTTTTGATTCGGCTAAAATTTTGTAGGAAGACAAGAGGACATTTCAGAAGAGTTATTCCGTTGAAATTTTGCTAATAATGCTAATGGAAAAGTAATTAGAAGGATTCCAGAATTCTATAATATGGGACTCTACCATGGTGAGTACACTAAGTTGTTTTTCGCTCTAAAATCTTTAAATTAAACTCGATTTAGGAACGGAGACCGGATTTGTGTTCCAATTTTATCACACTACACATACATAACAACAGAACTGAGAAATTCGACCAAAAATTTCAAGCGACAAAAAATTTGACCAAATGTACAGGGTTAAGTAAGGTACTTTTGGACCTTTCGCAATTAATTTCTATGAACTGGTGAGAGCTATGATGTTCTAGTATTTCTTTAAGAGTATAACTTGATGGTAATGAATCCTCGGCAAATTTGGCTATACTCGCATCGGCCATTTCCAAGAAAAAGGTGTCTGAATTTCCCAAAAACTGCAATTTCCAGCCACTTTTCAGAGTCATAAAAAATCATCATTTTTGATTCGGCTTAAAATTTTGTAGGAAGACAAGAGGACATTTCAGAAGAGTTATTCCGTTGAAATTTTGCTAATAATGCTAATGGAAAAGTAATTAGAAGGATTCCAGAATTCTATAATATGGGACTCTACCATGGTGAGTACACTAAGTTGTTTTTCGCTCTAAAATCTTTAAATTGAACTCGATCTAGGAACGGAGACCGGATTTGTGTTCCAATTTTATCACACTACACATACATAACAACAGAACTGAGAAATTCGACCAAAAATTTCAAGCGACAAAAAAATTTGACCAAAATGTACAGGGTTAAGTAAGGTACTTTTGGACCTTTCGCAATTAATTTCTATGAACTGGTGAGAGCTATGATGTTCTAGTATTTTTTTAAGAGTATAACTTGATGGTCCCTAAATCCTCAGCAAATTTGGCTATACTCGCATCAGCCATTTCCAAGAAAAAGGTGTCTGAATTTCCCAAAAACTGCAATTTCCAGCCACTTTTCAGAGTCATAAAAATCATCATTTTTGATTCGGCTAAAATTTTGTAGGAAGACAAGAGGACATTTCAGAAGAGTTATTCCGTTGAAAGTTCGCTAATAATGCTAATGGAAAAGTAATTAGAAGGATTCCAGAATTCTATAATATGGGACTCTACCATGGTGAGTACACCAAGTTGTTTTTCGCTCTAAATCTTTAAATTAAACTCGATTTAGGAACGGAGACCGGATTTGTGTTCCAATTTTATCACACTACACATACATAACAACAGAACTGAGAAATTCGACCAAAAATTTCAAGCGACAAAAAAATTTGACCAAAATGTACAGGGTTAACTAAGGTACTTTTGGACCTTTCGCAATTAATTTCTATGAACTGGTGAGAGCTATGATGTTCTAGTATTTTTTTATGTTTATAACTTTGGGATCTTTAAATCATTGGAAAGTTTCGTTAATATTGCTCTGGCAGTTGCCAAGAAAAACGTCGCTGATTTATCAAAAAATGGACATTTCCAGCCAACTTTCAGAACGGTCTTTTTCAATATCGACAATTGTCCCATTATGTTTGGATATTCAACAAGAAGAATTAATTCTAAGTAAGAAAATATATTTTTGGAAATTTTAAAACCAAAATTGACATCAGAAATCAAATTTGAAAAACGTAAAAAAAGGCCAAAAATCATTATTCTTGATTTGTCTAAAATTTAAAATATCTTAAAAACTTGATTCCATTGAAAATTCTCCAATTTTCTTGTCTTTGAAGTAATAAGGATTCTAACATTCCATTTAGGCCCCTATACCAAGTTGATTTTCGCTCTAAAATCTTCAAATGTAATTCTATTCTGCAACGGAGACCTGATTTGAGTTCTGAATGTATTACTCATCATTTATATACAACCAAAGAACCAAGAAACTCAAGAGAAAGCTTTGTGACACTTGAAAATGTATTGCCATAGCGATGGTCTGATGAATAGCGGCTGGTTTTAAGATGGCCTACCTACCAGTCATGTCTGCTCGTGCCTCCTGGACTTCCTCTTCCTCCTCTTCCTCCTCTCTCTCTCCAGCTTCCATCCTGTCTCCACACCTTGGATTGGAAGTACTGCCAACTGTGAAATGAGGTGATGATTAGTATATTATAGCACAGACGTAGATAAACTACCAAGACGGTTCAATCTTATGGCTAAACCAGGATAAACCACACCTCCCTCCCCCTCGCCTGTGTCTGCCATTAGTACCTACTGAAGTGACTGCTCGGTAGCAGCACAATCCAGCATGCCCGTAGTACCGTCCAGCAGTCCGCATGGAGGGGGTTAGAAAGTGTTGACTGAGTAGTGGGGGTGAAAGTGGACGTCAGGTTCATTTCAACATTGCGTGACATGTCTTGGTAGTATATCTTTTGACTATGATCATATCACATACTTATGTTGTACCGCAATCACCTAATGAGATGGCTTTGCTAAAGTTACAAGTTTCTCGTTGAAAGATTGGGACTTGTTTAAAATAGTTCAACACGTTTAAAACGGTTAAAACAAGAAAATCAAGGAAAAGAGAAGAAAATACAGAAGGTATTGTTGGGTGGAAAAGTTAATTGAATTGATTAATTACATATTTTATACAGTAATAAATTATTCATCGCATCATGAGGATGGCACTGCTTAACTGAATGTGAAGTTTCAATTGTCTGAGAGGTAGGCAACTTATGCTACATACATGTGTTGCTGACATGTATTGATGAGATGTACAGACACATATAGCATGCATATATGGGCTTGAAATATTTCAGAAATAAACCTAGCGTGTTGAAAGGCAGCTTCCGTTGAAAGAAGAAGATTAAGAATAGTTGAAAGTCAAGTTTTTGAGGCCCATTATCGTCTGTGGGGCGTATTGAGGACTTTTCCCACGCCCTCAAAGGCACAGGAAGCAATGCCAGTATTAAACAAGAACCCCCCCCCCCCCCCCCCTCTCCACACCAGCATGTGGACTCATGATCTTTGTAACAATATGCAGATTAATTCAATTGGACTGACCGGTGTCTGTTATCGCCCTTGTGTTGGTTCTCATTCGCTTGCCTCAAGTCGTCCCCACGGTGATGTCGGCGCCATTCTCCGCGTCCTCTTCTTCATTCTCTTGATCGTAGCCGTCTCCTGCTCTCACCATGGTCCAGTTTGAGACAAATCTTGTGATTGAAGCCATAACTGTAACATAGACGTAATCAGCGTTTCAGAGAAGCAAGTTTCAGGTAGCTGGCGACATGCATGCCAGAGGAATTCAAATCAAGAATCCAACTTGTGACCATGTTGTACACATTGCATGTTCAATTACTTTAGCAGCCAACAATAATGGTGACATTATAACACAAGATCTAACTGCTATTGACCTACGGATTGATATTATTGTCATAGAATAAAGATCTTCTCTATTATATGTTATTGCTATGGAAAATAGCCTGGCTATGATGAACATCAACAGAAGTCAACCCTAACCTGAAACTAAACTAAGCCCTAGTTCACCCTGACTGACAGCACTATTATCACAATATGTCTAGCGAAATATTTTCATCACGCTGAATTTCCCAATAGCAGATTAATAGGCCTACATGATGTTCTTCATTAGTGAAATTAACACAGAAGCATAAATAGGCCCATGCCTCCTGCCTCGGCTTACCTTTGTTCATTTCACTAGTCTTGGAACAAACAGCATTAATTCGTATGTCTTGGAGTTCGTTCATCGAGTAATTATCTATTTAACAAGATATATGAATTTGTACACTGATCTAATATTGAGTAGGGCAGTCAAATCAAATTTATAACTTATATTTCTCACTTGACACTTCACAATCTTTTACCACTTGTCTTAGATAAGCCTACATCTGGTATTTTCACTGCGCATGTGTACTGCGCAACACGTGGAGTCCATAACAATGGCCAGGCCACGATGCATTGAGGGTTGCATATTGAGCCAGGCAGCTCAGGGTTAATAAAAATTATGGACCAAAAATTAGGCATGAAGTGTTTTTTAAATTTAAACTTGAATAAAAACATAATTGAGAAATTGTGATTCTCAATGCATCTAGCCAGGCCTAATAAAAATGATGGATAAAATAAGTTTTAAAACTCAGTCCAAAGGCCAGAGGGATTTCACAAATATAATGATCATAAAACTTGGACATGCAAGTTACAAAATTAACAAATACACCATCTGATGCGAACAATTTTTTCAAAAATTCTAGCAGGTCAAATTTAATAATTAACAAAGTGGAAAGATCACTTGTATGTAACTGAAGCAATCAATATTCTTGCCATTGATTGTGCCCTCACCGCGTACCGTTACATACAAATAATACGTAACCTAGTGTGAATGTTTATTGTGGATTGCCTGGATTTTATAAGCTACTTCTCTGCATGGTGTGAAGCAATCTGTTCTGACGGAAAGTCCCTGCGATCGCTTATAAGTCATGTTGACAGTGAAGATCTTACATGATGGCCAATGGTTTGTTGAACACTGCATGTTTCATCTCTTTTGAAGTTTTTAAACTTCAGTTTACACATTGAAACATACAGTTTTGATCAGAGTAAAATTCTGTGTTGAAACATGGTATTAGATTATACTATCACTCACTTTATTCAATTTTCATGGTCCATGCTTCTTCCCTCGTTTTCTACATTACAATAAGATCATATTTAAATGAGATTTTGTGCATTTCAACCAATTCATCACTCTTAGTTTGAATACATATTCCGAGAGACTTTGCAAGTCTTGTTCTAGTTTCTTAAATTATATTTATCTATTGAATAAAACAACTTTCCTAGCAAAGGGAAACTTGACCTTCAATTGTAAATCTATTCCAGTGGTCAGCATCCAGTCTACTTTGTTAGTCACACGTCTTACCGCTGCCTGTAGTTCCTCTCACCTCCACTAGAGGGAGTTGCCCCTCGTCACCACGTCTTACCGCTGCCTGTAGTTCCTCTCACCTCCACTAGAGGGAGTTGCCCCTCGTCACCACGTCTTACCGCTGCCTGTAGTTCCTCTCACCTCCACTAGAGGGAGTTGCCCCTCGTCACCACTGTTCACACGTCTTACCGCTGCCTGTAGTTCCTCTCACCTCCACTAGAGGGAGCTGACCCTCGTCACCACTGTTGCCAACTAACACGTCTTAACGTGTCCACATTGCCAGCCAGTGCTTACATCTTCCCCTATTTGATATTTTTCATTCAATTCAACTAATAATGTTTTAGAATCAACTTTTGATGTACTTGTTTCCTTGAAATTACAACGAACATTCATCGACCTGGCAAAACTACGAGAACTAATTTCAGTTTGCTTTATTTGACATGAAGTGAAGTATTAATACGAGTTGACTGGTTATTGTTACTATTGGCTTTGATGAGGCATAAACTCAGACCTAGCAGTCTAACGCCTGTTAATGCCAGGTTCCTTTTAATACCAATGTCTTAAATTAGCCTTATTTCCATACAATATCAATCAGGAATGTATATTCTAAGGAGAAGGAAGGGTAGGTTTTGTCACGTCTTTAAAGCTCAGACCAACTCTACTGGTTGGGAGGAAGTGATCAACAGGGGGTGGCAGAGAGTAGAGGGGAGGAAGTAGACAGGGTATACACACAGGTGCGTCAGAACAGATTCCCCTTCTTCAGTCTTTAGCTTAACAATCTTTAACTACTGATTTAAAGATCTATAAGTCTCTATAGATTGTTAATATCTAAAGTGTGATTCCCTTTCCTATTTTAAGGATTATGGTCTTTAGGGAGGTCGTTAATTGATATTTCCTTATAGATCCACAGGACCCCTATCGTTAAGTCTTTAAAGACTGCATAAAATGGCGTTCACGTTACATTTCGAAAAAATGATTAATTAATATTAAATAACACGAACATTTCACAACTTGGTAAACGGCTTTGGATTATAGTGGATAGATTAAGGGATTAAAAGGAGTAACTAATTACGAAACAATGTAGTTTTTAACCTGTTTCTTCAATACTGAAAGTGGGATGTGGACGAAACCTTATCTCCGTCCTTCTGTCAGTTGATTGTGTCTATTTTCATTTACCCTCCTTGGACTACGTTTAGGCTAGTCTACACTCTTCAAAACTGAATGAGTAAATAACTATGAATGATTTCCATTTTGAATGTAACAAAGAAAATATAACTGTCAACAATGAAATAAAAGAAGTTGACACTGACTAGAGCTCCAGTGCCTTCTAGATAGAGAGCATCTATCAATCTTGTCTAGGCTCTCTGGATTCGAATAGAAAATACGATTTTTCTATTGGCTCATAATGTTGAAGATTGTATAATATTGTAAAGATCTCTAACGTTAAAGACTGGACAACGGGAATCGACCTATAGGGATCTAGTCTTTAACACTAACGATATGAATTGTTGATAGTTGAAGATTGTTAAGTTGGGGATTGAGAACGGATTCATCCAGAGGACCACGAGGAACTGACTGGTATGAGCTCGAGGGGAAACAAGAAATGCAAGGAAATTAACAATTTCAAGAAAGTGTTGTACAAATAGACATGGAAATTAACTCCACCATGCATTCAGCATATCTGCAAGAGACATAAACATATATAATTATTGTGAAACCAGCGTTCCCCAATCACTGCCGAGGATGAGGAACTGGAAGGGCACCACAAGGGCGATCTCATCAACTCAAACACAATACGATGAAAGTAGATTGATTGCTTTCATTATTTATAAATTTGGTGGGATCGATAAGCAAACAATAATGAATAATAATAAATGACTGGTATGTACAGTGTCATGTGGTCTAGCCGCTAGCGCGCGGTCAGGCTGAGTCTTGAAGCCAGGAGCAACAGGCTGAAGCTCGCCATGATGAACACTCCCGCGGGGATCGAGGACAGCACGTTGCGCTCCTTATCTGCCGGCACGACAAATCACACACTTTCAACACGCGCAGTGGACAGAACAGTTCCAGACGGTTTGGCGGGATAACAGTTCATTAGTGAGAACTTCGGAATAACTAGCAAAACGCAATGTATGCGTTGTTAGACGAGCGGATAGTAATAAAATTGGTAAAAACTGCTTCGAGTGGTACCAATTTAGCACATTTTATGTTTTTCCTTCAAAATGGCTGACCCGATCAAGCTGAAAATTTCCAGAAATGTGTATCAAAATGTAATTAAACTTCACGCAACATTTCATTTATTTAGAAAATGAAAACATTTTCTTTTTTTACGCTTTGTTATTCTAATGGGTCATGCATATTGCCTACAACAAGGGGCACACTAGTACCTGGTCATGCATATTGCCTACAACAAGGGGCACACTAGTACCTGGTCATGCATATTGCCTACAACAAGGGGCACACTAGTACCTGGCCATGCATATTGCCTACAACAAGGTGCACACCAGTACCTGGTCATGCATATTGCCTACAACAAGGGGCACACCAGTACCTGGTCATGCATATTGCCTACAACAAGGTGCACACCAGTACCTGGTCATGCATATTGCCTACCACAAGGGGCACACTAGTACCTGGTCATGCATATTGCCTACAACAAGGGGCACACTAGTACCTGGTCATGCATATTGCCTACAACAAGGTGCACACTATTACCTGGTCATGCATATTGCCTACAACAAGGTGCACACCAGTACCTGGTCATGCATATTGCCTACAACAAGGGGCACACTAGTACCTGGTCATGCATATTGCCTACAACAAGGGGCACACTAGTACCTGGCCATGCATATTGCCTACAACAAGGTGCACACTTTTACCTGGTCACGCATATTGCCTACAACAAGGGGCACACCAGTACCTGGTCATGCATATTGCCTACAACAAGGTGCACACCAGTACCTGGTCATGCATATTGCCTACAACAAGGGGCACACTTGTACCTGGTCATGCATATTGCCTACAACAAGGGGCACACTAGTACCTGGTCATGCATATTGCCTACAACAAGGGGCACACTAGTACCTGGTCATGCATATTGCCTACAACAAGGGGCACACTAGTACCTGGTCATGCATATTGCCTACAACAAGGGGCACACTAGTACCTGGTCATGCATATTGCCTACAACAAGGGGCACACTAGTACCTGGTCATGCATATTGCCTACCACAAGGGGCACACTAGTACCTGGTCATGCATATTGCCTACCACAAGGGGCACACTAGTACCTGGCCATGCATATTGCCTACAACAAGGGGCACACTAGTACCTGGCCATGCATATTGCCTACAACAAGGGGCACCGTGCACACATGCAGCAAGAGTAGAACCTTACCGTCGGCAAAGGGAAACAGTGACAATGTTCGTGATATTTGAGAGAAGTATTTAGCCGACAGACCTTCCTTGGCAACAAATACACCGGAAACGAAACAATTACATTACATGTTGGAAATAATACTTGAATCTACATACAAGTACACATTGAATCAATTGCCCAACATTCTCTATTCATCTAATTGTATTTACTGTATTCATCTATAGTTTTGCATGAAGTCTTCTCCTTGGAGTGAGAACAACCTGTAGCTACAACAGAATGTTGTATTAGATGGCGGTGCATTCCTGTACAGAAGACCCAGACTAAAACGTCACTAATATACGGTTTCAGCGACATTTATGAAATAGCACCGAACAAAAATCTATCAATGTGTATCAAGAGGAAACCCACCCACAGCGTAACATTTTCACTGTCAACGTAAGATATAAACGATCGAAGCGGCTTTCCGTCTGAGCGTATTGTAGTGCAACTGGTTTCTGTAAGCTGCGAGGTAAATATCGAGTGTTACTGTTGACATACAACTGATCTTGAAACCTGCGTTATTATAACATTCGACTCGTTAGTATTTTCTACAAATATTGTCTGCATATTGTCTACATAAAGGAGTACGGTAACAAAAGTAGACAAGCTGAGAAGCACCGATATTAGGAAGTCATTAGGCGTGAGAAGACTTACAGAGAACGTCTGAGGTGGTTCGGGCGCATCAAGAGAATGGACATGGACAGGATTCCGAGAAGAGAAGAGTAGGAAGACCGCGAGTGAAGAGGACGTGCAAGAGAGGGGAGGAGGTGATCAGTGACAGACAGTGGGAGGACAGAGAGTTGTGCAGGAAGCTGGTGGTAACGAAGGAAGAAGATGAAACGCCAGGCGTGGCTAGCCCCAGATATGGTGGGACAACACCCTCTGACTCAATCATGTGGAAACAGAGTCTGATTATTATTACTATTGTCTCCATCTTGTGATGTATTTGTTAGGATTGCATCTGGCAGTGTTCAAGTCCTAAGCTCATTACGTGTGAGGACTCCCCCGGCGGGAGCTCACAGCTGGCCCGGGTCTATCTGTACGGGACGAGTCGCTGCTTGCTCATACACACCTGTGATTGTCTTCGAGGGTATCTCCGGCTGCCAGTTGAGGCTCCTCGCTATCGCCATCTTCCACCGGGAATAGCGCATGTCTCGAACTGGAAACAACACAGAGCGGTGAGATACCGCGTTCATATCTTCTCACCACGCTCCCAAATACTCAATGTTATATTCATGTTAAAATGTATAGTTTTAAACATATACGCCTGACAATTATGTGAGATGAGATAAATAGTCTGTTTTTTACACCATCTTGAAGGTACTGAAAATATCTGTGTTTCCTTGTTTTCACAATTTCGATATTTCAATATAGTATACGGGAGGAGTGGGAAGATTCTCATTTACAATGGTTACTACATACCTATTTCAACATATGGAGCAGTTACATGGTCTATGAACTGGAGAGAAGAAAGAAAAATGGAGGCGGCAGAAATGAAGTTTGTGAGGAGCGTAGCAGGAGTGTCAAAGTTGGAGAAGAAGAGAAGTAGAAATATAAGGAACGAAGTGGGAGTGGAGAAGTTATCATCTTAAATGGAACGGGAGAGACTTGGGTGGTACGGGCATATGCGACGAATGGAAGAGGAGAGAATACCGAGAGCAATGTTCGAGATAGCAGAAAACAATGGAGCTGAGAGAAGAGTAGGTGACCAAGAGAGAGGTGGCAGGAGGGAGTAAGGTGTGGGGTAGTCAACCGAGGAGAAATATGGGAGGAAGTGCTAGATGAGAGATGGTGGGAAGATAGAGAAAAGTGGAGGGAACTCATAGGAAGAAAAGACGAAGGAGAGGATAGTAGTAGTGAAGAAGAGAGAGAAGAAGTCGGACCTGGCAGGAACCAACTGCCCTAGAAGAAGTGGTGGGAACACCCCCAGCACAATCCAATTGGTCATCTGGGTTTTGAGGAATATACATATCTAAGCAGCGTGCATGCACCCGCTCAAGCCCCCGACGAGTGTGGTTCTCACCATCTTCAGATATGGCCGGCCTGAAAGTGTCGCTGGGCACCGAGTGTATGCTGGGCAGGTCCCAGACCCCGATCCCCTCCGCGCAGCCGGCGGCCATGGCTGCTCCGAGAGCCGTCGCTTCCGTCATCAGCGGGCGCACTGCGGGCAAGTCAGACACGCGTTACAAGGCACGGACACAAAAACAGAACAAGAGCTAGGGGTAACTTCGGGCAACCGAGAACCCGTTCTGAAACAGAGAATCGATTCCTTCTCTGATGATTATTGTATTTATTCACGAGTTGGTTTGAGTTATTATGTATAATTAATGGATGTTTTTCAAGTGTGTTGTTGCAATATAAATTGTATAGATATAATATACTAGTTCACGCATGCATTATTTATTTGTCTTTTCTCCTCCATGCGCAGTAAAACTCAAAACGTGAAGGAGAAAGACATGAGCATAAGTTTCGGATACAGGAAATTTGCCGAAGATTACCGAATGGTATGATGATGCTTAAAAACAAGAAATAGACTCGCGCCAATGTAAGAGAGTGTCTAGATGAAAGTTTACTCTCATTTTCGACCAAGAATCGGTTATCCGGTTCTGATTTTTTGGAACCGAAGTCATCCCTAATATACATGTAAGGATTTAATAGAACATATAAGTTTATTGGCTTTGAGAGGATCAATTGCCATATTACGAAATCATTATACGGTCAACATATCATTTGATTTTCTATTCATACTTTGGTGTTATAGATTTATATTCACATTTGTTCTTTTGTTTTACCCTTATTACTTTCACATTACTAATTCTTTCTCTAATTTTCTTTAAAATAATGCAGTGTTTTTATACATTTTGTTATGCTGTGTCCGTGTGGCAACCGTTTTGGCGGCAATGTTTTATAGATAAAAACTCTCTCTATATATATAGGGGCCTACATATATATGATTATTCCAAGAGCTGATTGTACCAAATGATGAGTATTGAATGTCCACCAGTCGTCTTACAGAAATGTTCCCGCCTTACTCTTTCATTGGATAATTTTTGAAGTAAACACTAAACATGTATCGATATCATTGGGATAATCGATTATATTGATAATTAAAACACATTCGATCATCATATCAAACACGTGATTATCGATACGTATCGACATATCAACTAGTAGAAAGACCGGTTCTGCAGCTTGTGGCCCTCACCGACTGGGATGCCGCACAAGTCTGCCTGCAGCTGCATGATGGAGCTGTTGGCCGTCATGCCCCCGTCCACCAGCAGTCTGGTCAGCGGGATCCCACAGTCCTTGTTCATGGCCTCCAGGATGTCCCGGGTCTGGAAGCACACGGCCTCCATCGTCGCACGCACGATCTGGCCCTTGGACGTCTCCTCCGTCAGGCCGCAGATCACGCTGGAACCAAACCATACCACCTCGCTCACATGGAAACTATTACACATTAGGACGGCTTTTTCCTCGTTCATACGAAAATGAGTTCTAGACATTTCACCGTATCAAATTTAGTCATGTGATCGTCAAAATATTCAATTGTATTTATTTATCATGTCTTATTGAGGCCAACAAAGGCGAAGTTCCGTCGTAAATGACCGCTCATCCACTGACCTATTTAAAACACAATATAATTGAAAACCGGGTGGCTAATACACTGAACTGTCTTTTAGGTGACCTGGGTTTGATTCCCGCCATGGTCAACCATCGTCGTCGTTCAGGTCAACACTGGGATAGCTCCTTAACAACAGGCCACGACCGACTCCTTCCCTTTATCCAAAAACACATAATAAAATAACCTTTAATCTTGCATAACATTCACCGATGCCAACACAGTGAAACCTCTATGCATCGTTCCCAGATCCATCGTTTTCCTGCTTGTATCAATCATTTTTTCTCACCCCACTCACATATAATCAATTCCTGCATGGATGGTTTTATTTTGCTGGTCCCTTGAACAACGATGGATAGAGGTTTCCCTGTAGATCGTAGATCATCAGTAGAGTGCGTCGTTAAACCCAGTAAAGGTGAAAGCTGTTGTGGTTACCTGCGAGCGTCTTTCCTCCAGTAGGGCGCGTAGAGGCCGGAGAAGGCCGGCACGAAGTAGACCTCCCCGCTGGCAGGCAGGTCCCGCACCAGCTGCTCGCTGTCCCCCACGTGCTCCAGCAGGCCCAGGTTCCCGCGCAGCCAGCGGAACGCAGCGCCCGCGATCGCCACCGAGCCCTCCAGCGCGTACACCGGAGCCGCACACTTGCCTACCAGCCGACCACAACGATTACACGCTAGACACGACACGGGTCATTGTGTCTTACTCGGTGCCAACTGGTGGGTTAGTTGGCCAGGGTTGGTGTCCTAACCTTAAAGATGGCTGACTGTGATCAATGTCCGTGTCATCTCATAATGTTAGGACTGTTTTATTTCATTTTAGGCTAACAATTTTATTTGCCAGGCACCGTTTGCAATAGATTTAATGTTTATCTATTAGAAAACACCATTTTCAGGATCAAATTTGCACAATTAGGGATGGTACCGAGTAGGACAAATGTACCACAAAATGACTTGGATGAATAGGCTGGTATCGATTATCGATTATATCGATACACTGATACTAAAAACACATTCGATTATCATATCAAACAAGTGATTATCGATACATATCGAATATCAACTGGCACCAGCTAGGACTGTGTGAATGTGACGTACCCATGCGGTAGGCTACGGTTGTCAGAAGGCCGTGGTTCGACTGCACCATCTGCAACAATACATGAGACAGCATGTGAACATGAATGTCTGTGACGTGATTTATACCGAGATGTCGTAATGCAGTTCAGTTCATGTCGATTGATGTGAAATACAGACTGTGTAATGCTCAATTTTAAAAGCATTTTATCATCTGCGACTTATTTTTCGACATTTACTTTTTATTATTATATCCAGGCCTAGATATCATCTAAATCTATGATGTCTGTAGAATGTGCTCTGTGTTTTATATTGCATTGCCTTGTCGGTACAGCGAAACCTCTTTCCATCGTTCTTCAAGGGACCAGGAAAACGATCCATCCAGGAAAATTCAACTGTGATTGTAATGTGAGTGGGGTGATAAAAATGAATGATAGAAGCAGGAAAACGATGGATCCGGGAACGATGCATGGAGGTTTCACTGCAGCAAGGTTTCATGAGGAGGTTGTATTTTGACTATATGCATTAATAACGATGAACGGAACTCTTCTAGAGTAGGGAGGTTTTCAGGCTGGATAGGACGGCCGCGTGACAGGTTGAGTTGGTTACGTGTGAGGGTAGTTTATTGCAAAGGTGAAGTGGGCTGTGTGTGAAGACTGAAGAGAGTGCGGTTATGGGTTATACCTCGCTCACTGTACAGAATTGAACTACAGTTAACTGATAACGTTACTTGAGTTATAATATCAACGGAACTTGGTTACTAATTGACTCTAGTTGCGTCTTAACCAAGTTTCTAGAACTCAGCCTTCTAATCCATACTAAGTTCTGTTTAGGAGGCTATGAAATGACGTCACTAACGACAGTCAAGTCAGAGGTATGTGAACAGAGTTCTCCACCCACTCACTCCTAACTGCAGTTAATGTAACTAGCGTCAGGTTCTGTAATGTGCACGAGGTATTAGGGTGCGGAGCGTTACTCACGGAGGTGCCGGTGTTGTAGAGCAGGAAGCAGCCGGTGCCGTACGTGTTCTTGGCCTGGCCTTGCTGGAAGCACATCTGGCCCACGAGCGCAGACTGCTGGTCACCTAAACACTGGACCAGGAACACACGCTTACACTTGTGCCAACATCTCATTCACTTCTCATTTACAATGGTTACTACATACCTATTTCAACATATGGAGCAGCTACATGGTCTATGAACTGGAGAGAAGAAAGAAAAATGGAGGCAGCAGAAATGAAGTTTGTGAGGAGCGTAGCAGGAGTGTCAAAGTTGGAGAAGAAGAGAAGTAGAAATATAAGGAACGAAGTGGGAGTGGAGAAGTTATCATCTTAAATGGAACGGGAGAGACTTGGGTGGTACGGGCATATGCGACGAATGGAAGAGGAGAGAATACCGAGAGCAATGTTCGAGATAGCAGAAAACAATGGAGCTGAGAGAAGAGTAGGAAGACCAAGAGAGAGGTGGCAGGAGGGAGTAAGGTGTGGGGTAGTCAAGCGAGGAGGAAGTGCTAGATGAGAGATGGTGGGAGGGAACTCGTAAGAAGAAAAGACAAAGGAGAGGATAGTAGTAGCAGTGAAGAAGAGCGAGAAGAAGTCGGAACTGGCAGGAACCGACTGCCCTAGAAGAAGTGGTGGGAACACCCCCGGCACAATCTAATTGCTTATCTGGGTTTTGAGAAATATAATATAATATATTTGATGGCCTGTATTTTATAGCCAGCTATTGAAAACAGGGACTGAAAGCTCTAGATCAACAACCAAGGGAGTGCTGGTAGTGGCAGTAGTAGTTCTTTTATTTAGCAATACATGCTATTTTCACCTAAAGTTACATTACACTGAAGCTACAAAGTAATACAGGTACAATAACAATCAAATTTATAATGAAAGAATAGACAAAGATAAAATGTTATCATTTATAAAATCAATTTTAAAATTAAACTAAATTAGTCATCAATCAAGTCCCAAAACTGCATCCTCTCGTTGGGATTTGTCAACAACTTTCTGTGCTTTATTATTTTACAACAATCCCGTCTAAACTTGATTGTCGCAATTTCTTATATCTATTGGTATTCCCGTAGGTAAGGTTGGGTGTAAGAGCGGTCAGCTGACTGAACCTCGCCCTTGAATCAAGACTTTCTTTCAAGGCGTAACTTACTCACCCCGGATATAGGAACACCGTGCAGCGGACCGTCCGCTAGATATCCATAGATCTCCGACGAACTTCTGATCTCTGGTAAAATATGCATTGGAATGTCAAAGAATCTGGAACAAAAATCAATTCACAATACTAGATATACCAGTAATAAGAGAATTATGACCGTCTGGTTAGATGACCGTTTTTGAGAAATATCATCACAAAGTTGCTAAAAACCTCATAACATTAGGCTGGGTGAAAAAATTTGGAAAATAAAATCTCTTCAAAAGAATTCAAATTTTCTCTGAATGTAAAGAGAACAATGATACACACTATTCCAGATATGTATGCAATTGGTACAAGCCATTTTGAAGAAGAATTTAATAAACCGTTACTATTCAATGTACGTCCTTCACGGTTTCTGCCACCCAACTACTGATGAGTATATTTACATGGCTCCAATAATCTTACCTTCCCATTTCCACCTTCTAACCCTACCTGTAACCCTTCTAACTGCAATCCTTTGGACCCTTTCCACATCCCTAATCTCACCTAATCTATAAGGAACATGAATGAACAGTCTTGTAAGAGTGACGTAAGTGAGTGAGGTTACTTGCAGAGCGCCGGGTCCCAGCTCAGGGTAGAGATGTTCATCAGCATGGTCCTGGAGGCGTTGGTCACGTCCGTCATGTGCAGGCCCCCGTCCGGGCCTCCCGTCAGGTTCTACAAACAACACACGTCACACCATATCACCTCACCGAGATCATTCATCAAGTATTCATCCCTATATTATTTACCGCTATAATTAACCGGGAGCCCAAAGAATCTCCATCATTCTGCAACCACCAGGAGCATGATATCCAACTAATTGCTTGGCTTAAGACTTTCTACGTTATTATTACTATGTATTGTTATACCCTATAGTTGTAAATAAAATATTGGCCTAATACATATGTCCGGCCCGACAGTTCTACCAGCAGCGTCGTCTGTCCCCGCACTCACCCATATGAGCCAGGAGTCGACGGTGCCGAAGCAGCAGCGCTTGTCCTCGACGGCCAGCCTGACCCGCGGCACGTTGTCCATGAGCCACTTGAGCTTGAGGGCGCTGAAGTACGTGCTGATGGGCAGCCCACACAGCGGCTTCAGGTAGTCCTGGTTCTTGTCCCGGATCTTGCCCAGCACCTGGTCCACCGTGTCCGTGTTCCGCACGTCCAGCCACACTGGAACAAGGCACTCCTTTCAACTACACTGCCAGCTAGCGGAGACCTTTCAACTGAAGCGGGATGTTGGTACGCATCGCTGCATTGGATACACCAAGTGGTGACTTCAACAGGATTTATCGTATAATGTAAAGAAGGTGTATTGACTCTCATACTATAACACAGCAGGTATTTGTGCTTTCTTGGGGACAAAGCAGAGCCAACAGTCCAGGTTGCCTGGCGTGATGATAAATCGCGACAGGCAAAAATATAATTCAATGATAATTGAATTGAAAATATAACTAAATGAATGTCATTCACACACAATACATGTGTAGCTGTGTTTATATTAGGTTTAACGACGCACTGTTATGATAACTGAGATCTATTGACGTCGGATGGATGATTAATGAGATGATGGGATGATGAGATGAAGGTTCTTGGGTAATGGGGAAGAAGCGGTCATGGCTGACTTATTGTAGGAACCATCCCGGCATTAGCCTAGACTACAGAGGGAAACCATGAAAAACCCCTGTAAAGATGGTCGGTGGCGGGGATCGAACTGGGTTCGTAATTCCCCTCGTCTCCCGGATCACATGAAGCGAGCGCGTTAACCACTGCGCTACATGTAGCTGTGTTAATTGCTGATTGTTACCAATCGCTTGCCTAGACAGCAGAGCGCGAACTTTCAACACAGGTTCAAGGTAGATGGACAATACAACAGGCGTTGACCGCATGTCTAGCAGGTACTTACGTATGGCGTTGTGTAGAGGTTTGCCCGTGCGCGGGTCCCACACGATGGTGGACTCCCGCTGGTTGGTGATGCCCGTGGCCACGATGTCGGCCGGGTCGATGTCCAGCTTCCTGAGGTTCTCGATGCTCTTCTCGATGCACTCGGTGACGGCCGCCAGGATGTCCAGCGGGTCTTGCTCCACCCAGCCTTCTCTCGGGCATTGCTGCGCGATCTCCTTCTGGTGGTACGTCAGCACCTCGGCTGTCTGCGCCGCAAACACCTGGACGCAGACCAGTCAAACACATCATAAATACCTCCATGTTTCAAATGAATTAATATGACAAATAATTCAAATAGGGTTACCAATAATTGCAGTTTCAGATCTATCGATTCAGTAGTTTTTGATATATATATTTCTCAAAACCCAGATAACCAATTAGATTGGGCCAGGGGGTGTTTCCACCACTTCTTCTAGGGCAGTCTTCTTATCAGTCGGTTCCTGCCAGTTCCGACTTCTTCTTCCTCTTCTTCACTACTACTACTAGTATTTTGATGAAAATAATAATAATTAGGAACTGATGTTAGTCGTATCAAATATCTACATGAAATAAGCCCAAAGCAGGGTCACAAAGAGACGCAATACCAATCCTCGTCCTTCTGACCTTAAACCATACGATGATAAATAAAGACATAATTGGAAAGTAAGACTTGATTTAAAGAATATACTTCTTTGATGGACAATATGAGAGATGGATGATGATGATACATTGTAGAAGAAGCTAGTGATATGAGAAATGATAAGGTGGGTACGGGTTGGAGGAAAAACTATGTTTTTCATATCACTAGCTTCTCCTACACTGTAGGCTATCATCATCATCATCCATCTCACATATCGTCCATCACAGAGATAAATAAAGACAACAGATCTGTATACCGGTGCCGGTAGCTTGGAATACAGTCAAGACTCTTTCTCTGAGCTACTAGCAACAGCACAATATTCTCAGCACCGACATCTGATGCGTTGTACTCACCAGAAAACGGGCGCTGCTTGTTCCTTCATCGATTGCACCGACCAGCGGCCCGAACCTTCCGTACGACCGGGACACCATGGTTACTGCAAACAACAACCATTAGATCTGTAATAACATGGTGCAAGCAGTGTGAGGCATGCAAGTGCCTGTTATATGTCATGGTGCGGGAAGTGTAGTAGTGAACGAGTGAATCCAATACTGGATTATAGATGTGAGTTAATTATGTAAGTAACGGGTAAGTGGTTAGTAAGAAGTAAATAATGAGACTTGGTTTGGATTAACAATATACTGTTAATCAGAGCAGTCAAAAAAAAAACGAATAGATCGTTTAAACAAACGTTATATTTACAACTTACAACTTGGGCTTGTTGTATTTCTCCAATAAGTATCGTCATTTGTGGCTTATATTCTCTTATAGATTCTTATAGTCATTTGTGGCTCTAGAATACTAGTGGAGGTGCAAACAGTATCACAAGTGTTGGCGGGTATGCAATCTAGATCGCTTGGCAAGGGTAAGCAGAATGCTGCCTTCTGTACATTGTACAAATTGTGTGAAGATAAAACTACGCTACCGTACTAGGGGCAGAGGACTGGTACCCGGTACCCAGCTACTTATAATGGGCCTACACTGACCAAGTTATTACAATATTGATTGTATGATTAAAATAAGGTAAAATAAATCCCAGTAACCTAGTAGGGAGAGTTAGGAATTGAAGTGAGATTAGATTACAATAGTGACAAAGTTCAAGCACTGTGTCCTTTGCTGAAATCAGCTCAACCAAACATGTAACAAACCCTTCAAAAATATACTTCTGTGTCAATGTGATCCAATAATTAGTTGGATTTAAGACATGTTAATAATATTAATTCTTAGTGATGGAAATTAATTTGCATAACAAAAATTAGTGTTTCCACGAAATTTTCGAACGTTTTCCCGCATTAACATTGGAATATCATAAGACACCGGTGCGCACATGGATGCCAACATACGATGTATTTCACGTATTATCATGTAAATTTCGATCAACAAAGCTATAAATCATACTGAGTGAATTCCGATACTACTTACGTTTGTGCTTAATTAGCATTTTTACTGAATAACTTGCTTTTGTTCTGCTAGAATGATTAAATTAGGTAGGTGGGCCTAGGTGTGAAGTAGGCGGAGGCTTAAGCCGCAGAGGTTGATTCTGTGTAACCACTTGACATACAGGATAATTATTAATAATGGTTGCAAGTAATATGTGTATGCACTTATACAATAATAATAATGTTTGTTCACTCACATGTACCCAGCTGATATGAAATACGCCTTTTCTCACACCATTACAAGGCAGACTGGAACACGAACTGACACCTTTACAGAATACCAACCGTGCAACAAAAAATCCCACTCGAAAAGTTTGTTTACTTTGCAAATCGATGTCGACGTGATTACAAAACATTTCCTGTATAGGTAGGCTACCCGCGACATTTATTGTTTGATTAACGACCCCACCAACAGCTAGGTTATTTGGGTGCCGCATTTGAACTATATGAGGTTAATAATTAAATCTCTTGATAAAAATTATCAATTACTATTCTTTTCCCACACATTTTACTGTACAGTTTTCATGCGTGATGTAAATCAATACAATTTTAAATTCCTAACTACAGGTATTTTACTCTTTTAATTGAATCCAACATCATGGGTTGATAGAGGAGATAGAATGGGTATATTCAATTCTTCTAAATTGCTCTGATGATTTCGGGAGTTGATGTCGGCTATAATAATAAATGGAAGAGCAGAAGTTTTAGTAATTGATTAATGTAAACCTGAATTTCGCAATTTTTTGTGTTATGTACAAAAATAAAGACAATTGAATTGAATCGAATAAATATATATTATAATTATGCCATTTTGTGTTATCATTTCATGACAACCTCTCTATTTATCATGTATAAACATTTCATTTTCTAATCCGACTCGGGTTACATTCATGAATTATTTTAATGCAATTATAACACCTATATTGAAAAATAATGTTTATATCATCATTGCAGAAATAACATTATGATTTATGAAATAAATCACCATTACAAATTCTGAATGATTTCCAAATGTATGTATTTTCCATAAAGAATGGCAACATACTTTTATCCACGAAAGAAAGTCATCCATCAACTGAACAATCGGTGCAACTTCAAGGCTTCAAATCGTTTCCAATCGTAAGCCCAAATACATCGGCGATATTTCTTCAAGTTAGGTCGGTACACGACATTCTTCTTTCGTGGATGTAGATATATAACAATAAACAAATATGTTAGTAGCAACCACTTCACTACCGTACCCTATAACAAACTGTCCGGAATATCTTCCCTCTCTCTCTCTCTCACCACATATATTTGTACAATAATTCCAGTAAATTGAGCAGAAAAGTGAGTTTGTATTATGGGAGGCTAGTAGGCCCAACTATTGGGCAGGATTCATGGAAGAGGAATGGTTTTATTATCACTTACACACAACGGAAACTAGCTAACGACTAGATAACATCTCTTAACATCACTTCACGTCGATAGACTTGAGAACATCGGACAATAATCCTTCTTCTCGCCACTGACGGAACACGTCGTGTGACTCAACCGCCGGCTGGATCAACAGAAACAACAGCACAACGAAAGTATTTCATCAACATAAAACTATTACCCTAATGGAATTATTAACCTAGAATTTTAGCCAATAAGATCATATTTTGATTGTTTCTGAGTTTCACCTTTCTTATAATTATCTCTATTAAATTCTCAACATTTCTGATAATGATTTCTATAATAACATCTGCTAGCTTGGACCTACACAAACAACACGAGCATTATATGCAGGTAAAACTATACAACAACTGCTAGTATTGGTTAGCTAGGCTAGAAAGCTAGGCCTAGACAGTTAGCTCTCTAGTTTACTGATGTTCATCCAAGTTTGATAACCAAACTTTATGATTCGCTGTCAACGAGATATTTGATGTTTCTCAATGCCTAGATGAATATTTCATTAGACATGAATGAAACAATACCGTAAGTAGAACCTATTATTACACATAATATATTATGCTACAGTGAAACCTGCACGCATCGTTATCGGATCCATCATTTATTTTGTCCAAACAGTGTTGAATTATCCTGCTTGGATGGTTTATTTGAAGAACGGTAGATGGAGGTTTCACTGTTTCCGCTTCTTCCAACGTTACTCTTCGAGTTGCTCGACCTATCAGGTATTTCCCGCGACACGCCGACTGATTTACTCGTCACTTTGAGCCCGAGCAACACTCGAACGTTGTAGCGATATAAACGAAGGAGTTGTCGAGCACACGCTGAGATTACTTCCTCCGTCACAACAATACACGCTAGACAAGGTACACGGAGCTTCTAGAGAGAGACGACGTCTAGTCTTACGCTACGTAAACAGGTACACCGGTGTAGTAGTCTCTGTAGTAATCTTACTTTAAATATGCAGTTAAAAATATACGATATGACTTTTTCTGATTGACGTCAAAACGCTTACTGTAATATTCAATAAGAAAAGATTAAGTACGAAGTTCATACATGTTTTTGTTAAAATTCTACTCAGATCTGATATTATAAATTATAAATTAAAACTGACAAATATATATATATGATACACTACGATAATAATAAACAGGTCTATTACGTGGAAGAAGAGAAATCTGATGATAATGGGAAGATTATTTGTGCTGGGTTTGAGGCCCACTTGGTTCTCGTGGCCCTGATTGGCTAATCACATTTAGTAGGCGTGTCCCAACCGAAACTTCTCTCTATCGCCATCTTCCACTTGGAGTACCGTACGTCTCGCTCTGGAAAACAAAGCAAGTTCTGTGTTAAGGGACCTAACCACTCAATAACACACAACTATCATAGCGGCTGAAAACACTTCAAACCATTCCGGTATCTTCTGAACCCCTGTCGATCTTTAGTCACTCACATTAGGTTATTATCATTCATCACAGCAGCTTACCGAGGTTCACAAGTAGATAGGCCTACTCGTGGTGGAGAGCCGTTGATAGAGCACAGAGATGATTTAGACACAAGACGTTTCAGAAGGCTGTTGCCTTGATCACAATAGAGTAGGTAGTCTACTGTCACCATGGCAACAGCCAAAACGACTAAACATCGTGTGTTCTTTCAACGGCTGTCCACCATGAGTAGGCCTACCTACTTGTGAACCTCGGTAAGCTGCTGTTCTCTCTTTCCCTTTCATACAATTCAAATAATCCCATTAGTCCTTGTGACTTGATTGAGCTAGTGTATTGAGCACTTGCCATCGTCTGTGACGGCAGGTTTGAACGTGGTGCACGCGTCCTGCCGCATGTCGTCCAGGTCCCAGGCCTGCACTCCGTCCGCGCGGCCGGCGGCCATTGCTGCGCCCAGAGCCGTCGCCTCCGTCATCAGCGGGCGCTCTGGAACACTCACGTACATCAACAACGCACTCCACTGGTTCACACAACACACCCATTCCATTAGGAACAAGGTCGGTTCAAAAATGAATATTCCAAGAAACTTGCAATCAGCCACATAATTCCCATATTCCTGGAATTTACCCCTCAAGGTTTTTGCAACAGGTCGTAGAGACCTTGAGCCGGGACAGCTGCGTGCAACAGGTCGTAGTGACCTTGAGCCGGGACAGCTGTGTGCAACAGGTCGTAGTGACCTTGAGGCCAGGGACAGCCTGAGATGCAACAGGTCGTAAGTGACCTTGGAGCCGGGAACAGCCTGCGTGCAACAGGTACCGTAGTTGACCTTGGAGCCTGGGACAGCTGCGTGCAACAGGTCGTAGTGACCTTGAGCCGGGACAGCTGCGTGCAACAGATTGTAGTGACCTTGAGCCGGGACAGCTGTGTGCAACAGGTCGTAGTGACCTTGAGCCGAGACAGCTGTGTGCAACAGGTCGTAGTGACCTTGAGCCGGGACAGCTGTGTGCAACAGGTCGCAGTGACCTTGAGCCAGGACAGCTGTGTGCAACAGGTCGTAGTGACCTTGAGCCAAGACAGCTGCGTGCAACAGGTCGTAGTGACCTTGAGGTGTAGTACTTACGGACCGCCACGCCCGTGAGGTCTGCCTGCAGCTGCATCAACAGGCTGTTGGAGGTCATGCCTCCGTCGACCTTGAGCTTGTCCAGGGGGATCCCGCAGTCCTTGTGCATGGCCTCCAGGATGTCCCGGGTCTGGAAGCAGACGGCCTCCAGCGCGGCCCGGATTATCTGCGTCCGCGTCGTCTCCTCGCTGATCCCACAAATCACTCTGGAACAACACTCGGTACCGTTCATCACATAGACCATCACAGACAAATAGTTTACAACGATATACGCTTTTCATATTCTTCACGTTTCATGGTATTTCAAACCATTTAACATCATATTCTATTTATTCTTGAAAAACGAAAATTATTCAAAAGCTCTCAAATGCATACATAATAATTATGAAAACAACTGTCATACACATTTTCAATTAATTTTTCAACAATCGTGAGAGCATAACCGAAGAAAACACAATGAAACTAATAAATATACATTTTATCGAGTACCAGGATCAACAGGCTTTACAAAGTAGATGTGCACCACCAGGTGACACTATAAATATCAACAAGTTGCACGGAAGGTTTTCTAACGTTGGAATTAATCCAAGCTCTAAAGATGTAGAGTGAGCTGAGAGAATGTTTTTCTTTCTACATTTTCATACTTCCAAGCTCATCTCACAACCCATACGCTGCGTTTTTCTAGTTTCAAGAAAAATACAGTTTTATTACATTTTACGGAACTTTCAGAAGTGTTAAGTTACGGACCCAACGACTTCTCCTAGGCCAGCTTCCAGGCACGTACACATTACTTGTTGCTCGTGTTCACAGAATCATTACAGATTCAAGTCAAATCAAGACGTGGGTTCAATCAATTCATGCTAATAAGGTGATGATTAAAAACACTAAATTATTCAGTAGAATAATAAGTGACAGACTAAAATTAGCTCAATTATCATGAAGGTCAACCATGATGATGCATGAACTGGCCTCAAAATATGTTAATCCTCTAGTTTATTATAATTATTATTGTTCACTATATTCTTACTGTGTATCAATATTTACAACTTTGTTAAAATAGAGCAATGAGAACGTGGTGTGTATTACCCTCGCGCGTCTCGTTGCCAGTACGGTGCGTAGAGTCCCGAGAAGGCGGGCACGAAGTAGACGTCTCCCGAGGAGGAGACTTGCTCAGCCAGCGACTCGGTCTCCGAGATGTCACTGAGCAGGCCGCACTGCTTGAGCCAGCCGAACGCAGCGCCGCAGCCTGAGACCGAGCCTTCCAGCGCGTACACCGGCGCTGCAGTCTTACCTGATACGTCACAACAAGTAATGTTAGAATACCATAAATCAGGCCTGCCACCAACTTTTTTTTAAAATCCTGTTCATGTTACCCAAAAATCCTGTAAAATCCTGTAAAAATCTCATCAAAATATCCTGTAAAATCCTGTAAATTATGCGTTACTAGTTCAAAAAATGCGGAAATTTACCAAAATATATTGTAAAATTCTGTCAAATAAAAGTTGAGAGTTTGAAAAATGAGGAAATTTATAAATGATTTTCAATAGGATTTAATGGCAAGCAGTTTTTACACACCCCTAACACACTGTCTTCTTCAAGCTCTCCTTTTCTACCTAAATCATCACTCTTGTTAGTAAGAATTTAGTCAATTTCGTATTGCGCGCTTGCAATGCCGACTGCGTGTGAGAAACCGTAGGGAAATCCACTCTATTAGACAATAAACAATATTGATAATATATCTAGCTTCCAAGTTTAGATTTGTTTTAATCCATCCTATAGTGTTGAGAGAGTAGAACCCTATAGACTCAGTTATCACCCATAGCACACTTCCAGGCAAGCAATGTTGATTGATGATAAACAGATGTGTCAAAGTGTTTGTCTTGGTATTCAGTGTAACATGATCCAGAGTCTGACCTCCTGACCTCTAATGGAGGAAAAAGGCATAAGGATATTTTATGAGTATATTTGTTGTCATTTGTTGACACATTTACGACAATATTACATCCCGACAATTGACGATTGGGGGTCTGCCTTATGCTTTAATATGGACGACCGTCGTGCATACAATCTGAAGACGATTGTGCGTTCGCCCTATGCTTTAACACTGGACGACCGGCAGTGTTTCACGGGAACTGTTTTTGCGACGTTTTTACATCAGAAAAAAACAGTTTTCAGCGAGCGCGCATAAATATATCGCAGAATGTGACAGTTTTGCGTCTTATATGTGTGTAAATAAGGTAACTTTACCGATTTACCGCTGTTTATGTTCAAATTTTCGTGAAGTCACAGATATCCGTGAAAATAAGCAAATTTGCTCAAAAATCCTGTACACTTTTTAAACCCAAAAAATCCGTGAAAACGGAATAAATCCGTGAAAACGGCAGGCCTGCCATAAATATATATATATTCTTGTGAAATATTTGTCTGTGATTGTCTATTTGATGAATGGAAACGTCTACATGTGTATGTGTGTGTACATTTCAACTGAATTTCAGAAGATGCTCATAAATTCCTGAAATATTGCCACGACAGATTCCTTCTCTTATGTTTGTTCTACCAGAAACACTACGTGATTAAATATTGAGACTAATCATTAATAAAAAAAGGTTACAATTTGAAACTACAGCATACTATTTGTTACAGTAGGCCTACCGTCAAAATGAAATTAGAAAAGTACTTCCTATACTTATTTGTTGTTCTGACTTTTGATTCGTTTTCATCATTCTATTTATTTACATTTTATTCATATTTATTGCTATCTTGATTTGGTGATTGAATGACGATTGTCAGCTATGAAAGCAGAGAGCAACGATACCTAGCCAGAAGCCTCACAAATAAGGATTCCTACGACGTGGTTAGTCTGATCACATGGAGTAGGCTAACCAGCTCGGTGCACAACGTACCCATCTGGTAAGCGACCGTCGTGAGAAGGCCGTGGGACGAGAGGACCGCCTGAAAAACAGACAACCCAGTTATATTCACGGACAATGTAACAGGCTTGATATGTGTTCTATCAACGGCTCTCCACCACGAGTAGGCCTATCTACTTGTGAACCTTGGTAAGCTGCTGTTCTCTCTCTCCCTCTCACACAATCCATACAAGTACGATCTAGTAAGCTAGAACTGTTCTAGTACTGGATCACGTCTCACAACGGATTATT
The DNA here is from genome assembly GCA_907164805.1 of Brachyptera putata. Lineage (NCBI taxonomy): Eukaryota > Metazoa > Arthropoda > Insecta > Plecoptera > Taeniopterygidae > Brachyptera > Brachyptera putata. The sequence goes on from OU015465.1 coordinate 325,192, forward strand.
AACTCGGTTATATATTATACATATTATATTACAGTGAAACCTCTATGCATCGTTTTCCAAGGGACCAGGAAAATAAAACCATCCATGCAGAAAAATGATCCTACCAGGAAAATTTAGCATTGATTCTATGTGAGTGGGATTGGACAATATGAATGATACAAGCAGGAAAACGATGCATGCTGTATATCATTATATGTATATACTATATGATCTCGACTGTTAACGCTAGGCTCTGTGGGCGTACCTTGTTGCCGGTGTTGTAGAGCAGGAAGCAGCCGGTGCCGTACGTGCTCTTGGCCTGGCCCTGCTTCAAGCACATCTGGCCCACGAGAGCAGCCTGTTGATCTCCCAGGCACTGCAACAAACACAGCAGTCGGTACAAGGCATTGCCACCCAGAGAATAGGTCAACTCATTCAACTGACAATAAATCTCAAGGTGATCATTTCAGGGAAAACAATTCAGACATTTACACTGCGGAGACAACATCTTGAATCTTCTTGTTATTATTATCTTGATCTTCACGATCTTTTTATACATGCATTCTTCTTTTTTCTTCTTGATTCTTTGTTCTTGTATTTATTACAATATTGATAATTGTTGTTTGGATTTTATTCAACTTTTTTATGTGACATTTTCAATTTTTCATGTCTTATTAGTTTACTTATTCACTCATCTAGGCCTATTCATTTTTATTAAAGATTTTTATTACTATTCCAACATATAGGCCTACACATTTTTATTATATTCAATTCATTTATTTATTCATTTATATTCAACATGAATATTACAAGTTCATAACAAGCTCACTATGGCATAAAACAGAGCTGCCCCAGTGGCCCAGTAAGTCGAGGTACTGTCATGTGAGCTGAAGTCAAGCAGCCCGCAGCTTCATTCCTTCCCCAAACAACCACTCCAATAGAAACATCCGAGCTCGGTACAAAGCATTGTTTGCAAGCAACTTGTGAACATCCTTGAATGTCCATCGTATTGAATAACGTACGGAACGTAGCACTCACTCCTGATATCGGGACGCCCTTCAGCGGCCCGTCGCTCAGCGGCCCGTAGATCTCCGACGAGCTGCGTATCTCTGGCAGAACGTTGGTCGAGATGTCGAAGAACGCACACAGCGTCGGATCCCAGCTGAGCGTGTCCAGGCTCATCAGCATGGTCCGAGATGCGTTGGACACGTCAGTCAGGTACAGGCCTCCGTTCACGCCACCCGTTAAATTCTACACACAGAACAAACACAAGCTAGTAGTATTATTATCAGGGTGAAGAAGCTGGAGAAGCAGACTACGGGCAAGAAGATGGAATGGCTCACCGTCTGACATCCCAGGCAGCCATAGAAACTGCGGGCCACCCCCCAAACCCGACATCGTTGGATGGGGAGATCGAAAAACTGATGTATATATATTATTATAACACTTACAGTTGCGCATAAATGCACGGTGGCAAGTTCCCTATCTAACCTATCGCACCACGTCCCTAACCTTCTGACGGAATTGTTTTGACCCTACTTCATCTCCCTCAAATACACTTCTCCTAGGTTTCTACTTAGCTCTGAAACTGAATTGAGCGTACGTCGCCCGCCCACCGAGTAATGACGTGAACGTCGGTAGTGGCAGAGAAACTCACTTCACGGGACGAATAACTCGATTAACTGACCGTTAATCTAACATCTTTTTCCATTTTAATGTTGCTTTTAAAAGACCCCACCAACAGCTAGGTTATACGGCGGTACGAATAAGCGAGTGCTAATGAAACGATGAAGTAAAGATATATGAAAGGATGTTTACAAAAACCCATGCCTCATGCAGGATTCGAACTTCAGTTTGTACCGCTAGCGATATTTGACTGAGCCGAAGGGGCAGCTAAACATGATCGATGTTAATGGAGATATTGTCTTACCCATATGAGCCAGGTGTCCATGGTGCCGAAGCAGCAGCGGTCTTCCTGCACGGCTTGTCGAACCCGCGCCACGTTCTCCAGCAGCCACTTGATCTTGAGAGCACTGAAGTACGGGCTGAGCGGCAGGCCACACAGCCGCTGCAAGTGGTGCTTGTTTCTGTTCGGGACCGACTCCAGGAGATGCTCCACGGTCGACGACGTCCTCATGTCCAGCCACACTGCAGGACATGGCAAACTAATCAAGTGGAGATTTGCACTTATGGAAGATTTTACTTCAAGTTTCATCCACGTGTTTATTTACAACAATGGTTACTTTTTGTTACTAGAGAGCAGAATTATCAACATACATTGGCCAACATAGAATTAATAAACTTTAAACTTTAAAATACCTTTAAAATGAATGAAATATTTGTATTTTCCTGGCAAAACTTCGTAATATACAAATATCTAGTCCTACCGCTACTAGTATTCTAGTCAATGGTGTTATCGCCTGCCTCTAGCACTGGTTCCACTCTACCAACCGTACCAATAACCACCCAGGTCACACTTGTGTTCATGTCCTACCCTGCCTCACTCTCATGCTGCAGCCATCCTTGCCCTTCCCCCAGGTACCCACTCATCGCCATGGCAACACTGAATATCAATCAACATCCTCATCCAACGCTCCGAGTACCGCTGCTAACAACGACCTACAGGCTACTAGGAGCAGACAGATGAAACATTTTACCTATGGCATTGTGCAACGGTTCCCCGGTCAACTTGTCCCACGCAATAGTAGTTTCTCGTTGGTTGGTAATACCAATAGCGACAATGTCAGCCGGGGAAATGTTCTGTTTGGTCAGTGATTCTGTGGCTTTGGCGATACACTCGTTGACGGCGTCCAGTATCTTGACGGGATCTTGCTCCACCCAGCCCTCCTGCGGGTACACGCTGGTGATCGGGATCTGGTGGGACGCCACCACTCGGAGGGTTCGGGCCGAGAACACCTGCATTCATACACGTAGCTTGCAATTATCAAGCCGTTACCATTAACAATTAGTGTTTGATTGTAGAGGTTTTAGTATTTTCTGATAGATCTTATTTATATCGATCAGAAAAAGTTACCACAGTAAGAATAAGAATATTAATATTCTATCATAGTTATTCTATTATGTAGGCCTATTGTTAATTGTTATCTCTATTATTTCATTAGCTATATTAGTTATAATTAGTCTTAACTGCTGAGAAGAGAAACTCGGGCACTGTATTGTATAATACAAATCTGTTTTAATAAAGAATAATAATAATAACAAGAAGAAGAATTCTTGTTTTTTATAGGTTTAAAACTCACTTTAATATGATGGTTTCTGGATCGACGTCTGTATTTAGACACCTATCAGTATTGTATTTTTATAATTACTGTATTTTACAATTATATACAGGCCGTAAAGGCTTTTCGTCTCTGGTTATAGGTGCGGTACATTTGTTTGTTTGTAGCGACATAGGAAGTGTTTTTGTGCACTTTAATAATGTGTATTTCATGTGGTTAGGTAAGGGTCACTATGAATTCACCTCAGAGCCTAGAAAACAATTAAATAAGATGGCCAAATATCAGTAAAATATTGATATTTCAATCTTACCAGAAATCTTGTACTGCTAGTGCCTTCGTCAATAGCCCCCACCAGCACCTCACGTTTATCCATTGCACTTGGAATGTAGCTACCGGTAGATATTAACAAAAAATAAACTGAATTGCAGTCCAAATGGGATTTTATTTGAAGATGTTTGATCATCAGATCTCTGTTGTTTACACAACACCATGACATAATTTTGTAGACAATAATGCACAGAGTATTAATTAGATTAATATTATAAATTCTCTTATCTCAAGTCTATCAATGTTACTTAATTACTTAATACCAGTATGTATTAGAAGGTTATATTTTATTACACACATAAGCATATGTTACTTTTTTATTATCTTCAATATAATGGGACTGAATTCAGACAACACTATTGTCAAACAAACAGTACATAATGCAAATGGTAAATTGAATGTCACCATTCATAAATAAATGTCAACATGCAGTAATAAAATATGTAGGGCCAACTGAGATTAAATTAAGGAGAGAAATACAGCTTTACCAGCGAGAAGATTTGCATAACAATGATTGTATTATTATAATTTGTATTAATAATTAAGCTGTGACCCTGTTGGTAATCATAATAAAGGTGAGCCAATATACAATCAACAATATGATATGATTATGATCCCCTCTGGCTATTGGTTAATACATTACAAGAAATATGACACACACAAGAAAGTTATTCGCCGTTTCTTAAAATAACAAAACGAATAATCTCCAGCTCACCTCTGAAGTTGTGAACTGGGCTATGTCGTCTACCACTGAATGACGGATCGACACCCCAACCGTTAGCACTACTAGACGCAGAAGACAGTCGATTGGGGCCTTCAAATACCGTCACAAAGTACAGAACAGGTTGAACTTGCGCCAGCTTTCAATCTAGGCCCACCATCCTGGTTACTACGTAGTAATCAACTACAGTCAACCATGATTACTATAAGAAACACTTGAAAAACGTATAATTACCAATAAAAGACAGCTTCTTGGTGTCCAGTTATTAAAAGTCAATGTTATTATTCAGCAAGAAGGAGAAATAACCACACATGCCAGTGCCAGAAATTATTGAATGGCACGCAGCACACTTGCAGCTTGCTGTACAGTTCTACCAATATTTCTGGTTTTGAAAGATAAAATAAATCTATAAAGGGAGGCTTTATTGTCGCTTTTTTTGTCATACAGAATTGCTTATAATACATTTAAAATTCCTATCTCCAAACTAACATTGTTTTTCTCGAATTTAAATGAAAAATAAATAATATTACAAATAAAAATGTATGGAAATGAAAACATGTATATTCAAGGGAATATTGTGTTTCGTGCATTGCCATACTTGTCAGATGTCAGATGAACTGTCACTTTACTGTCAACAATGCTTTGACAGGCGTGCAGCTGTCAAGTGTTTAACATTTTCTAGTATTTCCGTGTATCCCACTATAAATTGACGAGTTGTTTTTTGCCTTTTGAATTATTTGACATATTATTACATATTTGAATAGCTGATATATTCGAGGTTAGTTAAGTATTATTACTTGTTTAATGGGATCTGCCCGGGAGTGGACCCTTGTGGGAGTTGTAGCAGTAGCCAAGGACAGAGCATACAAATAAGGTTATGGCTTTGATGCCCACATGTTTATAGAGAAAAACGTGTATGGCCTATCCTGTGCAGTAATGCAATAACTGGGCCTAATATCCTAATGGTGTTTTGCTAGAGTTGACAGACATAACCTAACCTCTAGTCAAGGCCTACGCCTATAGTCACCGATTTCTATCTGGCACCGAAATTTAGCGAGGATTTAATGTACACAATCTCTGTGTAGGCCTAGGCCTGTCTTCATGCAGTCAACCTTAATCTGCCTAGGAGTAAGAATATTAGTTATTACAGTCAGCACAATTATTGGTTCGTAATGTTTCCATTGATTTGTGAATCAAGTCTTAGCTCCAGCTGATTTGAAGTAACATGTTTTTTAGTTGACTGGTATTGAACAGATTTATGTGATCAATATGAAATTGCTCGGACTCAAGAATGACTCACTAGCTGTGATTGTTGAGGAAAATGTAACCGTAAAATATTACCCAAGCATCAAATGCAGGAAATGTAGTATATTCTAATACTATTTTAAAGCTCGCTGCAATACCGGTAACTGACATTTACCTACGCGAACAAACACATTGTTATGAAAATCGTCTTAAAACGAAGGCATCGTTGGGAATCTTCTTTTTAAATTCTTGCGCCTAGTCATTATTATAGGCCGTAAATCGTCATTGATCTACAACTTCTAAGCCCTGTATTTCTGTCGTAGGAATAATGCCCTCAGTGGAGTCTGGCGATTCGTCGAGCGCGAGCGTAGGGTCCCGTGTAGAATGCGCCGGAGACTACGGGACCATCAAGTTCATCGGAGAAGTTCCGCCCACAAAAGGATTGTGGCTGGGAGTAGAATGGGATGACGTTACCAGAGGAAAACATGACGGGACATTCGAAGGAGTGCAGTATTTTAAAACCAGGTAGACAATTGATATTACAATCATTGAAAGATAAAACGTAATCTATAATTATTTTTTTATACTGCTTAACGACCCTACCAACAGCTAGGTAATACGGGGATACGAATGAGCGGGTGATAATGACACTATAAAGTGATGATAGGTGAAAGGACGTTTACAAAAACCCATGCCTTATGCGGGACTCGAACCCACGCCCAACGGTGACTTCAGTTAATTGACTGAGTCACGGGGGCGTCTGTAAACTCTAATAACTGAGTAGAAAGAGTAGTTATAATTGAATTGAACATATGCTAGGATGTTGACTAGAAGTTGAGGCCTGATCTGCTCCAACAGGTGGCCAACGTCCGGTTCGTTTGTCCGTCCAACGAAAGTGAATCTGGGCGTGAGCTGCCCCGTCGCAATCAAGCAGCGCTACGGTGAGGTGAAGGACGACGACACGGCCGGGATAAACAAGGAAAACCTGGCTCTGTGTCGGAAGAACATCAACGCCCCGTTCCTAGAAGTAGTCGGCTTCGACAAGGTCAACAAAAAACAGAGGTATGAACTACCAATATTAATTTGTATTTAAGCTATTGTACGTAATTCACTAATACAGCTATCTGAAATGCCAAATGTAGGTCTTATCAGTAGGTATTACTTTTATTTTATTACTTCAAATGATAGGCATATGAATTGGAATATGAAGTAGTAGTAGATATTTATTCAGCATTATTGCTAATTGACAAGGTTAAATAAATGGCAAGAAATACACTTACAAATAAATTACCATCAACATCAATCAACAGTTATAAAATGAGATACATAATTAGAAATACAACTAGAAATCTTATCCAGTGCTTTTCCACATTTGCCAAAAATTTGTAGGTTCACTCCAAGACTTGATTTTGATAGAAAAATCCATAAAATAATTTTATTTTTGTGATTTCTCACCTGTTGGTGAGTTCTCTTCAACGTTTCCAGTGTGCAAAGCATGCTCGAGTGTTTGTTGTTCCAGTCAGTTCCACACGATCCGCGTTGTGTGCCTGCGGGAGCACAAGGTCAACGGAGCCGGGCCGCCGGGAGAGCTGCACAGCCTCTCTCCTCGGATCAAGGAGCTGGACCTGTCCAACAACCTCGTCAGCTCCTGGCAAGCCGTGGCCGAGATCACCGGTCAGCTCAAGCACCTGAGATTCCTCAACCTCAGGTACGCAGCGAGACGTTACTTGGCTCGATCCTCGCCTTACATCTTTACAGGGGTGCTTTCCCTCTGTGGTAGTAGTAGTAGTAATCAGTTTATTAGCAGAAATGTGCTATTTGCAAACAAATACAATTTTACAAAGTTTTTCTCTGACCATAAAATAATACCTATAGTCCTATACCTAGTCTAGCTGATGCTGGGATTGTTCCTACAGTACAGTACAATGCAATTCCCACTACCTAAGAAACCTTTGTCTCATTAATCATCCATCCAACACCAGTAGGCCTAGACAGTAGTTATCATTACAATGCTCGTTTAACTCAAATAAATGAAAATGAAATGTAATACCGGTACTTGTAGTCAAGTGTTGAGCATGAGCCGTGAGAGCAATGTTAGCAGGCTGCTCGTAGTTATACGTCGAGCCGTGAGCCAATTGGATCAGCTGTTGCTAGAAACAAGCCGTCTGATTGGCTGCCAACTCACTCACTGCTACATGGTGCTGGTTAGTTATTCCCACTCGGTTACTCTTACAGTCGAGCTTCCTTGACCGGACCGGGACCGGGACTGGAAGTGGGTCTCGATGGAATAACATAGTCTGTTGTGCGTTCTGACAGCAAGTCCTGGTTTTCAGCAACAACCGCCTGACTATCCCCGAGAGTCCGGCATCTCTCCGGGAGTGTTTCCAGACGGCGCGCCACGTCGTGATCGGAGGGATGGACTACACGTGGGCCGAGGTCTTGTCCGTGTCGGCCATGTGGCCGGACATCGACGGCTTACAGGTCAGCGCGGGTCAACTGACTGGTCGGCAGGACAACAAACAACTTATCTTGATGAGATTCTTGTACCTTGAGTTAACTAATATTTATATCTGCCATTGGGCCAGATAACCAATTAGATTGGGCCGGGGTTCCATTTTGAATAATAGGCTTTCCACTCCCACTTTGTTCCTCTCCCTCCTTATCCTGCTTATCATTAATCAAGTAACACTTGCTTGAGAGCTCGTATAACCGGCCGTTGTTGTATATCGGTCCGAGTATAGTCGTGTGGATGTTCCCAGGTTCCGTTCAACAACATCACCTCCCTGCAACGCCCGCCGCCCGGAGTCCTCAGTAAACTCACGTATCTGGACTTGGAAGGCAACAAGATCTCGGACTGGGGAGAAATCAACAAGCTGGGCTCGCTGCCAACGTGAGAAAATCCTGTCTACACTATAAGATTATAGATCTGAACAATGCTAGACAACATCACAACAAGTGTTGTTATGCAATATCCATAATAATATCTAAACAAGCTCAGTACTACTACGCACAAAACAACCAAATCAAGTCTTCCTATAAATACAATGCCACTATGCTATACAACGCAGTTCCTGAACAGTTCCAGACATTGGGCATTCAAAGCTGCCGTGAAAAGACTACACAAAGATCGGATGTGTATGACAGAGGGATGGAAATCAGTTCTAGTACATCGTATTTCATACTGTTTTATCATAATATTCACTCATACCATCTTGTTTGTATCCCATTATATCACTTAATTCTTATTCATAGCTCATAAGTTGAAATAGGACTGGTTATATGGAAGAGCAGAATATTTCAGCCACACTAAAATCTGAATATCGTCATTTTTTGTATCAAGCAACAAAACTAAAGACAAGTGAAATAGAGACGCGTGCTTGTAAGTGTGCTGTTTGCAGGCTGGAGACTCTGAACCTGAGCGACGTGGGCGTCAGCGAGGTCTGGTTCCCCGAGGGCGCGGCGCCGGGGAAGACCGACCTGTTCCCGATGCTCAAGAGCCTCAACCTCGTGCGGAACAACATCGGCACAGTGAGTCCAGCCATCAGTAGCGCTACGGGCGTACAATCTGTTACCGTTGCAGCGCGATATAAAACTGATTTCACTTTGTTCTGTTCATAACCATCAAACGTGTTGTTCTTTTACGTGATATCAACACAACATGACGGAAGTTGGTCAAAAATCTACATTTTTCAATCTTATGACTTTGAATGAATGAATGTAATTGTGAGTAGTTACTTGTTATATGAAATGAAAATATATGTTGATATATATTTGTATTGATATCCTGTGAGTTGTTATGTGTGTGAGTGGTTGCCGTGACGACGTGTGTGTGTGTGTGTGCAGTGGGAGAGCGTGTGCCAGCTGGACCTGCTGGCCCGCCTGTCGCTGCTGAGGTTCGCCGGGAACCCCGTGGTGGCCACGGAGAGCGCCGAGACGTGCCGCCAGCTGACGATCGCGGCCGCCGGCTCGCTCGAGCTGCTGAACGGGGTGCCGGTGACGACGCAGGAGCGCAAGGGGGCGGAGTACGACTACCTCAAGAAGCACGGCACGGAGTGGCTGGCGCTGCCCGAGGGAGGCGCAGACAGCTTCAACAAGCGCTACCCGCGATACGCGTGCCTCGTACAGAGTAAGACAAACGCTTGGACAACGTGTACGGATTAACGGGCTGATAACAGTTGGACATTTCAGGAATATATTTCTCAAAACTCTGATATCCAATTAGATTGGGCCAGGGGATGTTTCGACCACTACTTCTAGTAGTACTAGTACTTCTACTAGTACTTAGTACTTAGTAGTACTTCTAGTAGTAGTACTTCTACTTCGGTTCCTGACAGGTCCGACTTCTTCTTCCTCTTCTTCACTACTACTACTATCCTCTGCTTCGTCTTCTCTTAGTACGAGTACCCTCCACCGTTTTCTCTCCTCCCACCATCTCATCTACCACTTCCTCCCATTTCTCTTACAAGTATTACGTTTGTTGTGCACGAAAATGCTAGATTTTGTAAGATTCTGCCTGAATTACTGTAACAATTAGTGAAGGTAAGTTGAAATATGTGTACAACACGTGATGAGTGAACGATATTTTCAACAGGTCTAGAATGACAGATGGATCAACAATTGGTGTTTGTTTTCAGAGTATGGTGCGCCTGAGGAGGGGGAGATGCGCGTTCAGTCCAACTTGATAGTCGATAATCTGATAAGTATCCTTTATAAAACATCTCGTTCCTGTATTAGACATGGAGCCTGGGTTGGGAAAACACGGGGATTAAACGTTATTCTTAACTATCGCCCTCGTGGTGCCCCGTTCAAACGATCTCGTCTTTCATACATAGCCTATATTGGGGAACAATGATTCTGTATCAAGTTTCAATGTTATTGAAAAAAAATATATGGGCCTTCCTCATGGGTCAGTCAACTATCGCACTGCGTTAGAAACTGAAGTCACCGCTGGGCGAGGGTTCGAGTCCCGCATAAGGCACGGGTGCTTGTAAACGTCCTTTCACCTATCATCACTTCATCGTTTCATCATCACCCGCTCATTCGGACCCCGGTATCAGCCAGCTGTTGAGCAACGTGATTGTCCTGAACGTAGCGCAGGTGTGGAGATCTTCAGCCCCGACAACCTGGGCCCGCCGCGCGTCAAGAGGTTCCTGCCCACCATGATCGTGCAGAAGGTGTCGGGCTACGCGCAGCGGCTGTTCGACACCGGCAACAAGATACCCACGCTAGCCTACATCAGCTCCAAGGTCGGTGCAAGCATCACACTACCGTACTAACAGAGTTGTCATCATATTTTATAACAAAGTTGTCATAATATTTTCAAAAAAAGTTTTCATAATAGGTACTGTATTTTCAAAGAAAGTTTTAATATTTTCATAATATAGGCCCTATATTTTTTTTAATAAGATCGAGACTTTCGTTTCAAGTTTCGATGTTAGGCTATTAAAGAAATATATATATAGGGCCTAGTTTACAAAAAAAATCAAGAAAATCACTTTTTCCTTTAAACGCAACACTTCTCTTGATGGGGACGGCACCTCCCCCAAATGTGACCAGTGAGATTGCCGTGTATAATGCGAGCACTGTTGCTATCAAGCCAGGACTGTGGACCGATGGTTTGTTGAGAGCGTGGCTTGATTGTTCCAGAACCCGGGCATCGAGGTGCCGCTGGACAACGACCTGAAGCAGCTCAGTTTCTACTCGATCGAAGACGGCGACAGGATCAGCGTCCGCTGGTAGCAACGGCAACTGTGATACACTTACTAGCAACTCATTAAACAAGTTATTATTTATCAACATTTGTCCTCATGGAAAGTATTTAGACTCCACGGGAGTCGATCTAGCGGAATATCAGGTTTTTAGTGATAGCTTTTGAACGGTGTGAGATGACAAAATTCTGGAAACAATGGAACTGATATCTTGAAGACGATGTTAGTAATAACTATTCATCTGGAATCGCCCAATTGTCAGGCGCATGCGATTAAAAATACACATTTTTCAACCGTATACACCTGAGAATTATGCGGCGTGAGATAAATGGTCATTACTTACGCCATCTTGAAGGTATTGAAATTATCTGTGTTTCCCTGTTCCTAGAATTCTATATCTCATACAGTTCAAAAGCCGTCACTTAAAACCTGATATTCTGCTAAACCGACTCCCGATGACTCTTAAGGGCTTATTATCACGATGGTAGTTTTGAAGTAAGAGAACTCCGCGGCTCTGACTGCTAGTGACGCGGTGACCTGCTGCGTTGGGAGCAATCAGCCGGCTCTGATTGGCCTGCTGGTCAAGGCAGCCAGCTTACCACGTCACTGCCCTGCCTCCCAGACCGAGCACAGATGACATTATATAACATTTATAGCAGAAACAAATGGTTTTATTCTACAGTGAAACCTCTATCCATCGTTGTTCAAGGGACCAGGAAAATAAAACCATCCATCCAGCACCATCCATCCAGGAAAATTTAACATTGGTTATATGGAAGTAGGGTGGGATGAAATAAATGATGGAGGCAGGAACCGATGGATGGGGAACGATGCGTAGAGGTTTCACTGTATTCATATATTTATTGTTGTACCGGTACTTGATAATGTGAAACATTAGATTTGCCAATACAGTATCAGTGTTATTTGGCAATTTGACACATGTAGCCTAGAACAGCTGACTGTATTATATCATTTCACAATACATTAGCGTATTCTATCGGCACAAATAAATAAACATGAACTACTCAATCTAACTTGTAGATGTCAGTACAAGTCCCATGTCAACATGACGTAGAGATGTCGAGATATTGAATGCAACGTATTGAGAAGTGTAAGAAAGCATATTTGCGTTCACGTGTGTACTTTCTAGTAGTACGTACTAGAAACTGTGTGGACTGAGAGACTGATGTTCCCCCGTATAACGTAGCAGTTGGTGGGGTCGGTCAGCAGTCACGAGCCAATTCCACTCACTTGATCCCAACACAACTAGCTGTTGGTGGGGTCAGTAATCCTTAAACCTAACTAAACTGCGCAAACTAATTGACTGTCAGAATTCATTGTCATTATAGAGGACAATTAACGTACATGTTATTTGTATTGTAAACTTTTTATTAACTCGTAAATACATAACATTATTCAAACACGTAAGATACTTATCGTCCAGCTACGTTGCAACGTAACTGGACCATGGTTACAGCATGCCATTCATATTTTGTAGCTATTAGTAATTTATACGTCAAGCCCAGACAACTGGGAAATCTTGACATTTTAAATTATACAAGAAATGAAGTACAGGTGATAATAGAAGTAATTTAGTTCCACACGTCTAATGTCTAAAGTATCATTATGTTTACGGGCCTATATGGCGGCCGATTCTAGAACGGTACTTGGACAATTTCATCGTATCGAGAGGTATTAATGGAAAACAAACATTTTGTGTTGTACCGTATCGTGGATTTGTACCGTTTATTGTTCGAATGTATTACTGCATAGATGTATTACCTCACCGAGACACGTTGCTCAACGTTAACAAGGCGTACATAACTTCACACCGGTTTCTGCCATATTGGACAACTGAACTAGGGCCTAGCAACCACATACATGAGCCTCTAAGGCCGTCTATATCATTACATCGACAAGGCCTTACTTGTTAACGTCCAATATGGCCGCCCGATCAGAACGATCATACGTCGCTAGCTGGCCCCAGAGTAACGTATCTCGGTAATATATATCTATGATTACTGTAAGCAGAAAGAAATGTACACAAATGATGTTTTGCCATCGTGCCAACAGACTGGGCACATGCCTTGGTCCGTTGTTCCTGCGACCAATACTTGCAAGCACCAGCAAGGTTTACAAGGAAACTGTGATTATACTGACCATATGTTGTATCTGTGTCAATAAAATGGCTTGAATTGTCCGTGTGACCTTGACTTAATACATTATGAGATGAACTGATAGGCCAGTGTCCAGCTCTAGTACTACATACACACAGGGCTAATAGGCAGCCTTGAAAAGGTATAAAATAAATGCATAACTTTTCTTATCATTCAAATGTTAGGACTAGAACTCAATTCTTTTTGACTGAATTAATAGTAGTTTTGATAATTATAATACAGCGTAAAGTGAGACCGCCTGTATCTCTAAACGCCCTAAATCAATGATTACGGAAATAATACTGCTATCCCGTTTGAACCGGTGAGTAACGTCAGACCACCTCGAGTAGTCGTGTGCCGTGCTCATCGCTTTCGCACTTTGTCCGACATCTTGCAAAGTCCACCAATCGGTGACAAAATACCAACAAAACTCATCGTCTTCTAATGAAAACGTTGAGCTTGCTTCGTATCGGCTTCAACCGAACATTTTGCCAGCAAATCGCGAAAGTTTTCAACACTAACGCTAGAGTACTAGCGGTACGTACACGACGTATGCCGTAAATTACAATCAATACAATACAATAATTAAAATCAAATGAGGTCTCATTGACGCGCCCACCCCAATATGCATTAATTCATTCGTTCACAAATGGCGTAGTTATTCCGCGAAACTTGAGAACCTCGGTGCGAAAGCGATTGGGTTGTCATGGAAACACATTGTATTGAAATGTCTCTCCATGGGACTGTTGTCACGGCCCGGGTTGGTAGCTTGGAGCCACCCGCGTGATGCGAGCGTAAGATCCACGACACTACGCCTGCTCTCGTCCAATCGCATCCTCCAACAGGGCACCATGACGGCATCAGCTTCAAGACAACCGGGCTCGTTACGTTGCCGTGTTCAGAAGGCAGTGGATTGGTCGGCGTAGAGACCGTGGCGGCAACCCACTCTATTGGTTCGTGACGGTACCAGTGTTCTCTCTTGCACACGACTAACGGTAATACCACCCGGTCTCTGGTATCCAAATGGTCCACTTCTCTGGCGATATCGTTCAAGACGGCTAACAACTCTCACAGGTATTGAAGGTGTTATCTCGAGAGCTATCGTGTCGTTATCGCCAGAAGAGTGATGTTTCGCGACACGCGGTACGCCAAGAAGCCAACTAGCTCAACTAGAGTATAATTTACAAGAAGCACAATCACTTATGTATAGATAGCTACAATATTCCCTTCCCGTTTAAAAATATTCTGCCATTATTTGATACACGAATATAATTTATATTGTTGGGATGGATTTCTTCTAGACTTGATTGTTGCCAACATTATAATTCTCGTTGGTTTTTACTTTCTATTCATTTTCCTGTTATTTTATAATTAATCGTGTATTCCGGTCATTTCAATGAAACAATATTTCTTGTAAACTCTACCGACGGTCGGAAATTCAAACCAACTTGCTTACTTCTACAAAATAACTGACAAGAAGTCGATATTGGAATAAACATATGAATTCCTACGCAAGAGACAATTTGATTAGTTCAATAATACTTTAAAATATTTACATTACAATGGCAGTAAAGTAAGTGGGCTGCATTATCATTGGAGTGATCACAATCACACTCGTCAAAACAATAACAAAACCATAGACAGCCTAGAAGCAAAACAAGAACATACATAGGTAAAACGATGATTAGATATCCTCCTAAAGTAACACGTCGTTAAACCAAGGTTCCCCTCCTTGGTTAGTCGTTAACTTACGTCAATAATACTTGGCTACTGAAGAAAACAGGACCGGTTAGTCCTACCGAAGGGCTACGACCAACACTTGTTGAATACGCTGCACGGTCAGGCACTCGGGCAACATGCATGTTCTCGTCCAAGCACGTGGCAGCCAGACATTTGTTACAACAATACACATGCGTTGTCAGATGAGCGAGATGTCCCAATAACCGACAACTCTATACACCTTGACACTCGGCAATCGAATCTAGAAAGCCGTGAATCTCGTCGACATTTTTCTACTATTCGTTCAACAAATAACACACGGACCTATCGAATTATTTTCTCCAAAATGGCTGTTCCAAATTGTATACAAATGTAATAATGTGTATCATTCAAGTGTTTACATCGAGTTGAAAAAAAATAGAAAATTGAGTATACATTTTTTGAATTTTTTCATCACCCTAATCTTATGTGGATTTTAGAAACTTTGAGATGGTGTTTCTCAAAAATGGTTGAATCGATTTGACTCGAAGAAACACAGTTCCAAGTTGGATAAGTCTGCGTATACAGAAAAGTTTCATGTCGATCAGTCGAACCGTGCGACCTGTGCAGTGCTTACGAAGTGAGAAAAAACACAGACAAAGCTCCGTGAGTTGGGGATGGAAGTCTTTGCTATCGCTCATCCAATTACCGATGGATATTACATTAAATCCCGAACACACCTTGACAACCGACCGAACGGTGGTTGCTTGGGGTCAGCTTCAGATCATTACGGGTCTCTGTTCGCTGGCAGCGCATGCGTGAGAGAACTGTTCTCGCTCTACTAAACACAATTCAAAGTTGAAACACAGTTTTAATCGAGAGAGACATTGGAAGAAGTTCTACGGACGTAGTAAGAAGTACACACATTGTCGTCAGTTAGAAGAGATTAGAAACATTCTACGGTCCTCTTTGGGACGAGACTGAAAGATTGAAATCAAACTCTTAGCAACCAACTGATTGCCGATAACACCTTGATTTGTACACCTCTTGCTAGAAGCAAGGGCAGCAAATGACGTACTTGACACTTCTTTGCTCAAGTACAGTGGAATATTTTCCTCATTTCAGTTAGTACTTGTAATAAACTAGTATTTCTGTACGTATCAGTGATTGCGTGGGCTACCAGGGTCGTCACGGAGATCTAACCCGTTTGCATTCGTACGTCAACGGTAGATGAAACGAATTTCAGATAAAATAAAGACCAGTGGAAAAACTTTTACAGAAAGAGATGTCAACATTTTTCGCTCCGTTTATCCAGCCATCTATCGTCAATTGATTTCACCATCAAAATATTTACAATTAACAAAACCAAGTCACATTCATTTTTGCGATTTAAACCACACAGATCACCAAAGTCCAACGTCATATTCAAACATGAGCTGTTTTTACACTACGTAAACACGTGGTTCATATTCCCGCGGTTCAACCCGCAGCCTGCCCGCAGGTAAGAATACTGTTGTGTATCAAACACGGTCTTCTTCAATTACAACAACCTTCAAACAAGCAGCTGAAACTTACAGGAGTAAACAATCTCCCTGTTGACCGCGGGTAAACCAGGTATAGTGTAAAAACAGCTCTAAAGAACATTGACAACTAGGGTTGCCAGTTGATATTCGATATATCCATATGTATCGATAATCACTTGTTTCATATGATGATCGAATGTGTTTTTAGTATCAATGTATCGATAATCAACGTGTATTTCATCATTTTTATATAATTGTTTAGTGTTTAATTCCAAAATTATCCAATGAAAGAGCAAGGCGGGAACAACACTCTTGGTGTTCAAAGTGAACTGCTTGTCAATGTTGGAAGTGGTGTGATTTATGGTGGTAGGAAGGGGAAGCTGACACCACTATAATAACTCTATGGGTCACATGCTATTCAAATCACTTCAAGTTGATTATCGATACTCATCTGAAATATCGATTACTTTTCTAGTTGATTATCGCTATGAAGCCAATGATTATCGATCATGCAGTTCATATCCCAGGGCAGCCCTAGTTGATAGAGTGTGTGGTTGAACCGAGACGTGACGGCGTTACAAGGTGGAGTCGGGGGAGTGGTCGTGGTGGGCGTTGAGAGAGTTCTGCAGCGCCATGGGCGTGAGCCACTCGCGCGGCAGGCACCGCTGCAGGAACGGCACGCACGAGCTGAAGTACGCCAGCCGGTTCACCCACGACGGGATCTCCTGGCCACACAGGATCTGGACAACACGACAAACACTCTCACACCTACACGTACACTGGACACATGTGACAATTATGTGATACAAGCTGAATGATTCTTGGTTGACACCATCTTGAAGGTATTCAAATTGTCGTACTTAAATTGGAAAATGGAACAGGAGAGAATACCGAGAGCAATGTTCGAGATAGCAGAAAACAATGGAGCTGAGAGAAGAGTAGGAAGACCAAGAGAGAGGTGGCAAGAGGGAGTAAGGTGTGGGGTAGTCAAGCGAGGAGGAAGTGCTAGACGAGAGATGGTGGGAAGATAGAGAACGGTGGAGGGTACTCTTAGGAAGAAAAGACGAAGCAGAGGAAGTCGGAACTGGCAGGAACCGACTGATAAGAAGACCCCTAGAAGAAGTGGTGGAAACACCCCCTGGCACAATCTAATTCTAATTGGTTATCTGGGTTTTGAGAAATATATAAATTTAAATTGATTACAGATTGACGATTTTCAATACTTTAATAATGTTGTTAAATTATTACACGTAGCCTCTGTATGTTAGCCTCCATTATATGACATATGTTCCGTACTAACATTTGGCTATGAAAATAAATACAATACAATAAACGTAAAAAATACCTGTGTTCCCCTGCACATTAGAATATTGATATCTGTTACAGTTCAAAAGTTATCACAAAAATTCAACAAATGATATTTTGCTGCATACCAGAGGCCCTCTGCAGCGTCCGGGCACGCATATGAACCCCCAGCTTACCGCGATAAACACAGTGAATCACGTTCTAGTAGTGAACTGTCGTCGTAACTTGAAGCGGACTCACCTGCGTTAAGGACCCCGAGTAGTGGTTGCAGTTCTTGTTCATGAGGTGATAACGGTCGCCACGGAAATCCTTGCCCAGCTCGGACACTATTCTCTTGACGTCGTCCTCGGTGAAGTCAGTGTAGCCAACCTGCACGGATTGCCTGGAACAACGACACGGTCAACAGCCGGTCACTAGGCCAGCGGCAACTAGTTTACAGTCGTCACGTATTTTACCTGAACTGAAATTGTTCTCCTAGTTCCTCCGAGTCCCTGGGATTTATCTCAAATATTCCAGAGAATGGAAATGGGTGTCCCCCGTAAGCATATTCTGTCAAACAAAACAGTACAAATGAGTGTTTTACTACAGGTAGGCCTACAGGTACGTACAGGCGTATTTAAATAGTAAATCTGACAATAAAACTAAACTAGGCTTATGGCATATAATGTTGAAAATATCTAGCTTTCTGTTGGAATTATTTAGCTTCATCTTTATTGCCTAGTCCAGAGTGAACTGTGTAATGCATATCAAGTATCAACTAGTTGCATTTTAATCTGCATTTTAATCACAGATATAGTTCAACTTGAATTTCCATCAGTCAGTGAATATTCAGATTTAATGAAAACCGTTTAATGACAGGTCAACAGCGAAGGTTATCTGTGCAAATCATATCCTAACGTTTGCTCTTTAGAGCTACTTTCAACCGTAGAATAACACTACCGGTACCGACATGATAGGTCGACGCTATCAAATTAGAATAAATATATTGGTAGAATGTTGCACTACCTATGCCATAGATTTCCACTCCCGAGTGAAAAACCCCGAGTCCCAGATTTGTCGTGTACTCGTTGATCCAGTACTATGGAATAGAAGAAACACGTTAATGGTACGTAATACAGCCAGGTCTCTGTTTAGACATCATATCGCTACGTGTTGGAAACACGGGTGAAACTCACCATATCGTAGACATTGAGGATGACGGGTTCCCTCATTGTACTTGGGATAAGTTCCTCTGACTCAGGAGGGTAGCCCAAGCAACTCGGGAACGGGAGCTTACAACCTATTCCGGAAGGAAACATTCAACAAATTTGTAGAATCTTGACCAGCATTTTGGATACCATAGTCAAACCACCTGAATAGAAAATGTTCACATTATTAACTCAATTCAAACAGCTGTTTGGTTTGCGTTATTCAAACACGTGCGCTTACGAAGTAGGTGCTCTCGTCTCGCCCAAACTCATCGGCAAAGATAACAGTTTTGCTAAATTATAATAAATTAAATTATTTATGGGTTTACAGGCCTATATATGCTACTAATACATGGATTGGACATTTATTTTTCTTAAAATAGATAATTTATTTACACGTATTACAATGTTCTAAAATTTGAGTCCATATCCTGAGTGCTTGCACGTTCATGTTGGTTTTGGGTTTGAAAACGTAATTTACCGTAGGCCTACCAGGTTTGGTAACCTTGAACCACAAATTGTGATGTGAATGAACGAATATTAGTAAGGCGTTAACTGCATTTCCATACAAAACTCGATTCTTACAGTGCTTGCAAGTTGAATTGTGTACTTTTTGCTTTTCATTTGGTTTCAAACTGGAATGACAGCTTTTGATTGCACGAAAATGGCAGAAATATAGAAATATAAGACGAATCATTTGTCTATAATCCACTCAATGATACCAATAAATTAGCTACACTAACTTTGATGGGGTCATCGCGCCCACAACCATGATCACCATTCATTTAGGCGCATTGATCTTATAGCGGCTTCAGGACACTTGAATCCTTGCAAACGGTCATAGTAAATTTGAAACGACAATCCATCCATAACGTTTCAAGTCTCACAAATACTTTACTAGGCTTAGTACTTCTGAAAACACCTTGTATTCAAGCTGCAGGTTCACACCACAGTCAGGAAAAACAAATATTTCTAGACTTGGGACTCCTGGGCAACTATTTAAGTAAGAGTAGGCCTAGCATGCCGCAGAATATAACTACGGCCTAGTTGCAATAACCTTAGATAGCTCAGATATAACATAGAACTATGGACCAGTCACCCCATCAAATCAATGACCTCAAGTAGAAGTGCTTCTGAATTGATGAGAAGTGGGTGTGATAACAACGGAGCGGGAGTGATAACAACCGAGCGGCACTGAGCCGCAAATGATATCTTGGTGTAACTGTAGGCCTCTGCCACTCTAGGAATGAATTCTGCACCTAGAGCCTAGACTAATTAGGCAGTCCAAAGTACCGCAACATTCGCATATCGTAAGATTCAGCATAATTATGCCTAGGCCTAATCCTAGAGTAGGCCCCTAGGCCTAAGCCATACATAGGCCTAGGCCTAGGCAAGCTGGGAGACTTTGGAGGTCTTGGCAGAGGCAATGATAAACATGTCGGCCATAGGATCCTAGCTTAGGTTATATAAATTCTATGATGAGTCCTGAATAAGTCCATTCAATCATATTCCATAATACAGAAAACAATCACCAACCTCCCACCGTTTTCTTGAGATCTTCAATCTGACGTCTGACGTTTATCAACAGCTGTCATCCCTGTCAGAATGCGATTTTGATTGTCCAGCTTCCAGCTAGGCCGTGACAAACCAGAATTCGTATTTCGTAGTGGTTGGCATCACTGTAAAATTACAAAACTCACTACCTAAGAACTGTCACATCTCATTCTGTCAAAGTGTGGATTTTCCAGTGATTTGTTAATATAACAAGAAGATGAATGGGTGGATTAGACTAGATGCTAGCGTTGGTTGATACAAGAAAATGTTAATACTTGTAAGATGTAACTCAATATAATTTTCATATTATGGTCGACTTATGAGGTTCAAGGATAGATCATAGGGCCTAGGACCAGTAACAAACATTATGACATAGATAATGACATAGGCATAGCTGTAGGCCTGGGCCATTAAGTATCTGGGCATAACTTGACATTTTACTTCAATAATATTGTTCTGATAAATTGTATACGATATGCGTTTTAAATACGAGTGTGTATTCCCACGAACCATCTTTTGGGTTGTGGGAATACACTCATAGGCTACACTCAAAAGAAAGAAGTATCTTGGAACATTTTAGGACCCGCTGGTTGTTTGACGCAGGCGGCGTCAGGTTGAGGAGGCGATGGCCAGTCCGCTGCAGGAAGAGGAGGGGGGGCTGCAGGAGTGGGCCCCCCTCACAGACCTGCTGCAGCAGATCCCCATGAAGGCCCAGCGGGGGATCTTCACGCAGGACCTGCAGCTCACCTGCGTCGACGTCCTGCAGGACTTTGTTGCCGTGGGAACCAACCTGGGCCTGGTGTACTGGTACAGCCGCGAGACGGGGGACTTGCAGCGCCTCAGATGCGAGGTGGGCATTTCTTCAACCTACGCTACTCTCAATATCTCACACTTTTACAATAGAATTACTTGTCATATTATAATTTTCTGCAGCAAAAAAGTATTGTCACATACAGCGCAGTCCTCGTTTCAAAGTTCATTGTTTCTATTTTAAAATAGTCTGGAGATATTTATTTATATTTGTTGACAAGACTGCCTCGAAGTCTTGAAATACGCAATTGAGGTGCCACTTCTAAACGGTCTTACTAATTCAGCCTTAGCTTCAATTTGGAAACACTGATTGTATTTATAATCACCTTTTTATGCATTCCATTAATGCTACTTATTGTGTAATATTATGATTTATGCTGTGTTTATTTCTATTGTATTGAAAATGAGATGTTGGTGTTGTCTAGAGCACTGGGAGTGGGGTGAGGTGCGTGAAGGTGGTGTCGACGGTGGACTACATGGTGGCGGCGGGAGACGAGCGGGGCGTGGTGACGGTGTTCCAGGTGCCCCGCCAGCACTCGGCCTGTGTGCCGGACAGCTTGAAGCCCGAGCGCAGCAAGGTCGAGCGCTACACGGTGGACGGTTTACACGCAGCGCCCGTCACCGCCCTCGAGTGGAGCGTAAACGGCATGAAGCTGTTCAGCGGAGACAAGAACGGGCTCGTCGTGCTCACAGAGATAGACTTCTACATGGTCAGACACTTTATGTACTTTCTAAATACTAAACTTCTATTCGGAGCAACGACTTTCATTCTACATACCGGTGCCAAAACAAATCGGGCTTTTTTTGTGTGGCGTGTATGTCAGGAAAGAGTTGGGAAGTTTTTCGGAAAACTCGGTTAGATGATTTTCTCTTTAAAAGAATCGGAAAGTTGGAAAATCCCCATAAGAATAAACCGGAGACAAAATAATGGAAAATGAAACTTCTTCAACAACTCCAGAATTCATAGGACCTACTGAATGAATAACATCATATTTTCAGTAATTTTCACAATAATTGCATTAGAAAAGAATGAAGAAATTGCATCTTGAATGTCATTACAATGCGTCGTTAAACCCAATATAAGTGACTAACAACTATCGCTACCGCCAGTGCTTGTTTTATTCATTCAATATTGATCACAAATGGATACAGTATGATGCGGTGGTGATGGCCCGAACTAACTACGTACATTCATAAAAGAAACAAGTCTACGAAAACACTCGAGATATTATAAATATAACATGTAGACTTAGCACTATATCATTACTAAGAGTGGTCTTGTGTTGCAGCATCTGAGCAAGTCTGCAGAGCTGCTGAACGAGAAGTACGAGATCGTGCAGCTGAGCTACAGCCACCAGTTGCTGCTGGTGTCCTCCCTGTACCGCAGCATCGTGTGTCGGCGAGATGAGCGCTGGGTCGTGGCGCAGGTCGGACAGAAGGAGAGGAAGACGTGAGTACAACATTCTCACAGGCTAGCACGGGGCTCGATTCCTGCCGTGGTCGACCATCCTGACGAGGGCTTTCGGTCATTTCCCTCTGTTCAAGTCATTACACATTAAAGATATTGTAACGTTTAGGTGGACTCTAGGATACTGGGAGAGATGATTATTGAGTAGGTTTGTTATATAAATGATTTGAAATTAGAAGAATGATTAGGAATTAGAATTAATTAAGAATTAAGAAAATAGAAATTAGAATTAAGAATGATTGGAATTGATTAAGAATGCTTGCAGGCTGGGCAGACTGGGAGCCACGTTTGTCCCCGGGCCAGGGCGGCCGCAGGACCCGGTGGTCTACTCCAGCAGACCTGGGCTCCGCTTGTGGCGGGCAGACAAGGGCGGCGTCGTGCTGCAGACTCTCATCTACAAGGTACAACCTACTCACACGTACTATAGTGTTAGGAAGTGTCTGACGAGTATACAAGTAAGGTAACTTATAACTGAAGTGTGTCTAGGAAGAAAGCCTGAGGCTTGGTAAATGAATTGTGTAAAAGAGAGAGAGAGAACAGCAGCTCACCGAGGCTCACAAGTAGATAGGCCTACTCGTGGTGGAGAGCCGTTGAGAGAACACAGAGATGATTTATACACACGAGATTTTATTATTGGCGTTTCGGCTGAAGCTTTGGTGTATGCCTCTACGGTGACCAAGGCAACAGCCAAAAGCTCGTGTGTCTAAATTACCAACTCCGTTTTCTTTCAACAACTGTCCACCATAAGTAGGCCTATCTACTTGTGAACCTCGGTAAGCTGCTGTTCTCTCTCTCTCTTTTACACAATTCATATATTCATAACTGAAGTGTTACTTCTGTAACATTGTGACTATTCTGACTTTTCTCATACGTCATATATGTAGTCTCAGATGTTATAGTTTATCACAGTGAAACCTCTATCCATCGTTTTTCAAGGGGAACCAGGAAAATGAAACCATCCATGCAGGAAAACAATCCATCCAGAAAAATTCAACTTTGACCATGTGGGAGTGGGATTGGACAATAAGAATGATACAACCAGGAAAACGATGCATGAAGGTTTGCCTGTATTGTCCCGCAGGATGCGCTGGCGTCTCCTCACCCGGAGGCCGTGTTACTGAACCCGGCCCCTGAGCACGTGAGGCAGTCGCACGGGGAGCGCTCGTTCGGCCCGCTCTTGGCGTTCCGGGAGAACCTGCTGGTGACGTACAGCTACGACCAGGTGTACGTGCTGGACCCGGCCAACATGAGCGTGGTGTCCGCCCTGACCGGGCTGCGGGCCGTCAGGGGCGTGGCCGTCACCAAGGGCGAGATCTACGTGCTGGAGGGCGAGAGGAGCCTGGTGCGCGTGGCCTACGCCCCGGACCACTCGCCCGCACCTGTCGCAGGTAACCGCTCTTCTGGCCTCGCCCTGGTGCATTCACGTGGTCCGGTACCGTACTGCCCAACTCAAGCATTCAATGTTATCTATAAGTTATAGTGTAAATATGTCACTTGTGTACCGATGTCCTGGAAAGAGGGTGAAAGGAATAAACACTACTACTACTAGAGCGTACGTACTAAATGCCAACAAACACAGGTATATCTCACGGGTATATATCACGGGTTACATTTTGTTATAAGACAACTGAAGGGGAAATTGAAAACAAAGCATTCTTGACACTCATTAGACCTACACTGGAGTACGCTAGTACAGTCTGGGACCCTCAGGACACAATACTAATCAAGGCTAATAGTAAAAGGAATTAATAATATTCAAGAAAATAATATAATATAAGGATAGAAAGATCTTGCCACCGTGCATCTAGCACATCTGCAAGAGTGTTCACTAATACAAATCATCTTCAGATTAACCATGTCCATGATTAACAAATTGTGCTACGTTTCAAAATGTAGAATTTTCCAGCAACAGAGATCATAATAATTTTATAAAATTGTACCGTGGATAATTTTCCATCTCTCGTATCTAGCCACTGCTATCGTCTACCCGAAGAATATGCGACGAATAAGCTTTGACTGTTTTCTCTTCCAGCTGCCAAGCTTGACCAATCGCACGGAGAAAATCCCTTCTCGTCCATTCCCGTGTTACTCTCCGAGGCGTCGATAGCGTCGTCGCTGCTGGATCTCACGGCCAAGATCAAGGACAGCGCGATAGTCCCGGCCATCCCGTTCCCGAGCCTGTTCGGCCCGATAGCGGCGGCTGTGGAGGCCGTGGAGCTGCCTCCGCTGGTGACCTTGACCCCGGACGAGGTGGTCAGCCTGCGCACCGAGGAGGTGTCCAACAGGTCCCGGCGCTCGACCCCTGACCTCGACTCAAGGTCGCAGCTCCTGGACAAGATCGGGGAGCAGGACTACGAGAACATCCTGTTCAAACCCAAGCTTAACAAGAAGTCTTCCAGAGGATCCAAGAAGAAACATACATCAGGTGAGGATCAGTGCTGGAAATGTGATGAGAACTGTAGAGTAATATCGAAAGTTGAAAATAAAGAATAATGGCCGCCCCGATGGCTCAGTTAATTATCGCTTGTGGTAGTAACTGAAGTCACCGTTGGGCATGGGTTCGAGTCTCGCCTAATGCATGGGTTTTTGTAAACGTCCTTTCACCTATCATCACTTCATCGTTTCATTATCATCCGCTCTTTCGTACCCCCGTATAACCTAGCTGTTGGTGGGGTCGTTAAGCAACATTGAAATATTTTTTAAAAAATGTTGTAGATAATTCTAGATATAGAAAGCGACAATATCAGCCAAGTCGTGACTCGGTGTGAAGGTTCAGCGTGTGTTGCTTGCAGTGTCCGGGTCCGACAGCCTGAGCGTGAGCAGCGTGAGGTCCGGAGGGTCCGAGGGGGAAGACGAGGCCTCCATGGAGCGGGCCGTGGCGGACAAGGAGCGCATCCTGGCGGAGGTCCTCGACTTGCACGCCCTGTGCCTCGACCACGAGCAGCCCAGCAACCTGTCGGAGGAACTGTCGCACGTCGTCCGCGTCGACGACTCCAAGTGCGAGGAGTGTGACGACTCGAGCCTCGGCTACGGTCCCCCGTCGGGCAGCAGCGTCCTGCCCAGCGACTACGTCTCGCTTCCGAACGATCACGTCTCGCAGCCGAGCGATCACGTCTCGCTCCCGAGCGATTATGCCCCGCAGCCGAGCGATTACGCCTCGCAGCTGAGCGATAACGTCTCGCTGCCAAACGATTACGCCTCGCTGCCGAGCGATTATGTCTCGCACCCAAGCGATTGTGTCTCGCTGCCGAGCGATCACGTCTCGCTGGAATGGTCCGACGCCGCGCAGTACGAGAGCCGCTCGGAGCGCGTGGACAAGTGGGTCCAGTTCGGTGTCCCGGGCCCGCTAGCCGGCCTGTCCGTGTGCCAGCGCTACGCGTGCTGCGTGGACTGCAGGGACGCGGTGTTCTACAGCCACCTGTCGGGCCTGGGCCTCGCCTGGAAGAAGCTGGACTACAAGGCCAGGCAGGTAGCCTTCTCGTCCAGCGGCAACCTCGTGTGGAGGCTGGTCAAGGACGTGGCCTACGCCCTGGACCAGCCGTCGGGCAAGGGGCCGTTCGGGGGGGCGTGGCTGGAGGCGGCGCGGGACGTGGCGCAGCTTGCCGTGGGCGACAGCGCCGTGTGGCTGGCGTCGAGCGACGGGAGGGTGTTCGTGCAGACGCGGCTGAGCGCCAGTTGCCCGCGTGGCGCCCGGTCGGCGCCTGTGTCGTGCCCGTGGCGTGTCGTGCAGCTGGCGTGCTGGCGCGGCGCAGTGTGGGCGCTCACCAGCGAGGGGGAGGTGATCTGCAGGGTGGGCGCGACGGAAGAGTGTCCGGAGGGGAGGGACTGGCGCCGCATCGTTTCCCCTCACGTCCCCGCGGCGGTGGCGCTGGGGCCGGGGGGGGTGGGCTGGGTGATGGCTGAGAGGGGCAAGGTCAGTCAGAAGAGTGTTCTTAGAACAGGTGGTCATGATTACTTGCATGAAATTACAAGCAAACATATTATATTCCTCAAAAGCCAGATAACCAATTAGATTGGGCCAGGGGTGTTCCCACCACTTGTTCCAGGGCAGTCGGTTCCTGACAGGTCCGACTTCTTCTCTCTCTTCTTCACTGCTACTACTATCCTCTTCTTCTTCTTTTCTTCCTAGTTCCCTCCATTGTTCTCTATCAAACATCAACATCATACTCAATCAAACATACTTGGTAAAATTTATAATTATTCATTGTTATTTTTTCCTAGCTCACTTCTTAAATCACTGATCTTTGTTATATTCTTTATATATTTTGTTTTCTTATTCTCATGCTCATCTTACCATAATGATCATGACACTGATATCTGCTAATGACTCTGTATTCTTATTCTTCCATATCATATATTTATAACAAAGTTAAGAATGTTTATACTCTGAAAGTTTTAATCTGACGATACTGATACTCGTATGATGTCAACGCTAGGATTGCTCTTGTCCCGCAGGTGTACTGCACAGGTGACTACACGCAGCTGCGTCCGAGCTGGTGGCAGGTGACGATCAGCGAGCAGCTGTACCGGCCCAGCTCAACCCTGCAGCAGCTGCGGGACAGCTACCAGCAGCTGCGGGCAGCCGACGCCAGGCTGCTGGCCGCAGGGGAGGACGCCGTGTGGATCGCAGACAAGATGGCCGTGTGGGTCCACGTCAACAAGACAGAGTTCACGGGTTAGTGGCGAGTAGTTGCCTGCAATGAAAACAAATCCGGGAGGCGAGGTTCGATCCCCGCCGCCGACCATCTTTACAGGGGTTTTCATGGTTTCCCTCTGTAGTCTAGGCTAATGACGGGATGGTTCCTACAATAAGTCGGCCATGACTGCTTCCTTCCCATTACCCAAGAACCTTCATCCCATCATCTCATTAATCATCCATCCGACGCCAATAGATCTGCGCCATCATGACAGTGCGTTGTTAGAACCCAATATAACAAAAAAGAAAAAAATGAAAATAAAAAAGATGATCAACAAACTATAATGTTGCGAGTGAAGTGAACCGAGGTGTTGATGTGTCCAGGTCACCGCTGGAGCAAGGTGAGCCTGAAGTGCTACTTGCCGGCCACCAGGTGGCAGGAGATCAGTGCCGAGGGCGTGTTCGAGAGCAAGGGGCCTCTCTGGCTCCTCTCAACGGCCGGCGACCTCTTCTGTTCCACGCCGGACTCTGACAACTTGCAAGTAAGCTGGCCGCGTCGCTACGTTCATCTTCTGTGTTCGAACGATGCGGACACAAATTGAGAAATTCATCTTTACTTTTTTCCATGTTCAAAAACCAGTGTAATTGAATGAGAAGATCATATCTCCGAGATAATGGCATGCTCGTTGATTAATATGACATTTTATTCTTGTGAATTCAATCAGTGTTCTTTCAACACCTCTCCACCATGAGTAGGCCTCGGTAAGCTACTGTTCTTTCTTCCCCTTTCACACAATTCAACTAGTGTAGTTATTTATTTATAACATTGTTTTACTCGCCCTTCGAGGATCTTTACACATTTGAAGACATCATCTTTACAGCCTTCAGCATTGATTTTTTTTTTGTCATTTCATTTTTTTTTTTTCTTTGTTGTTTATTCGAATATTGTTAGCCGTATTCATTCACTTTTTTCCTTTTTGTTAGCCGTATTTATTCACTTCTTTCTTTTTTTCAAGTTATCATTATTATTTTTCCATTTTTTACTATAACTATTCCTAGATTTAATTAACTTATGTTTTGTTACTCATCCTATTGTTATTTTATTACTCTTTCAAATATTTTATTGTGGTTATTTTTGATATTTTAATTAATTGATTTTTACTCTGTGTTTTTTAAACAATCTTATGTGTATAAGACAGACTTTTATTCAACTAGTGTGTATATATATGTAATGTTGACATAAGACGTGTGTTTTCAGTGTGTGAGTCTGCCACTGGGAGTGAGCGTGTCGTGCCTGGCTGCGTCGGCCCAGTCCCTGTGGCTGCTCTCGACCGACGGCCACGTGTTCGTGCGCCAGGGACTCAGCGACTCGTGCTCGGACGGCAGCTCCTGGAGACAGCTCAGCCTGGAGCAGATAGGTCTCTCTCTCTCTCTCTCTCTCTCTCACAAACAACATGGGTGATAAGACACTCCCCTGTCGTACACCACTCTTTACAGTAAACCTTCTCTCGTCTCACAAACAACATGGGTGATAAGACACTCCCCTATCATACACCACTCTTCACATCAAACCTTCTCTCCTCTCACAAACAACATGGGTGATAAGACACTCCCCTGTCGTACACCACTCTCCACAGTAAACCTTCTCTCATCTCACAAACAACATGGGTGATAAGACACTACCCTGTCGTACACCACTCTTCACAGCAAACCTTCTCTCATCTCACAAACAACATGGGTGATAAGACACTCCCCTGTCGTACACCACTTTCCACAGCAAACCTTCTCTCGTCTCACAAACAACATGGGTGATAAGACACTCCCCTGTCGTACACCACTCTTTACAGCAAACCTTCTCTCGTCTCACAAACAACATGGGTGATAAGACACTACCCTGTCGTACACCACTCTTCACAGCAAACCTTCTCTCGTCTCACAAACACCTTCATAAAGTAACGTAAAGTATCTACAATATGAATTTCCACGGAACACTTTGTGACCATATCATCACTATAGATGTATTACTGAAATCATCACATATTCTATAACTGGTTTTACTTTGTCTAACAACTCTGTACTACATTCGGTTCTATTGAATGAATGTTTTGTGTTCAGCGTGCGTCCGTCTGAGCCACGTGTCGTGCGGCTGCGACGTGGTGTGGGCGTGCGACGCGGCGGGCGACGTGTTCATGGCCGTGGGATCCCCGCACAACATGGCCGCCTCCACCTTCCCCCCCGTCTGGATACAGGTCGACGACAAGCCGCAGCGCAGGATCTCCTTCACCAAGGTCATTCACACATTCACCTATTAACCTCATGAGCCGCCCCGGGGGCCAAGACAATTATCGCTAGCGGTAGTAACTGAAGTCACCGTCGGGCGTGTGTTCGAGTCTCGCATAAGGCAAGCGTCCTTTCACCTATCATCACTTCATGGTTTCATTATCACCCGCTCATTCGTACCCCCGTATAACCTAGCTGTTGGTGGGGTCATTAGGCAATTGAAGTCATTGACAAGCAGTTCAGTTTGAACACCAAGAGTGTCCACCAATCGTGTTACAGAAATGTTCCCACCTCACTCTTTCATTGGATAATTCTGGAAGTAAACACTAGACACAGGGTAGGACACATGCCCGCGATGAAACATATATTTCATTACAACCATTGCTCTCAGCGGTCTGAAAATGTCATTTAATGCATGAGAAGGGGTCAATTAACAATTGTTATTTGTCAGAATTTTCCGAAAATAATATTCGAATTTTCCAGTTTTCTGGACACAGGGTAGGGAACATGCCCGCGGTGAAACATATATTTAATTTCAACCATTGCTCTCAGCGGTCTGGAAATGTTATTTCATGCATGAGAAGGGATCAATTAACAATTGTTATCTGTCAGAATTTTCCGAAAATCATATTCGAATTTTCCCGTTTTCTGGACACAGGGTAGGACACATGCCCGCGGTGAAACATATATTTAATTACAACCATTGCTCTCAGCGGTCTGAAAATGTTATTTCATGCATGAGAAGGGATCAATTAACAATTGTTATTGGTCAGAATTATCCGAAAATCATATTCGAATTTTCCCGTTTTCTGGACACAGGGTAGGACACACGCCCACGATGAAACATATATTTAATTTCAACCATCGCTCTCAGCGGTCTGAAAATGTTATTTCATGCATGAGAAGGGATCAATTAACAATTGTTATTTGTCAGAATTTTCCGAAAACCATATTCGAATTTTCCCGTTTTCTGGACACAGGGTAGCACACATGCCCGCGATGAAACATATATTTGATTTCAACCATTGCTCTCAGCGGTCTGAAAATGTTATTTCATGCATGAGAAGGGATCAATTAACACTTGTTATTCGTCAGAATTTTCCGAAAATTATATTCGAATTTTCCCGTTTTCTGGACACAGGGTAGGACACATGCCCGCGATGAAACATATATTAAATTTCAACCATTGCTCTCAGCAGTCTGAAAATGTTATTTCATGCATGAGAAGGGATCAATTAACAATTGTTATTTGTCAGAATTTCCCGAAAATCATATTCGAATTTTCCCGTTTTCTGGACACAGGGTAGGACACATGCCCGCGATGAAACATATATTTAATTACAACCATTGCTCTCAGCGGTCTGAAAATGTTATTTCATGCATGAGAAGGGATCAATTAACAATTGTTATTTGTCAGAATTTTCCGAAAATCATATTCGAATTTTCCCGTTTTCTGGACACAGGGTAGGACACATGCCCGCGATGAAACATATATTTAATTTCAACCATTGCTCTCAGCGGTCTGAAAATGTTATTTCATGCATGAGAAGGGATCAATTAACAATTGTTATTTGTCAGAATTTTCCGAAAATCATATTCGAATTTTCCCGTTTTCTGGACACAGGGTAGGACACACGCCCGCGATGAAACATATATTTAATTTCAACCATTGCTCTCAGCGGTCTGAAAATGTTATTTCATGCATGAGAACGGATCAATTAACAATTGTTATTTGTCAGAATTTTCCGAAAATCATATTCGAATTTTCCCGTTTTCTGGACACAGGGTAGGACACATGCCCGCGATGAAACATATATTTAACCATTGCTCTCAGCGGTCTGGAAATGTCATTTAATGCATGAGAAGGGATCAATTAACAATTTTTATTTGTCAGAATTTCCCGAAAATCATATTCGAATTTTCCCGTTTTCTGGACACAGGGTAGGACACATGCCCGCGATGAAACATATATTTAATTTCAACCATTGCTTCAGCGGTCTGAAAATGTTATTTCATGCATGAGAAGGGATCAATTAACAATTGTTATTTGTCAGAATTTCCCGAAAATCATATTCGAATTTTCCCGTTTTCTGGACACAGGGTAGGACACATGCCCGCGATGAAACATATATTTAATTTCAACCATTGCTCTCAGCGGTCTGAAAATGTTATTTCATGCATGAGAAGGGATCAATTAACAATTGTTATTTGTCAGAATTTTCCGAAAATCATATTCGAATTTTCCCGTTTTCTGGACACAGGGTAGGACACATGCCCGCGATGAAACATATATTTAATTTCAACCATTGCTCTCAGCGGTCTGAAAATGTTATTTCATGCATGAGAAGGGATCAATTAACAATTGTTATTTGTCAGAATTTTCCGAAAATCATATTCGAATTTTCCAGTTTTCTGGACACAGGGTAGGACACATGCCCGCGATGAAACATATATTTAATTTCAACCATTGCTCTCAGCGGTCTGAAAATGTTATTTCATGCATGAGAAGGGATCAATTAACAATTGTTATTTGTCAGAATTTTCCGAAAATCATATTCGAATTTTCCCGTTTTCTGGACACAGGGTAGGACACATGCCCGCGATGAAACATATATTTAATTTCAACCATTGCTCTCAGCGGTCTGAAAATGTTATTTCATGCATGAGAAGGGATCAATTAACAATTGTTATTTGTCAGAATTTTCCGAAAATCATATTCGAATTTTCCCGTTTTCTGGACACAGGGTAGGACACATGCCCGCGGTGAAACATATATTAATTTCAACCATTGCTCTCAGCGGTCTGGAAATGTTATTTCATGCATGAGAAGGGATCAATTACAATTGTATTGCAGAATTTTCC